>CM056377.1:16557255-16758468 GCA_029718625.1 Synaphobranchus kaupii | reverse complement strand
TGCACTACGGAATTCTGGACGTGTGACTCTGTACTTTTAATAAATAACTGTTTCCTAATAATATGTGTATGTGTATTTCTGTTCTTTTTACTATGCTGTGTCTTGTGTGAAATTCTCGAAGCTACTGGAAGGGTTGGCAGTTTGCCCCTGCACTATGTTGGCCGACTACGACTACCTTGTCCTTTAGGATGGGTTTAGCTGCCGTGGGTTTCTCTGGTAACTCTTGCATTAGATTCTCAGAAAAGCCCGCCAGGAACCAGATGAACAACTAGATGTCGTCAATGAGAGGCGCCACTCCTCCAAATAGCACTAGCTCTCTTCTATAGTACTGTGTGGCTTGTCGGGGTGTAAAACAATCACAGGCTCTCCTGTAGTACTGTGTGGTCTGTAGGGTGTAAAACAGTCACTGCATCTACTGTAGTACTGTGTGAAGTGTAGGGTGTAAAATAGTCACTGCACCTACTGTAGTACTGTGTGGTCTGTAGGGTGTAAAACAGTCACTGCATCTACTGTAGTACTATGTGGACTGTAGGGTGTAAAACAGTCACTGCATCTACTGTAGTACTATGTGGACTGTAGGGTGTAAGATAGTCACTGCACCTACTGTAGTACTGTGTGGTCTGTAGGGTGTAGAACAGTCACTGCATCTACTGTAGTACTATGTGGACTGTAGGGTGTAAAATAGTCACTGCATCTACTGTAGTACTGTGTGGTCTGTAGGGTATAAAACAGTCACTGCATCTACTGTAGTACTGTGTGAAGTGTAGGGTGTAAAATAGTCACTGCACCTACTGTAGTACTGTGTGGTCTGTAGGGTGTAATATAGTCACTGCATCAACTGTAGTACTGTGTGAAGTGTAGGGTGTAAAATAGTCACTGCACCTTACTGTAGTACTGTGTGGTCTGTAGGGTGTAAGATAGTCACTATCTACTGTAGTACTGTGTGGACTGTAGGTTGTAAGATAGTCATGGCATCTACTGTAGTACTGTGTGGACTGTAGGGTGTAGGATAGTCACTGCATCTACTGTAGTACTGTGTGTTCTGTAGGGTGTAATATAGTCACTATCTACTGTAGTACTGTGTGGACTGTAGGGTGTAAAATAGTCACTGGCTTGCAGTTTTAAACACAGTTCGGGGGAGGATTCGTCCACCTGCCACTCACTGAGGTCCGTTTCCAGGTCTGCATGAGTGATTGGTCAAACAGAAAAAAGTCAAAGAAACAATCACAAGGGTGGGAGTTGTGCACCTACGTGGTTGTTTCAGGGCTCACTGGCAACGATTACAAGATTTGTCTAGTTTTTCTTTCTTCCTTTCTTTCTTTTTTTGGAGCATTCCGTGCACAAAATTTCACAATCCAAATGCGATAAGCGTTTATTAAATGGCTCTGCTTGGCAGGTTGTCAATCACGCAAATGGGTTTTCGTTTTATCGCACGCGGTTGCTTATCAAAGATCTCATAATCAGCACCGGTCAGCTATGAACACGTAAACCGCGGAGCCCTTTCATTCCAGAGATGCGATCGGCTAACTGAACGATAAGGACCGCCAATCCCGCGGCCCAGATGAGCAGAGGCCCAGGTTGCCACAGCTGATAGAGAAACTTCCCCTCTCGCCACGTGTGGTCCACAGCCAGATGGTATGGTATGGCATTATGAAAGAAATCACACCAACTCACCCCCACCGAGGGATAAATTTAGGCGAAATCACAGTCGAAATCGCCATCGGTGGATCCACAGAACAACGTTTACAAAATCTTTTTTTTCTTGGCCCGATCTATGTCCACTTTGCACTAATGTGTGTGATGCTCACTGGTTATGTGGAGAAAAAAGTGTGACAGTTGTAATTCTCATGTTATGGCCATTCGTATTTCTAAAAGGCTCCAATGCTGCTGCGATTAGTTTGAGGCGAGTGGGGTCAATTGCCACTGGGGTCAGTTCATTTACCCAAATCAAAGTGGACTGATTGAATTAGGTTTTAAAATCAACGTATAACAGATGACCTGGATGAACTTCAATGGACCATAAGGAAGCTCATTACATTACATGACACCACGTGCATTCATTTATCAGACACTTTTTATCCAAAGGAACGTAACATGCAGGAGAACAGTGCTTTCACTCGATTTACGTGAGCAATAGAGCCCTGGAGGCTGACGTTCCCAGGCCAGCGAGTCAACTTCTCTGCGGTTTCGCTAAAATGGGATTGAAATCCATCTGTCAACTTGAGCAGACTGAAAAGGAGCTTGACGCTGCCCATTATAGAAGGTCGGGTTATATTTTGCCATTGATCAAATTAATAACGTTTTTGAACTTGCTGCTTGTCCACAGCATGTTCAAAGTGGAAGATATTTTGCATCATGTATTATCATGCAAAGGAACTTTTAGCTCAACCAACAAATATATAAAATATAGAATATTGATGTAGATACAGTACATAGATATATATAGAATATTGTTAGCTAGCTATATATATATATATATATATATACAACGCCTGGCCAAAAAAAAAAGTCGCAGTTGCACCAGTCATGCATAGTGCCCAATGTACAAGCCTCTGGAGGCAGTGTTATGATCTGGGTTTGCTTCAATTGGTCAGGTCTAGGCTCAGCAACTTTATGCAGCAATAAAATGAAGTCAGCTGAGTACCTGAATGTACTGAATGACCAGGTTATCCCATCAATGGGCATATTCCAGGACGACAATGCCAAGATTCATCCGGTTCAAATTGTGAAAGAGTGGTTCAGGGAGCATGATTAATCATTTTCACACATGAATTGGCCACCAGAGTCCTGACCTTAACCCCATTGAAAGTCTTTGGGGTGTGCTGGAGAAGACTCTCCCGTCGTCAATACAAGATCTCGGCCAAAAATGAATGCAAGTCTGGACGGAAATAAATGTTGTGACGTTGCATAAGGTTGTCGAAACAATGCCACGACGAATGCGCGCCATAATCAAAGCTAAAGGCGGTCCAACAAAATATTACAGTGTGCGACTTTTGGCCGGGCAGTATATATATATATATATAGAGAACATTGTTAGCTAGCTACATAATATTCATCATGTTATAGCAAATATACAGAGATATCCATTGAAATGGGCTAATAAATTAATAATTATGAATGTATCCATTAAATTTGTGAATTCTACAAGAAATCCTAATTTTAAAGGGGCAGACACCCAATATGGCAAAAAAAGGCAAGAGCACCATTAAAATTCACATTCATGCGGGAGGCCTTGTCCTTGATATCTCTCAGGACAGAAAGACCTGCATGGATGTCTGTTGGTATTTGTACTTTCAAATGTGTTTTATGGCATTCCTGAAGGCCACAGGGGGTAGAAATGGGAATGGCACTTTCCTCTCTTGCGAAACGCTGAACTCCAAACTGATGCTGTTGAGAAGGCTCTGTCCCCATGGAGGTGAGGTGAGGTGAGGGTGTGTGTGTGTGTGTCTGTGTGTGTCTGATGGGGGCCGTGTGAGGACTGAAGTAATTGACTGTGATCTGGTGTCCCCTCCTACTGTGAAAATTCTAAGCATGTTGGATTTTCCCCCACTCTGGTTTCAACTGGAGTCTGAAAAGGTGCCGCAAGTGACTCATTTTATCTCTCTCTCTCTCTCTCACTCAAAAACACACAAACACACTTGCATGCCCACACACACACACACACACACACACAAACACATTTGCCGCCCACACTCACATACTGTACATGAACATACACACACACACACGCTCGCTCTATCCCTCTCACGCACGCACACACACACTCTCTCTCACACACACTCAGACACAAACACTCTCTCACACACACGCACACGCACACACACATCAGTACAGTAACGCCACATCTCAGCATCCAGCTCAAAACAGCACAGTGGTAAATTTACCATAATGTCTGGGCTGTGCTCCAAGCTGAACCTTGACAACTGGCGCAAGTCCCTTGCTGACACGAACACACAGGAGACATTTTGAGATCACAAAAAAAATTATTTTATTATCACAAATCTCAACTTTTCAACAGCCCAAACACCTCTCCCTTATTACATATGACTTTTCCTGCAGTACTTCCTGTGCATCTATAACATGCCAAAGTGCTGTAGTACGAAGCTGGTGCCATATCTACATTTGCCTACACTGTGGAGGGTGAAATCCACAGAAATGCAAATCATTCTTAGTCATGGATTAGAACGGCCTCTGAAATAAAAACATAGCAATTTTCTTCTGATCCTAGGTTTCTATGATTAATCTGTCAATCATAATCAGTATCATTTTGTCTGGGTATGATACTGTTTGTAGGCTACCCAGGATGTTTCCTTGCTATTAATAAAACCTTGAAATCGACTGTGTGTCAATCAAACAAGATAAATGATCTGAATGTTTGTTCAGAACATTGAATTTCATTAACGTCGCCATTTCCTCTGTACAATAAAATATCCAAAAAAAACCTTGTGGTTAACCGTGGCACAGAAACACTTTTATAAAGGCTCTGATCTAACTGCAAAGGGACTTATGGTGCGGATTGAAGTTTTAGCAACGGCTTAAGAGAAGTGGGAGAGCGTGACGCGGACCAGACTTCCTGACCCTCCGCGGACAATGTCATAAGTCCTGCTAAAGGTGGCTTCCTGGATACAGAGGTGCCTGCTGGCTGATTGCACGCTCTCAGAAGCCGCAGAGCTCGGAAATGGTCAGCAAAAAGCGCAAAGGCGCGGATCTAATATCGGCTTTGACACGTAATGTGTCCCTGCCTAATATTATGCTCTCAAAACCTGGAAAGGTATACATTACATTACGTGTTGAACTTTTGTTTATTTGCACTGAACAACCACTGTACTTATTAAAAAAATTGCAGTATATTTTCACGATCATACATTTTGTTGTTTCTTGGCAGTACTTCTAGTTAGCACTGTTCAGTTAATTGAGAGTCCATTGGAGTGAGAAGGAAAGTGATGATGACCTGACAGGATAACTAAAAACCACCAGCATCTGTTAAGAACTGATCAAACTCCAAACATATTTCATAGTCCATGGATTTGAGCATGTTTTGAGAAAATGAAAAATACCACAATAGACATTAGGCACGCACGGTATTACATATTTCCAGTTAATTCCACAAAAATATACATTTAAAAAAATATACACTTTTTTTTAAACTTTATAAACTACGTACATCGTTTAAAAAAGACATGTAAAATGGTGCAGCCATTTGCATCAGCAGACCTACTGATAGATTTCCCCTGCAATATAAATGCGTTTATTAATATAGACAAATAAGGAACAAAAAGCGATGGGAACTATCAGAGCTTAACCAGTAAGGAAGGAGGACTGAATCTTGAGAAACATTCAGATTTACATTGAAAGAGTGCAAAATCGAGTAGTCCAGTTCTTTCCCCATAGGCGCAACCAATCAACCAATCAGGAGGGGGGCTGTGTGTTGCTATGAGCATTTGAGACTTTGGCAAAGCCATCGCCAAAACACACATTTGTATTCAAATACTCCATCTCATTTGTGTCATACACATATATCATAGACAGGTTTAGTCTACAGACACTACTTAAAAATGTAGAAAGGGTCCTTTTATGTGGAATGTGTCGCCCTTCCAGGCCGCGGAAAGGTGGCGTACCGCCATTTCCGCTGAGTGTCTCAGTATCTGAGCCTGCGCGGCTCGCTTCCCGCCCCGACCAATAGGCTGCAAGCGAACGCAAAACCAAAAGAGGCTGGGTCATGGCTCCATGTATGCCCCCACCCCCGTCCCACCCCCAAAATGATTGGCACCCCCAGTATGATCCAGACCGTATGCCACACCCGGTCCCTTCCCCCTGGAGCTGGTTTGGCGGCTGATCCGAGCTCCCAGGACGACGGTGGTACGGCGGCCTGCATGCCGCTTGTTGCCCGGGTGACAGGTGGCGAGGGGGCATCCTCAGGGGGCAGAAATCTGATGGGTGACCTGCGGGGGTCCCAGGAACCCCATCCTCTGCTTGTTCTTCCTCTGTTCTGTCATCTGGGAGGAGGAGGAGGAAGAGGCACATGAAGGGAAGAGGGAGAAGAGGTGGAAGAGCGGGTAAGAGAAGGAGAAGAGGAGGGAGAGCAGAAGGGCGTTTGAGTCCTGCGGAGCTGGCATGCAAAGCTGAGGCGCGTCTCCGTTTTTGCTTCAAACACGACAACGAGTCAGCAGCTTTCCTCTGAATGACAGCCTTTGACTCCGTGCCGAAACGGCGCACCTGCCGTACCCCGCGAGAAACCGCAGGCCTGTGACGTTCCGTGTGAGTCCCTGCTGGGCCGCTTCTGTCCAGGCCTCTGTGGAAGCTTTCCGAGTTAGACGAAAGGCGAGTGCGAAAGGCGTATGTTTTGGGGGTTCAGCCCGGGTCCCCCTGTCGCGGTGCTCATGGTCGAATCGGCGCTGGAGGAAGCAGAGTCTCGCCTTTTTAATTAAGCCTGGTCACGGAGGGACCTTCCCTTTAATAATTCAGCAAGGGTAAAGTTAATTAATGTCATGGCTCTTGCAGTGTTGCTAAGAAAGAGACCTGCAATGCAGCAGAATTAAGCACTCCCATGCAGTCACCCGGAACAGCCCGGAAAAGCCCGGAACAGCCCAGAAAAGACCGGAACAGGGGCAGCACAGAGGCGAGAGACGCAGCGTCGATACAAAGTTCCCGCTGTGAGCCGCTTTACACTTATGCGCATTGTGGCGTGTGTCGCAAAGTCTGAGCACAGCGACGGCCGCACCTGGACAACAAGGCGAGGGCGAGGCAAAGACAGGGAACGCGTGGGAATGGAGTGGGAATGGAGGAGGGTGGGGGGGGACAACCCGGGAGTGCTCGTAGCGAGCTGTCACCCTTACAGAATAATGAGAGGCCACGCAGCAGGAGGCATGCTGGGAGCTGGCGCAGGAAAACGGGGCTTCGTACCGTCAGGGCCAAGCAAACGGCAAAAACACGTTTTCAGAAACTTGGAAAAACTCTGAGGTAAAGTGGCGTGGTTCAGAGAACAGGATGCCGCTCGAAGGTCAGCAGAGCGGCCATAAAACTCGACAAAGTGAGCGAGTTCCTTCCTACTAACGGTTTCTCTTTTTAATCCAGGGACACAGAAACATGTCAATCAATTCATGGAAATGAGTGTAAACGGCAGCTAGGCATTCTGCGCATATAAATAGAGAATGACAAAAAAAAGTTTTCCGCACGTACACAGTTCACACTTCGACGACCGTGAAAGTTGTGTATTTACTAGTTAGTTTAACTACATTTATTTAGCAAAGTAGGCTTTATACATTCAGTAGCATAGTGAGTCAATAAAGTTGTAGGAAAATAAATAAAATGTTGCCTGCACTGTAAGCCAACTTAATATGCTTCTTTAGTTTAGACTCCCTAAAAAGGTGATCACATGGCATATGAGGGGGGGGGGGGGCACCTACCTGCTCCTTGAGCTCGGCCAGCTGTGCGGACAGGAGGGACACCAGCGAGAGAGTGCCGTCCAGCTTCTCCTGCAGCGAGCGGATCTCATTCTGCTCGCCGTCGCCCTCACTGCTCACCAGCGACATGGCCCGCATCCGGGGGAACCAGTCCAGGTTGTCTTCCTGAGGGAGGAGGGAGAGGAAAGGGGCGTCAACCGGGCAGCATTTACTCATTATTCGGAAACGACCCTGGATGTCTTTGGAGTTCTTTATCTCCTGCTATCAGCTGCCAGATGACGCAAAACGTCTCGATGCACTTGCGCTTATGACACTGCTCAAGTTTAGGGTCCTCTCAGATCTGCAGATGCTGGCTGTTCTCTCAGATCTGCAGATGCTGGTTTCCTTTATGTTCCAAAATGACATTATAAATAAAGTGGGGAGGCCTCCTTTTGTTGTTCTGCACCTAGATTGTGGAATTCCCTACACCTAAGCAGATCAGAGAGGCTCCATCTATCTACACCTTTTTAGTTGACTTTTGTTCTTGTTTTACTTTTTTATATTCTACCTACAGCTCTGTTGTATAGGTCATTGTTTCTATTTTGTTGATTTTTTGTTTGTTGTTCATATTGCTTTTTTTAAATTTTAAACTGACCTTTTATTTTCTCCATTTGTTGCTTAATTATTATATCAATTATAATCATTTTATGATAGTTACTTCTACAATTGTGTTTTATTAGTTGTCTTTCTCTGCATGCACTTTTGGCTGCTGTATGAAAGGCGTCATATGAAAGGTGTTTTATAAATAAAGTTAGATTTGAAGATCTGCATTGCTCGATTAGTTTTAAGAAACGAAGGAAAAATGACATCCAGGCCAGCTGCCCCCCTCACACAGAGGCAGACCGCTCCCAATGCAGCGATTTTACAGGTAGAAACACTGCATCTGAAACAGTGTTAACCAGGATTTACTGCGGAGGTAGGCTACACGACAGACTATCCTTTCTGCGCTTTCCCGCCATATTTCAAGAATCTGACAAATCTGTCATAATCAATGAGCCTAATCGATTATTTGATCTGACATTTTATGAGTCAAGAGCTATATAAGAGCTATTCAAAATAATAAAAATAAACACAAACGTAAAACTGTGCTCAGATATAGGAGTGAGGCAGCATTGTAGTACAGTTACACAGCTGTTTAGGGTTTACAGAAGTTGTGGACCTAAGCGTTCCTGTTCATTTCGTCCCGGGGGTGGACCGCGGGAACCCAGACAGTGACGAGCAGGTAACTGGCAGCCGGCCCGCCCGTAAAGACTGAGCGGGCACATTAACGCAGAGGGGAATCGACAACCTCAACTTCCATCTTTGAAAAGAAAGATAATGAATACATTGTCATCACGGCGGATGCTCCTGTGACTTCAAACTGTGACGTCGCGAAGCATCCGCGGCTTTCGCGGGCGAAGTTGGAGCCGTTATTTTCGAGCTGATGAGAAAGTGCGAGAGGAACATAAAGGCGCTCCCCCCCCCCCCCCCCCCCCCAACACTGCCAGATCAGGTGCTCTTATGTAATCCCACAGCCTGTCTGCTGATAGGCGCGGGCTGATGGTGGCATATTGTGCAGGAGTTTCTGCCGCTTACATAACGGATTACAGAAGGGCTGGGGGGGGGGGGGTCTCTTTTCTCTTTCTCCTTTAAAAAGGCAGGAGGCTGTTTCAGTGCAGCTCACAGAACGCACTCAGCAGTTTCGCAGCCAAACACCAAAACCCAGAGTGCAAACCAAAACCTCCAGCATTACGCCCGTTTACCAATTACTCCATTTACCACATAATGGTGAACAACTGGTTAAATATCCAGATTGTTGGTAGAGAAGCGTTGCTGTCAGTGAAGTTTGCGCATTATCAAAGTATTGTGATTACTGAATTTGACTACATTCAATCTGTGTCTGTTAGTGAATTTGCCTATATCCAAACTATGCGTGTTACTGAATTTGCCTATGTTCAATCTATGGCTGATAGTGAATTTGCCAATATCCGGAGCATGAATTCGCCAACAGACCATTGATGATAGTGATCATAGCTAGATAAAAAGCACTCAAAATGAGCATGTCACACTAAAACGTTTTCAGGAAGCATAAATCTCTGTATTCCTAACTCACTTCACGTGCATTTATTAATTTATCAACACAACAAAATACCTTTACAAAATCCCAGATTATCTAAATGCTAAAATTCAAGTGTTAAGCCAGACACATGAATTACACATAATGACCATTGATTTAATACTCATTCACACAGGGACCAGTGTACACCTACATGTGTATGTGTACAAAAATAATATGACAATTTAAATGGTTCATACTGGGTAGGCTATTCGGTTTGCACGTGAAGCAAGTTAACTCAAGGGCAATCGAAAAGTAAAGCCTTTTTTTGTGAGAGAACCAAAACCCTGCATTTACCAAAAGGGACACTTGATAAGTAGGTGAACTAAGGACGGGGAACAGAAGACAGTCTATCTATGGCAGCTTGAGCCCATGAATTGAACAAGTTAACTTCTCAGCGCCAAGACGGTGTGCCGATTTATTTATTTTTTAAAGGCCTGGCCTCTGCATGAAAAACACTTGCAAAACAACAACCTTTCCTCACGCCAGTTAAAAAAAGCAAGTCCGCGGAGCCGTTCGTGACAACCGCTTTCCAATTAGTCCCAGATCAGCTGAGCGCTAGAGGGTGAAAAATACATGGAAAGGTCGTCAAGAACTGGGGGGAGAACATGCAGATAAACTACTGTATTTAAAAAAAAATCTAAGCTCGCTGCAAATGATCATTTATGTGGATCTCTTTGGATTTGAAATGAGGAACTCTCTGGATTTGAAAAGTGGATCTTTTTGGATTTGAAACGCGGAACTCTTTGGATTTGAAATGGATGTTCTTGGCATCCATTTCAAATCCAAATGGAGGGAGCATTTTATCGTTGTCCTTCAAACATAAATGTTATGGGGTGGAGGGGGGGGGGGGGAACCAATACACAGCAACAATAAATTAAAAATGTATATCCATCAACACCTGTGAATTCATAAGATTTGTGATGCCACACTAATTTACCATTCTCCCAATAAGTAAGTGTACTAGTCTGTGCATGTCTTGCTGCTAGCTTCTGGCTTATTTAGGTCCGCAGTGACATCAAACTGGTTAAATTTCCCACTGCAACTGTTTGTTCAAATCAATAGGCGCTATCACAGCGTGACAAAAAAAGCTTTTTATAGCAGCAGGAATCTTTAAATATGCGTTTCGCAGCGGTTGACATTTACATAATTACTTTTACAACTACCCCACAAAATACGGGGACACTGATACACGGATTGTGTGCGTGCTTGGTCCCGAGTTTTACACCCGCAGAGAAGAGAACCAGAAACAGATAAACACTTCCCCTCTCCTGCACTGACTCATGGGAGTTATCCCCTGATTGATCCTCCTTCTGTAGGTGTGGGTCTGTAACAGGGCGGAGTGAGTCTGTAACAGGGCAGAGCTGACAGCCCTGCTTCATAGATGGGATTCTCCCTTTGATTGGTCATTTAACTCAGACAAATAGTTTTTCTTTTGTTAAAGATACCCTTTGGGATTTGAATTTGATATATACAGCATCCTATTTGAAAATAATACATATATTGCAATATTTAAAGTGGCAATGCGTATATATGGCTGTATATTGTGAGGTGTATAGCGTGTCTTGATAAATTTTTTTATTTCAATGTATTGCAGTATATTCCAGTTCTGTAGAGGGAAAAGATTTTCTAAGACATTTTTTTCTTGGAATTTTCTGGCCTCTAGATATCCAGATATCTGCGAGGATATCTAGAAACTGCGAGAAGATGGCAAACAGGTTGCCACACTCTATCCGCATTATGCTTCAGTGGAAAATGATTCCCTATCAGAATCAGTTATTATACAACAGTTCCCATAAGGCCAAGCGCTGATCAAGAAAAGCAACAGCTTCCCGTCAGATCTTCTAAACGGGAGTACATGCAGGCCGAATCCAAAGTGCAGCTGTTGCTAAGCGGGGTTTGGTCGGTAAGGGCGGGTTAATCCAGCAGTCACACGTTGCTAAAGACTACTTAGTCATGGGCGCCCCCCTGAGTGAAGTGGTTTGACCTTTTGGGGAAGGGTGCTGAGGTGGACAACAGCCCCGTGGCCTCTCCCCCTACCCATGGTGCACCTCCCCCGATCCTAAGGCCGTGTTGCTATGGAAACTCCTCTGTGCCCATGTGACGGAGTGAAAAGTATAGAATGTGTGTGTGTGTGTGCGTGCGCGTGTTCGCTCAGCGCACGTGTGGGGCAGGGCTGGGCTATTAGCAGCAGCTTGAGTCGGGTTATGTAACCCCTGCTGCTGTCGTCGCGCCAGTGCTCTCTCTCTCTCGCCTCGGCTGGCTGCCTCGTGCTAATTAAGCACGACGTAACAGGCTTTAGCCGCCACCGTGCCTGCCGCGAGGGGCTCCGGTGACTCAGCGGCTCTCCGCGCCGTCTCCCGCTAGGGTGGGAGGAGGGGGGCACTTCCTCCTCGTTAGAAGTCTCATGCGAGCGCTCTGCCGGCATCCGCCTGGAGGTCAGGGCCGGCTCTAGCCTTTAGCTGCCCTTTGGTGGGATTGCGGCCCACGGGGGTGCGGAGGTGCACAGGCTATCATGGACAAACGTTTTCTGTTCCCCCTTCATGTGGTGCACCTCCAGACGGATGCTGCCCTATGCCCAGAAGGGGCCCTGCTGGAGGTGCTGAGATAGGGCTCCACAATGCGCTAAAACCAGTTTCCTTACAATGCTTTCTCGCTGCAGGTTTTGGAGGTATTCTGTATCTATAAAATAAGCTGAGCACAGATGATAGCATGCAGCTGAAATGGCTCTGTCTCGCCGTGAGATCCGTGACGATGAGCCACATGCAAAGGTGAGGAGGACGGGAAAGAGGAAGAGGAGGAACAGGGCACGGCTCTAAGCGCCTTGTGTCTGCCGTGTCGCACGCCGCCATTTCCGTGAAAGTTTCCCGCCGTTTCATTCATTTCGTACCACGTCACAGTTTGGTGTTCAAGTGTGGCTAGCATACCTGCCAATAGAACTCCTGCAATATATGCTACTAAATATGAAATAAATATACAATCCTACCATTGGTTTTACACATTGAGATATTCCTTTCAAAATTCAGTGGTCATTTATTGTCTGGTACAATCGGTTTGAGAAATATACAACACTTTATACCGGTATTACACTATCGGAAACGTCGACTCGTAATACCCCCCATGCCCTCCAAGCCTGTCTCATTCATTACAGTTCATTCTGGTTTAATTTTCGGCTTTTTTATCCAATAGAGTACATTATAACCTTAGCAACGGTATATGCCATGTCTTCTTGGGTGCTTTTAACAATTTATTAGAGCCCAGCGTAATGGCAGTTTTCGTTTTAATGGTCTAGTATTACACAAGCTCTATAGAAAACGCATTAGGGAGGGGAGTATTCCTGGGTGGCTACTTTGAAGAATCTAAAATATAAGACTTTTTAAAATTTGTTTAACCCTTTTTTGGTTTTTGCATAATTTAATTTGTGTTATCTCATAGTTTTGATGTCTTTACTATTCCAAAATGTGGAAAACAGTAAAAATAACGGGAAAAAACCTTCTATGAGTAGGTGTGTCCAAACTTTTGACTGGTACTGTATATATATATATTTTTTATTTTTTTTATTTAGAGCAGTGCACAATTTAGTAATTTGGACAGATTTGGAGACATTAATGGACAACAGGGTACACTGGCTATATATTGCATCATAAACCTTTAGTAGTTCTGCATATCATCCTCAGATTTTGCACACTTGTGGACATGGAGTTTATGATCCAGGGAATGTATATATATTACCAGTTTCACTGATATAGCTCTCAGTATTCTGTTGCAAAATAAAGAAAAACTTTTTTTTTGTGCATTTTTCCAAAGTTTTTTTTGCATTTGTGGCACTTTATTTTGACTTAAATTATGAAAATAAACAAATCTAAGTTTATTTTGTAAATGGCTGTTTCATTTAAGCCATTTACGAAGTTTATGTGATGCTCACACCTGGAGTTATAAAGCCTTCAATAGAGCACCCCTTAAACAGGTGAGAATTGACCAAATTTACCACCTGCGCAAAGGGGTTAAGTACACAGAAGAAGGCAGGGTTATGCATGAGTTTGAAATCAATCCCACACATAACTAATGATTATAAATACAGTTACATAATGGAATGAGTCATAAGAATAAGAGGATATAAGGCTTTGATGTGTCCAGCAGTCGTCCTGTGTGTAATGCAATGAATGATCGGTCAGAATTAATCACAATCCATTTCTGTCATTTAAATTATTTCTGATTACATTGTCGGCGTACATTTAAATTGTATTCACAGATACTCTCTCTCACACACACACACACACACACACACACACACACATATATACAGTTGTTATTTTGGTTCTGTACCCGAGCACTTTGAGTTTGAAAGGATACAATGGCAACGAGGTTGAAGTGCAGACTGTCAGCTTTCATTTGATGGTATTTTCATCCATGTCGGATGAACCGTTTAGAAATTATAGAACCTTTTGTACATAGTCCCCCCCCCCCATTTTCAGGCATCACAAATATTGGACAGTTATGTAGAATAAAGTAATCATTTTTAATATTTGGTCACATATACTTTGCATGCCATGATTTCCTGATGCCAACAACATCAAAAGACTCTTGATATCTTATTTTCTGGTACTCTTACAAGCGATACTATAACCTCTCTGCATTTGAATGGATCTCTATGGGAATTGGGGGACGTGCTAAAGTACAGAACGAAAATAACAAAAAATGTGTCACTGTCCAATGAATTATGGTGCTCACTATATAAAAAATATATAAAAAATATTAATCTATAATATATACATAATATACATACAGCACATCATGCAAAATCTATGTGTGTGTGCATGTACACATATATACAGATATACTCATTATACATCTTAACACACACACAGGTAAACAACAAAATGAAGGACAAAAAACAGAGGTGTGATCAACCACGAGGCAAAACCAGCCGGGTGTACCAAAACCCAACACCATGTGTTGTGATTGTACATTGGTATTAGAATTTTTCCGTTCACAAACTCTTTTTGTACTTTAAAATTTTTTTTTTTGTGATTAACAGTTATTCTTAATTTTCCCCCCCCTTTCACAGAAGTTAGTTAACAGTTAAATCCCTCCCCGGCTCTCTTCTGTGAAAGGCCCTCCCACCACTGTGATGTCACATGACTCCAACATGCAACAGGCTCTGAGCCTTGGACACAGGCCTGGATGCACAATATTAAGATCTTCCTTTAGAAACCACCCGCTTGGAAAAGTGGAACTGAGCCACTTGTGAGTCGCCTTTTATGGTATAAGCACAGACTGGCCGGGGCGGCCTTTGATCGTTAAACAGAAGGTGCTCCGAATCGCTTGGCAAACAATGAATCCTTGCGACACGGCGATTCCATTTACTGAGGTGTCTCCGTTGCCCAGAAAACGCCAGTGAACCAATCTATTCATAACAAGGAAGTCTGTCGACAGCCATTATGCCTCTGATGTACATTCCCCAGAGAGGATCTCATTGGGAGACCGTAGAATCCCCAGAGAGGATCTCATTGGGAGACAGTAGATTCCCCAGAGAGGATCTCATTGGGAGACCGTAGAATCCCCAGAGAGGATCTCATTGGGAGACAGTAGATTCCCCAGAGAGGATCTCATTGGGAGACCGTAGAATCCCCAGAGAGGATCTCATTGGGAGACAGTAGATTCCCCAGAGAGGATCTCATTGGGAGACCGTAGAATCCCCAGAGAGGATCTCATTGGGAGACAGTAGATTCCCCAGAGAGGATCTCATTGGGAGACCGTAGAATCCCCAGAGAGGATCTCATTGGGAGACCGTAGAATCCCCAGAGAGGATCTCATTGGGAGACAGTAGATTCCCCAGAGAGGATCTCATTGGGAGACAGTAGATTCCCCAGAGAGGATCTCATTGGGAGACCGTAGAATCCCCAGAGAGGATCTCATTGGGAGACAGTAGATTCCCCAGAGAGGATCTCATTGGGAGACCGTAGAATCCCCAGAGAGGGATCTCATTGGGAGACAGTAGATTCCCCAGAGAGGACCTATCAGAGAGACAGAAGATTCCCCAGAGAGGATCTCATTGGGAGACAGTAGATTCCCCAGAGAGGACCTATCAGAGAGACAGAAGATTCCCCAGAGAGGATCTCATTGGGAGACCGTAGAATCCCCAGAGAGGATCTCATTGGGAGACAGTAGATTCCCCAGAGAGGATCTCATTGGGAGACAGTAGATTCCCCAGAGAGGACCTATCAGAGAGACAGAAGATTCCCCAGAGAGGATCTCATTGGGAGACAGTAGATTCCCCAGAGAGGACCTATCAGAGAGACAGAAGATTCCCCAGAGAGGATCTCATTGGGAGACAGTAGATTCCCCAGAGATTATCTATCAGAGAGACAGTAGACTCATGTAGAAACTTACCATCCCTTGGCAGTACAGGAAAAACAAACGGGCAATGCCACAGCATATACCTGTATAGATCCATGAGCGCCACATCAACAGAAGCACAAATATAGAAAGCATCCTCTCCTTTCACCTATCCGACTGCTTCTCTGGCGGTGCAGGAGGCATGAGAAACATAATGATAAAAGCGTGTATGTTTGAGTGCACCGGTTTATACATGATTGTGTGTGTATAGAGATGCCGCTCTGACTGAGAGGCTGATTGGAAAGAGAAGGAAGTGGAAGGTTTACTGCCCTTCCCAGGAGAGCACAGCTCAGCCATGTGTGCCGGGGCCTTGGACCCGCTCATTAAAACGCCCACCTTCCACTCTGCGGCTCCAGGTGCTCGTGGGGGAGGAGGCAGTGTGTGTGTGTGTGTGTGTGTGTGTGTGCTTCTCTGTGTTTGTGTATGTGTAACTGTGTACATCTATGTGTGTGTATTGTAACTGTATCTGTGTGTGTGTGCGCGCGCGCGTCTGTGTGTATATGTGTCTAGCTAGGATTGCTCTGTTTTGGCCATCATAAGCATCCTGTCATTCTGGAGAAAGCTTCACACACATTGTAAAATTGATACATCGGTCCTTTTACACAAGTATCTCAAAGCCATTATCCAGAGGTGTAAAAACTATGACATCTATGGAAATTGGGTGGTTACGAGTTTTAAGACATCCCTGACATTTGCAGCCCTTTGTTGCCATGTTTAACAAAGGTCCCAAATAAATAATTAAAATGTGTTTGCGAGTACCTGCCAAAACATGCAGCTTGTGTCACAAAAGCATGATGCACCGTTAATGCAAACAGAGAGGGGGGAGAGAGGAGAAGAGCAGAATCCATTGTGCACATGCTCACCTTGGCATCGGGCTTCGCGCCACACTGGAAAATTTAGCAAGAGAAAAGATTGTTGAACAAGCCGAATCTTAGCTACGTCAGCCAGCAGTCACCAAAAATGGGTGTTGGCCGACATTGCCAAAATAACAAATATGTTAACAATTTGGTTGCTATAAGTACGGCCACCAGTTTTTTCCCCCTTGTTTTCTCGCATGGTAACCTACTTCAGTCCTCTGCCAGCTAGAGGTTGCGGTCGCCTCTTTGACAAGCCACTTCTCAAACAATTATGCATTTGCACCACCCCAATCATCTAAGTTCATAAAGATATGATTGAGCACAGACGATGATTGACAGCGATGTTTACAAGCGACACTTGTGTGTTAAATTCAGTTCGATTAAAAGTGGTGAATGTAATGCACATCATGGCCAGTTGTTTAACAGCCTCTTCTATCATTGATTCACAATGGTTGGTGAATATTTGCCCATAGGAAAACACGCATCTTTCTTCATCGAGTTTGTTACAGACAAGACAAGTATTGTTTTGCCTTTTGAGTAAGGTTAGGAAATATTTCTTCCGCTATACCTCAGAATTCACCCAATAACACTGCAGTGCTGCTTTCATGTGCAAATAATTAGTCATTGCCCAACTTGGATCCACGTATTCCGTCAAAACCCGGAATAGAGTGTAGTGAGGGTTGACACATCGAGTCTGCACACTTGCTTAGGATCAAAAATCCTGACAGCCGCCTTAGATAATTTGTGAGTGGGTTGATAGAAACACATTTTATTTTTGAGTTGATCAGGGTTGTGAGTTTCTCTGCAACTTTCAAAACATTGAAGGTATTGGTGGTTAATTGTCTTGTCTTGTCTGTGTTGTGCATCTTCTGAGCAAGTGCACGATATTCATTTGTAAGCTCTGTTTTATGACAGGTTTCGTGGATTCTGATGTTAGAACTATCATACCACTGGGTCATATCAACTAGACTCATGCCATTTTCAACAAAAGCTGTGTCTCCAAACCCTTATCCTTCAATAATACCTTTAGCTCTGTCAGCACAATGTAGTTTAGCATGATATCCATCCCCATTTCCACAAATCTGGGATATACTTTGAATGGTACTCTGCAGCAGAATACCAACTGCCCCATCTGATTTTACATGGTTTAGTGGAGGGTTTTATTGACAAAGAAGAACCAGTAATCTTGCTCTGTAATCTCTCTGTATGCTTTTAACATAAACATATAACTTGCTTTGTCAAGACACAAATGCAGTCACATTTTTTAAATAAATGTTACAATCCAATATGCATTTCTTGATGCTATCCGCAACTGAGGAGTCATTCACGGTAGTTAGGTACACTGCATCAACAAGGGAGAACTTTCAGATCGGTTGTGATAGATTTTCCTTGAAGAACCAAAAAAATATGTAAAATGTAATTGTCTGTAACATCTGTTGATTTGTCCGTGACCACAGATATGCTGTCCGTTTTTCAATCAGTTCTTGAATTTTTATTTTATGCAAAGTAACGGTCTGCGGCACATATTTCTGTCTAAACTGTCGAGCTGACGGAACCCCCCCCACCCACATTAGTTACATGCTTGTTTAAAAATAATACATAATTTGGGGTTGTCTGCTTTTTTCCAAATATATTTTACACTTAAGAACGCATCTGTAAAATCTTGAATGGCATACATTCACTGGTCAAGGCTGTCTTTTCCCCTCAGTGTTGATTTCAGACCATAATCAATGTCAGCCTATTGTTATCTTCTTTTTGTCATTTATTATTAAATTGTAAGTTCTGCCAAATAAATTCAATGCGTCGATATGCAGAGTACCACGCATACTGCTTCACTCGTTCGCTCAAAGGGATGCTTTTCGTAGCATTTAAACTTCCATCCATGTTCACTTTCATTCTTTTGACCCTCCCAATATTAGATCAACTAAATGTTTTTATAAACGTCTCAATTAGAAACTCAATTGTATGATTAGTCACTTGACTTCACCAGTGGAGTGTCTATGGGGACCCCTGGAGGACAACTTGGTTGTATTTACGTATTATGATTTTTAAGGCGAAAATCATGTTTCCAATTTATCGTAACCATGAAAGAACAGCAGAGCAGTAACACAATACCCTTTTGGTTACATGTGCAGAATAAGGAATAGAAATATGATTTCCCTGGCCAGTACAGTGAGCACACGTACATGTACGTGAAGCAAGGTCATCATGTTGACAGTTGCCGTTTTTATGTCTTCAGCGATTGCAGTGATATAGTCACTTTCATGGAATATTTTGCAGCTTGCTATAATAATTATCATAGGAGCAGTAACAGATTGTTTGGACAATGTAAGCCATAGAATGAGTGTACATCTAGTGGCACGTGCCAATTCACATGACATGCTACACACACAATTACATTCACACAATGACAGGCAAGGACATGCAAGCAAAAAAAAAAAACACACGGACATTCACAAGCCCACACACCGACACATGCACATACACAAATCGACAAACACGCTAGCCCACACACACACAAACCCGCACATGTACATAAGCCCACATACACAAACCCAAACATACACAAGACCACACACCACATACACACACACACACACACAAAAATACAAACCCACACAATCAAGCAGCCAAACACAGAGCCACACACAGACACACTCACAAACCCACACAAGCAAGCAGCCAAACACAAAGCCACACAAACACAAGCAAGCAGCCAAACACAAAGCCACACACACACACATTCTATCTCTGGAGGGGTACCTCAATCATCGTTGCCACATAGCTCTCAGGTCCAGTGTATTCAGTGGGGTCCTTCACTCGCACCAGAACCAGGAAGTACAGATAGTGCCACAGGTTGTGCTCTGAAGTGATGTGCTCCTCGAAGGACACCGTCTTGTTGTCAAATTTGTCTCTTTCCAGTCCTGCAGAAAGAAAAGCGCCAAAAGTCAGGGCCACAAACCCCATGCCACTCACACAAACGTCACTGTTCAACACTCTTAAGAATCTTTAAGTTAACTGAAAAAGGTCTCAAGATGCTAGCAGAGACATAATTGGGGATTGTCATTTCAAACGCAATTTTCTTAAAGGCAAAATAATATTCTTACCCTGCATAAGCCACAGACAGGGATGGGCAGTATTTGAAATACAAAAGCACGCTACGTCTCCGCCATTTTGATCACAAATCGGCTTAGTGCGTTTTTTCTCATCCCTGCCCATTAGTGTTGCACGGTACACCGAAACTTCGGTACTTTTTCGATACTTAAAAAGAAAAACGGTTCGGTATTAGAAATTTCCGACGTTCGGTGCTGGAATGATCAAAATAGCATCTGGAAAAACCCTTGCCAAAACAGCTTCGGTTTCCCGTTAGGCCTAATTATATTTTCAGTGGCAGCACTGATATTATGAGGGTGTAATTATAGTTTCCGCCTCTACGCAAAATGGCGCACTTTCGTCCGTTTCGCTATCTGACCAGAACTCTTACATTTTAGTGTAGAGTAAAAGCTAATACTGCAGAGGCAGGAGTTTGATTCTGCCTGTTTTTAAGGACTGATTATGGATCAGCACTATGGAGGAGTCTCAAAAGCAGCTCTACAGTGCTGCAAAGATAGCTGATCCAGAAACAGTCCTTAAAAACCAGTAGAAACAAACTCCTTGTCCTGGGTTTAAGTTGTATAGTTCTGAATATCATTTGTGAAGCTAAGGGGGGTTTATTGTATATAAGTTCTGTTTTAAGTTTATTAATATTATAAATAACTAATATTTATTTACTATACGCCTTTGTGAGCAAATGTTATTTTAGCTCAGAATGGAGAAATGCACCACTTTGTTACCAACACCCTCCCCATGTGTGCGACGACTCTCCGTACCCCCGACCTGCGCGATGATACTACCTCGGCCCCGCACGCGCGTTTGATGACACCGTGTACGCGCAACAACACTGGTAGTTTCCAGGGGCCTACCACCCGGCCTGAAAAAAAATCTAGGGGAAACACTGTACTGTATGTGACTATTCTGAAATAAATGTATTCTGTAGCAAATTTCTGAATGATACAGCTTCTTCTTCAGTTCAAACTTAAAACCATGGATGTGCAGGGAATATTTTTTTAGATATTGACATTTAAATAAAACTAGTAGAAACGAGGAGGAAATTGCCTCTGAAGGGCCAAAGTAAATAGGGTTAAGGTCATTTCAGTAGAGGTACCGAGTATCGAATCAGTATCGTTTCAGTTTCAAGTACCGTTTCAGTATCGAGTATCATGATACTAAACCTGGTATCGGTATCGAAGTCAAAATTTTGGTATCGTGACAACACTACTGCCCATACATTCAGGCTGCAAACCCCGCCTCCTTGGAGGGACCCCCGCCTCCACATGGTGACCAACCCCGCCTCCTCGATCCTCACCGCAGATGAAGCAGGTCGTCTTCAGGATCTCCTCTTTCCGCTGTTTCTCGCTTCTCAGGTCGGCGAAGGTGTCGATGATCACGCCAAAGATCAGGTTGAGCACGATGATGATGACGATAAAGAAGAAGAGGAGGTCGTACACCACGCGGGCGACAAAGAGAGGCTCCTGGGAAGCATTTGCAAAGGATCATGGTCCACACTCAAACAGCCCCAATGGGTCAATAACTTAGAATCCAAAGCACACAGAATACAACTACAATGGAACCTCAATACCTACACTGCCCTGCCATCTTCGCCCACTTTTGTAAACCCTTTGATTTTGTTCTTGCTATTCTTTGTATAAAACCCTGCATTGCTCACATAATATTCGTCAGCAGTAATGCCAAGGCAGGCAGTTGTCTAATGTAGATGTTTTTTGCCACTTTTCTTCAACAGAAAAGGTGTAGCTTGTTTGGTATATTTTCAGTATCTTTTTTGGCCTGGCAAAATTAGGGCTGATCTACTCGTTCAATATTTATCAAATATTTTTTGAGAGCAATAACGGTCATCGCCACCATGTGGTGTATTGCCTTTCTTTCAGTCTTTTTTTTTCTTTAATTATACCTGATGTGGTCGTACACTTCCTAATGTCAGAGGCAACGTGAAGTGCTTCCGGAAAAAAAACCCACCACTCATATATATGTTGATTAGACAAGTCAACCAGCAGCAAGGCCTTGCAACTTCCATGTGATTAGGTGGACTCGTTTTGCGAGCGGGAGGCCACCCGACCGTGAATCAATCTGACCATGATTAGTAGAATCAGGTGTGTTACTGCTTTGTTGAACCCACGCCAGCCCTCTCTGGATAAGATTGACGAGCAATAAATTATACAATAAATTCAAATTTACCAATCTTGTTTCAGGAGCACTTTTGTACAGACGTTTTCAGACGTGCTCCATGTTAATACAAGCGGTTACATTTTTTGCCCATTCATTTATGGTGTTTTCTTGAATCGCAATTATGTTGCTCTCAGCCATCACAGCAATTCTGGTTCCTTTTTTCAATTGAGGAAGCATTGGGGCTCTGAGCACACGCCCGCCCTCCTGTGACCGTATCCGCCGCACGCCAGAGTCTCAGTTTCATTATTATTGTTATTATAGGTCAAAGTGTCATTTTCCAACTGCAGGCCACAGTGGAGAGAAATCTTCTGTCGGGGCATTTAAAAAAAAAAAAATTTATAATTATTTTTTACAAAGAAGGCAGAGGTCAAGACGGTTACTGTATCCAGGGACGTGATGTTTCCTGGTTTATCTTTAATGCAGATTTTCAGACTAAACTCCTCGAGGGTCGCTATTATTCTGCTTTGTAACTGAACGTTCTCTCCTGTTCTGTTATCAGCTGTCAAAGAGCACAAGACATTTCAAGTCTAACTCATTACAATCACGGGGCCAAGGTGAATAAGTGCTCAGTGTTGTTCAAAAACAGCAGCGACCCCAGGGTCTGGCAACGAACCCGGTGCGGAAAGAGCGGTCCGTCACCCAGGGATGGGAGGGTGTTTGTCGGCCAGGATGACAGTGTCACTTCACACACCAGTGACCCCTGCTGGTTGATCCGGCACTTGCGGTCCGCCTGTCGAGCTGCCTGTGTCTTCCTCCAACTCGTGTCTGTGTGAGCCCGACTTGCGAATCACGATGTGACAAGAAGCGGCAATGACATCACGTGCATGAGAGGAGAGCACGTGCTTGTCTGCGCTCTCCGAAATTGATGGCAGAAGTGGCCGAATTCAGTGCATATCCCTTACTCGTTGGTACCAGTGATAATAAAACCTTACTGGTAGAAAACTGACAGGGAACTCGACCAGCCACAGAGTATGTCGGTAACTGATCTAACAATGGCAATGGTGATTGTGGAAAACACTCTGACGTGGCCAGAGTGGGCAGCGGTTGCTAACCAGAGCTAGCATGAGCTCAAAAGAATGATGATTAAATGATATAAAATATGATTAAACGATTAAATAATATCAAATATATTGGTTAATATATTGGACTGGTTATAAAATATATAATATAGAATATACAGAAAACTTGACACAGGCAAAAGACTTTACAGAAAGCCTTGTCCATATTCATTAGAGCACATTTGTTATTGTGGCAGAGGGAACAGACAGTGTTGTGGCCTGATTTGGTATTGAGCAAATTCTGTTTATAGAAAAGTCTGGCAGTCAATTTCCTTTCAGACAAAGTCTGAAAGGAAGTCATCAGTTGCCTCACTCAAATGACCTTTGAGACCTTTCATGGAAGGTGCTAGAAAATGCAGGTCACACTTGCTGTCTGTGCTCGCTGGCATGTGATCCTTGTGCCCGTCTCTTTCGGTGTCGTTTACTCCACTCAACTGGCCAAACAGGGTTGCGCTGTGCGGTCAGTCCGCCGGCCAATTGCAGCCTCACTTTTAAGTCAAAGTCACTTTTTGGTCAGTCAGCCAACCAATCACAAGTTGAGCTCCAGATGGCAAAAATCTTTCCATTTTTCTATGGTTTTCCCTCAGCACTACTTTCGCCGGAAACGGTTTCCAACGTCCTGCAATGGTCTTTGAGATGCGCTTGCAATGGTTTAACCAGATACAGCCGATGAGATGTTTCAGAGCCGGTGTCTCGCACTGTACGCTTCAACACCAGCCTGTCGGCAGCCGTGGTAACGGCGCTCTGCAGGCTGGACGCTTGCATCTCCGCCTTTTCAGTTCTGTAAAACCACCTGAACCACGTTTGTCTGGCCCCCGACCCTGCTCGTCTGTCTCCTGTTGCCCCGCTAACGAAATACTGCCATGCCGACAGCCACAGCAGCAAAGCTGATGGGTGGGAAGCCGGCGGACGCAAATAACCATGACAACGAGGGAACAGAACTGCGGAGGGAACTTAATTGTTAGTCTAGACTGTCCTTCTCAGGAGATGGAGGTGTGCACAGTTTGTACAGTTTCAGGAGAACTGCTGCTGCCAATTTATAGCGTGACACGCACAATACATGTACGTATGCATGGATGTAATGTCATTATCATTCTCTTCACATATTATGAATGTGTGCATGTATATATAAATATATATATAACTGCAACACCAGGGCATTTATCACTAATGTTAGTATCACACTTTATATAGGTTTTTTTTCCTGCACAATGTTATCCATGGATTTTCTTATGTCATTTCGATCAATAAAAGCAATTGGGGGCTGTTGTGTGGCTCAGCTCATTGAGGCTCCGTTCGACTGCATGGATGGGCCCACCGGTCTGGTGTCGAATAATCTATACCTGCTAGGTATATCCCAGCATGCATTGGGGTGCAAGACAGGGACAACCACTGCACAGGGTGCCAGTCCAACGCAGGGTGAACACGCACACACACACTCTCACACTCACACCTATGGCCAATTTAGCGTCTCCAATCCTTTTTCGTGACCCTCGAAACAGAAATGTACAAATCTGTAAATTCTCTTTCTTCCTCTGTAGCCTACACAAACTTTTCCATGTAAAAGTCCAATTGACTACCTGCTCTGTGCTCCAATAATTTTTCTTAATATTTCAGAGGGTATTCCATGTAAACTGGCTTGATTTCAAGTTGCGTTTCTGTTGTATTAAAGATTTGGTCGTGCTCAAAAGTCACTTGGCTGTAGGCGGGTAATTTTTTTTAATTGAATTTTTTTACTGCATTAATGCAAGGTTCAAATTGTTTCAATTCCTAGTCTTCACATCAGGTTTTTGTTTTGTTTTGACAACATGACTCATTTGACAACATGGGATAAAACAGAAACTCATTAAGTACCTTTTGACAGAATGGCAGATGAAATGGATAAGAAGCTCTTGTACAGTGTAGAGGGCAAAGCATCATTACTTTATGATTTGTTATTACTGTGGGAATTTCTCAGGTCTATTAGTCTTCCCATCAAAAATTCTGTCATTCATTTGCTTAAAAACAATGGGATCCTTCCCCTGATGGATCACTTGAAGGGTTGTTTCTCCTGACCTATTTTTCCATAGAGTTCAATAGGAATTTTGGAATTGGGGTTTGTACATGAAAAATAGATGTTGGGTTTAAAATGAATTGAAGAAGCTTATTCACAAGGGGTCTGGCGATGGTGGACACAGGGTGCATACATAACATGAAAACAACACAAGATTTAAATTCATTAGTTTACATCATCAGCTTGGCAAATTCAATTATGGCTGATTTTTACTGAAGAAAACATTGCTTTTGCATTCATCAAATGTAACACTGCAATTATTTGCCACACAGTTATTGAATCCAGGCAGAAATATAGTTTCTCGGGTCCAGGCTACTTTTTTAAACATACAGAACAACAACAATGATCCCAACCAAGGCTGAAATATGCAATGTCCTAGTATCAGTCTGTCACCCATAAAACTAGAGTCAGGTGAGGGACCCAATCCAAAAAAGTTTTTAAGAGGCTTGATATGGCATTACAGAAATGCCCACAATTTAGTACATTTATAAGTATAAAGTTAACATATTGAAATATGTTAAATTGAAATGTCAAGACAATACAGGGCCAAGTTTGCTTATCGTAAAGTTGAAAAATTTGAGGGCCAGTGTTTATGCTGGTTTTTGTACCAAGCAATTCTAACCAAACTGTGGCTCACCCTGTTTGCCCGCCCCTGCCCTATGCAGTAGAAACGGAGAAGGCTTGGCGCACTCACGTCTTTGGACGGTTTCCTCAGCATGTCCCCCACCCCGCCACCGTTGCGGAGCCCCTGGTTCAGGACCGTCACGATGCACATTAGCAGGGTGTCGCAGACTCGCTCCATCCCATCATCCTCTCCTGCCAGCGGGAGATCAAAGCATGAGAAACACACACCGGCGAGGTCTGATGAGCGGAGCGCGATTCCGGCAACGGAACCGGTCGCGAGCGCGGACACTTTGGGCGTGTGAGGCCAAAGCGGGGCCCCGTTTGATCACAGGGGTGGGTGAGTCTTCCCAGCTGCTGACAATTAAAGGTGGGGTTTGGTGGTCGCCTAGGACACGCTAATCTGCGACGTGTCTTCAGAAGTAATTTTACTCACTTACATAAAGTTACTTCTACGTACTTTTTGATGTTTCTTCAACAGACTGTCGACATGCTGAACGTAAGAACCGTTTATTCATTGTTTATGCATCACACCATTTCATAATATAATTGTAATATCTTTGAAAATAAAATGTTATTATGCACTTCATCATTTGTACATATAATAATATATTAGTATTGTGGTTATATTAGTATGGATCAGATGGTGAGCATACACTGATTAAGGAAAAGCAAAAATCTAACTTCTATTGAAACAATTATTTTAACAGGCATTTTGTTTTAATGGTGTTTTAATGTTTTCATGATTGTCCCATTGCTTTAATTAAAATAAAATGTTATTAAACAAAAAAAAATTTTAAATTTGATTTTATTGTGTATTACATCGCACTTCAGGCCTTTGTACGAAATGTGCTATGTAAATAAAGACTGTGATTGATTGATATTTATTTATTGAGCACACATAGTGATAAAAAAGACAAAATAAGACAGACATGTGCAGGGTGAGGGGAAAATACCCAAATAGGGCTTGTAAACCGAGCCTCATCCTTCACGGAAATGCAGGAACTCAGAACAAAAGAACAAAAAAAAAAAAGAACACAATAGATTAAAAAATAAACACAAGATGAATAAATGTACATAGTGAAGTGAAATGTACATAGTGATAAGGTTAGACCGCCTGAATGAAAAGAAGAGGCGAAATGAGCAAATTGAGGCGAGATTGGATCTCAATGGCCTGAAGCCGGCGAGTTTGCGAAACTGTTAGAGCGAAGGGTTTTACTGCGCACGAGATAAAGACCGGTTAACCTCGACTGACTGCACTTGCAAACGATCCCACAGTGTGACAGGACCCCGTGCTTCGGGCCACGTCTACTTTTGTCGCCAGCATCGCCTGTCGCACAAGGGCGGGCTTCCTTGCGAGAACAAGATCGGCTCTCAATGGATCTGTCTGTAGCCGGCCTCAACTCCACTGCACCGTACCAACTACACATGACCTCAGTGAGCCAGTGCTATCCAACTTGAAAAATTTGGCAAAGATTTGCTTGGGAACGCCTGCTATTATCGTAATTTGAATTCCGAAAAGGTGGCTTTCTGCAATTATCGCCTGAAAAGGAGGGAGCGATGGGAGCAGAAGTGCTTTTCATTATTTTCCATTGTCCTCCTCTCACACACAAAACTTTTCAGCTGGTCATTAGAGAGCACTCGTCTGTGTGAGGCCTACAGCCTTGCCATATAGGTGCTAATGTATGTTACCTTTATGCTTGTTACACAACAAAATCAATGAATAAATACCACTGGAATTACAATGCAGCAGTTCCACATATGCCCTGTATGTTGACTGTTTCATCAACAGTTATAACTGCCATTCCAGTTTTCTTGCAGCTACCATTCCAATAACAACATGCAATCTCTTTATACCATCCGAGAAACAGCAAAAGGTCAAACGCATACTACACTCTGGTAACAGCATGTGATTTTGCAGTACCATCCTAGCAACATCTGATGTCAAAGTACCACCATAGCAACAACCTGTGATTTCACAGTATCATCCAAATAAAAATTTGTGATCTCATAATTTTTCACTGTCTCAAAGTCAAGGGCTTCTTTTAGATATTTGCGGTTTTCCACTGTTCTGTTCTTGCCAAGATACAGACAGACGTGTAACCAGGATTAAAATACTTATTTTGCAGGTGCAGGCAACTCACCTGTGCCAGGTAGGTGTATGGAGTCTTCGCAGAGCTCTTTGGAACACGTTGTTGGACTCAGTGTTCCTACGACGCAGAGATGATATGTTATAAAGAAATGCCAACCGCTGCATGTTCTCTGGTTAATCCTAGTGGTTAATAATTCTCACAATATAATAATTACGGAATAATGCTAATGCAGCTCCTGCTTCGGCCCATACCATAAAACAAACCAGTCAAAGACCACCCTCAAAAACGCCCTGCTATGCACACCGCGGCCATAAATATTTATCAATGGATTGCAAGCTTGAATGAACAGCTCTCAATTAAACACACTGACTCTTAACCCTTTGTGGAGTACTGATCTAGGATCAGTTTAGCCTTTTAGCTCTTAATAGATAAGATTAGAACCTGGACCAGAGAAACCGCATCCTAGATCAGCGCTCTTACTCAGACACGCTTTTTGAACACCGGCCTTGGTGATGAAAACCGGCAACACTTGAGAAGCAACCCGGAGAAAGCGGGTGCCTGCTCCACTTTTTCAAAATACAGGTGCGATTCCAATTCCAATTCCAATTCTTCCAGCGTTTTTGGCTTTTGGTTTTCTACAACGATTCCGATTCCAATTCTTCCAGCGTTTTTGGCTTTTGGTTTTCTACAACCTTGCCCTTATCCTTGGGGGGGGGGGGGGGGGGGCACGAATCACCAGCCCAGGCTGCCATTTTGCCGCAGTTTTTGGGATGATGGCTGCCTGGGCGGCGGCGACAAGAGATGGTTTCACAATCAAAAAAAACTAATGAATACGAGGTTT
The DNA here is from genome assembly GCA_029718625.1 of Synaphobranchus kaupii. Classification (NCBI taxonomy): domain Eukaryota; kingdom Metazoa; phylum Chordata; class Actinopteri; order Anguilliformes; family Synaphobranchidae; genus Synaphobranchus; species Synaphobranchus kaupii. The sequence continues at coordinate 16,729,726 of CM056377.1, read as the reverse complement.
GGCATGATACTGACAATGTACTCATTATGCTGAGAGAGTGACGGTCACTCATTTCACTCCAGTTCTTCCATGTGAGCAAGTGGCAAGGATCTTTGTCAGAAGACTGACCTTAAGGTAAGGTCTGGCTTACCACTCCACACAACCACATCCTGTGAATATATACCACAATACATATTGCCACACAAATTACCTCAGTGTCCTGTGAATATATACCACAATACATATTACCACACAAATTACCCCAGTGTCCTGTGAATATATACCACAATACAAATCCCCACACAAATTACCTCAGTGTCCTATGAATATATACCACAATACAAATTAGCACACAAATTACCTCAGTGTCCTGTGAATATATACCACAATACAAATTACCACACAAATTACCTGTGTCCTGTGAATATATACCACAATACAAATTACCACACAAATTACCTCAGTGTCCTGTGAATATATACCACAATCCAAATTACCACACAAATTACCTCAGTGTCCTGTGAATATATACCACAATACAAATTACCACACAAATTACCTCAGTGTCCTGTGAATATTTTGCACAATACAAATTACCATACAAATTACCTGTGTCCTATGAATGTATACCACAATACAAATTACCTCCACATCTTCTGAATGGAGACCACCACACAAAATACCCTCATATCCTCTGAATGTATACCACAACACTACACCACAAACTGCCTCCATATCGGCTGAATACTAGAGCAGAACACACATTTTTGCCTCTTGTACATCTTGTGAATATAAACCACATTGCATGCGTTTGTGTGAAAATTATTTTCTTATCTGCACATTTTTCAGATAGTGTTTGAGTGCTTGTGCCCATATGAAAAAACTCTGCAAATAGTCACTATTATTATCATCATTACCACATCATATATCTCACATGAATATTGGCAATGCACAACGCACAGCCTCTGCGACCACAAAATGTAAATGTGATATAATCAATGCCTGCATCAATACGTATGGCATCTCTCCTGTATTCTGTCAATACCGCGGCGCGCACTGCGAAGGATTCCAGACGCTCTCCGCATCCCGCCAGTCAGAAACGAGCCAGAGTGTCACGCGCAGTCGCCACGGGCACAGCCCTTGTGAGAGAACATTCTGAACAAGCGCTCGTACTCCTAACCGCCAGGACAGCTCAGGACAGCCCTGAGTGGAAAACAAATCATCAACACCTGCTGAAGACCAGCGTAACCGACAGATGCTGCCCGTTAAATTCACAGACCGGACAGTAGTGGTGTAACGGAACGTAGTTGATCCGTGATCCGTACGGATCGCCCCCCACGGTTCGGCACGCATGTGAACCGCGGATTAATTGCAAAATTTAACCATCATAGTGAATTAGTTTTACTGCCGCTGGTACTTTTAAAAGTATTATACCATGGCTTGGATAAATACTCGATTCTGATTGGCTGGAGGGTGGGCATTTATTTCGTTAAACCGCCCGGCAATGAAGTAGCGCTGGCAACATTTTAATCACCGTTCTAAATTAATACGCCGTCTACGTTATCTGCTGCCAGCGCCATTAGAGTCGACCCTTATATGAATGGTATCCATAGCAACACCAACAGCTGATTAATAAAGCCGGCAAATAACGCTAAATCCACTGATTTGAAAAGTTTGTCTTCGCCAAATATCTTAGTTACAACAACTATAATCTAGCAAAGACGTTTTGTGGTTAGAGGTGCAGTATTTATTCAGTTTGGAAATATGAACGTAACATAGTAGGGCTTTACCTAATGTAAGGTAACGCTGACGTGAGCAACGCTGGTTGCGAATGCGAACAAGTTACTTCACAAAGCACATTAATCTGTATATTAAAAAAAACATTTTATCCAGCGAAATGTCTTAGATATGACACGTTACATCTAACAGTAACAAACTCTGTATCTACAGTAGGCTATTTTTTTCAGATGTTCCCATCTCATGATGCAGATCGTGAAATGCAATTTCCTTAGCCTGGGCTGTTTAAAATAGGCTGCGTGACCAAAGCATTTTTAAAACGCAAGACGGAGAGAGATGGGTAAATTGAGTTGCGGTTTCATGCAATTTTCTTAAATAATCTAACTAATGACAAAAATAACCAAAATTGGTGCCAATTTTATGGTATAAAGTTGAGAAGGAACTATTTGCTTCCATATAGAATCAATTGTTTTCAGAACTACCAACGAGAGGTTTTTGCATAACTACGGACAAAATAGAACTAGTAACGAGAAATAGAATTGAATGTTGTTTTCATTTAAGACCATGGGCAAAAGTTCCTTGCTTTAAGTGTTTTACAGAATAAATGGAAAGCAAAGATATACTTGTCTCCCTTTTTTTTTTTTGCTGATCCGAAAAATGATCCGATCCGTGACTCAAAACCGTGATACGATCCGAACCGTGAGTTTTGTGATCCGTTGCACCCCTACCGGACAGAGAGACGGGCCTGAATAGCACACGGGGGGGGGGGGGGGGGGGGCGTAGCCAGTGGGAGAAGAGCGCAGGTCACGTTCAGCCCGTGCCCATAAGAGCTTCGATACCCACCCAAAGCGACGATTGAGACAAGAAAAGCTCACCGTACAGACGACTTCTACCACATTTACTTCACTTCCGGCAATATACTTCACAGGCACAGCCTGCCTCCTGATATGGCTCCCAGCGTCTCAAACGTTAGCGACGCTAATGACATCGCCCTTATTGGCATGCAAGAGGATATCTGGAGGAAGCCTGCTGGCGCACTGGGATTTTGGGGCGCCGGTTTTTAATGCGGTAGCTGCGCTGCTGGACTGCTAACACAGACTGTGAACAGAGAACAGGGGACTCCTTGCTTAAGAATATGCCCCATTCTTCAGATTTCCTCAGTCAGAAATCAGTCAAAAAAGAGGGGCGGGGCTAAAACGAGGAGGGACTCCTATTCCTTATTATCAAAGTTTTGATGAGGAGAATGTATTAGCATAATGAAAATAATTAACTTGTGTGGTGAGTAGCGTGAGTCAGTCTGAACTCTGTGAGCGCCAGCTGGGCCAGATTTCCCTGATTATGTTCAGAGTCAAAAGGGTACGCCTTCCTGCGTCATCCCTTCACATGAAACTATGTTGGTCCCAAGCTTTGTGACGCTTGGGCCCGAAAATGAATTTCACAGACCTTTCCTGATTATTCAGAAAAGACAAATGCTTCACGATCAATAACGGCATCAACAGTAGACAAAAGGTGCAATTTTACAGTCCTTTTCTGAGTAAAACAGGAAGTACCAACATTCACTGGCAGTAACAGCACCAGACCAGATCATGGTTGCGATTTTCTGATTAATTGGGCAATTGGGGTTTCATACCTGAAATTTGACAAGCAGACACAGAAAACCAAGGCGAACCAGAACCACGCACACAGAACCAGGCCGTATCATCATAACCACGCACACAGAACCAGGCTGTATCATAACCACACACACAGAACCAGGCCGTATCATCATAACCACACACACAGAACCAGGCTGTATCATAACCATGCACACAGAACCAGGCTGTATCATAACCACACACACAGAACCAGGCCGTATCATCATAACCACACACACAGAACCAGGCCGTATCATAACCACGCACACAGAACCAGGCTGTATCATAACCACGCACACAGAACCAGGCCGTATCATAACCACACACACAGAACCAGGCTGTATCATAACCACGCACACAAACAGAACCAGGCCGTATCATAACCACACACACAGAACCAGGCCGTATCATACCAACAAACAGAGAACCAGGACGTATCATAACCACACACACAGAACCAGGACGTATCATAACCACACACACAGAACCAGGCCGTATCATAACCACACACACAGAACCAGGCCGTATCATACCAACAAACAGAGAACCAGGCCGTATCATAACCACACACACAGAACCAGGCTGCATCATAACCCCACACACAGAACCAGGACGTATCATAACCACACACACAGAACTAGGACGTATCATAACCACACACACAGAACCAGGCCGTATCATAACCACACACACAGAACCAGGCCGTATCATAACCACACAGACAGAACCAGGCCGTATCATAACCACACACACAGAACCAGGCCGTATCATAACCACACACACACACACACACAATACCAGGCTGTATCATAACCACACACACACACAGAACCAGGCTGTATCATAACCACACAACACACACACAACCAGGGAGTATCATAACTGCACACACAGAATCAGGGTGTATCATAACCAAGCTCACCAGCAGCGTTTGTGCATTTAAAATAGGCTGTTCCAAATTGCAGAGAGAAAGGGGGAAAGCAGGGGGGGCAAGGCAAGGCGGGATGCCTAATGCTGGGGGAAAGCAGGGGGGGCAAGGCAAGGCGGGATGCCTAATGCCGGGGGAAAGCAGGGGGGGCAAGGCAAGGCGGGATGCCTAATGCTGGGGGAAAGCAGGGGGGGCAAGGCAAGGCGGGATGCCTAATGCTGGGGGAAAGCAGGGGGGGCAAGGCAAGGCGGGATGCCTAATGCCGGGGGAAAGCAGGGGGGGCAAGGCAAGGCGGGATGCCTAATGCTGGGGGAAAGCAGGGGGGGCAAGGCAAGGCGGGATGCCTAATGCCGGGGGAAAGCAGGGGGGGCAAGGCAAGGCGGGATGCCTAATGCCGGGGGAAAGCAGGGGGGGCAAGGCAAGGCGGGATGCCTAATGCTGGGGGAAAGCAGGGGGGGCAAGGCAAGGCGGGATGCCTAATGCCGGCCGGTCTCTGACCTGGAACACTCAGCCGGTCCACCTCCATGCGGAAGTCGTCCTTGAGGAAGAGGAAGCCCACGATGGAGAAGAGGTAGACCAGGATGAGCGCTAGCACAGCCGTGAGGATAATGGAGCGCCCGTTCCTCGTGACACTTTTGATCACGTTCAGGAGGGTCTCCTCCCTGTAAACCAGATCAAAAAGCTGGGGAGGGGTGGGGTGGGGTGGGGGGGAAGATGGTGGGGGGGGGGGGGGGGGTGGATAAAGAAACAAACACTCAGTAAGTAGCAACCACCTACATTCGTAAATTTTGGCGGTTTCGGGTCTTTATAGGGGCGACTGTCGGTTTATTTACGTCACATCTGCCAAGTTTTTATGTATATTTCTAGATCGTTATGCAGTGTTATTGGAAATAACTTGATGCAAACATCCAAAATATGCGATAATGGTTTATGCAAATATGCAATCTTACTACAACGGAATGAATGGGAAATGGTTTGGGATTTGGCAATTCTATGCAAGTACCCAAATTATGCGTTAATCGGTTATGCAATATAAGTGGATTCTACTGTACCAGGGCATAACGGGGGCAGCCAGCGGAGGATCTCTAACCACATTTCTTCCCATCGGGGAGTTTTTTCATGCCTCCGTTTAAATGTTTTTCTTCCTACTGGGGTGTTTTTACCTCATTTACTTTTTGGGGGTTTAGGCCTGGTTTTTGGCCAATTTCCCTTGTTTCTCTGTACAGCGTCTTTGTGACAGTTCTCTGTAAAAAGCGCGATACAAATAAAATTTTATAAAATGTAATTTTATTTAATTCTCAGCTTGAAATTTCAAAATCCAAACAGACTATGCATGCAGCTATTAAATAACTTTTATTTGTTGGGCAGTCGATTGACTAGGTTTTTTTTTTTTTTGCTCTTTGGCGCGGTCACTTGTCGTGATCTCCCAATCGGTGCTAGTGAGCTCGTGCCCGCGGATATTTCTGCTCATTCCCAGACACTTGGTCAGTGTCCATGCCCGGGCGCCATGGACTGTGAAAGAAGGCTGCCGCTGGCAGGAAGAGGAGTAGGAAGAGGGGGCTCTCTTACCAGGAAGCTGTAGAAGAACTCGTGGAGGAAGAGGCCCAGCACGCAGACGATGACGTAGGTCACGTGGTACAGGAAGGCCATGTCCATTACGACGGCTTTGTACCCTCGCGTGAACGTCCCCCGATTCCCCACGAAGCTGACCAGAAACACGATCTTGTTCAGCAGCTGGAGGGGGGGGAGAGAGGATAGACAGAGTCGCTGGGAGACTGCTCAGAGGGGTGTTTATTCTTAGCCTGTGAAAGGGTGACGAGAATAACCCAAAGGAGAAAAAAGCAGCGCAAAAAAAAAAAAAAAAGCGCAAAATAACACTCGCTTTGAGCGTCCCCTCCACCCTCCACGCTTGATTTGAAAACATGTTTTTAATAAAAGCTTGCAAAAATAGACAACCAATTTCAGCAGCTGTTAAATGCAACACACACACACAAAAAAAAACAAAACACTACTGTACATGTGTAAGCAGTCATGTGACCTGTTATTGTAGACTCGGCCGGCGCATGATTTCGACAGGAGACATGTGGGGCCCTTGCTAGGTGCTGGGGCGGCGGTGCAGCGCAGTGGTCAGGGAACTGGGTTGTAGGTTCGATACTCAGGTGGGGCGCTGCCGTCGTACCCTTGGGCAATGTATTTAAAACCCAAACCGCTTTGGTAAAAATATCCAGCTGTATAAATGGACTGTGTTTAAAAGAATGTGAGCCAATGACTGTGGATAAGGGCATCTGCTAAACGCCTCTTATGGAGAGTGTGACTCTCTATCTGATGGTGCAGGTTGTGTTGGGATCGTGCTGCTGATAGAAACCAGCTTTGGGGGAAAAGAATCTGGAAGATTCCCAGTCTCCTGCAGGAGTAAACAACATCTTTGGTTATTTTGTGGGATAAACAGTCTTGGGGCACATATTCATTCAGTAATGATATCATTCACCCTCCCCCAGGCAAATCAGTTAATGGTCCATTCCTTAATTTGTGCTAAGAGCCGGGGCATGATCCTGACCGTGCCAAAATGAATGTGGGGGGGGGGGGGGGGGGGGGGATTATGACCAGGCACGGGAGCACAATCGCTAAGCTGAGGGCTTTGTTTTTGACAGCCCTGAACTGGGCCGTTCTTCAGTTCTCCAGAGATCTCTCCAGAGCAAACTGAGGCTCGTTCCCTCCTCCAAGAAGAGGGGAGCACGATACTATCTGGGTCGTCTCAGTATAAGCACGGTTCAGTCTGAACCCTTTCCTGCGTTTTCATATCCTCAGTATCGGCCGGTAACAGCTTAAAATTAATTTATGGATGTAGGCCCGATGCTGAGGTTACGATGGGAAGATGCAACACACGAGAGATACTCTGCTGATGCTGTAAATAAAGAGAAAATGTCACGCTCAAAAAATTAAAAGGGTTACAAAGGAAGTCATTTGGAATATTTGAAATTTATTTTTAATTGATAATTTTCACCAGCCAAACACATAAGCAAAGCTACATAGAGACCCTTTAGACTCTGGTTAACAATACAGTAAATAAGTTGAAATATTTTGTCATAAAAATATAATTGTTAAATTTTTCCTTCATAAGTTGAAGTCTGTCCTCATCTATTTCTCCCGTGAGCGTGGAAACTTGCCGTTATCGCATGACATGGCCTTACGGTTACTGATACCCGCCCCAGAATTCCCATATCGCGCATCCCCGCTTCTAAATGTAACCAAAAAACCCTGGAAAGTTCTATCGCAGGGATGTCAGACCAGACACCAATCCTGGATGACTACAGCTTCAGCTTGGTATCTGTCTGTGTCAGTGCCCAAAGGACTCACTTAAGAGGGCCTAAATTAGCTACTGACTGAAAGGAAACCGCAATACCTGCAGACGCTGTGTCCCCCCAGGACTTGAGCTTTGCCAACCCGTTCCAACTAATAAAAAAGCCTTCAAAGTAATACCGTCTTTAACTCGAATGCCAAGGGCCTTACCACACCAGAGGCCACCTTTAGTTTCTTTCTATCACATAAAAGTAAGACATTTTAATTTCCACCTTTAATACAAGGCTGTGGGAATGAGTAGACTTTTGTGCGTAAAGCTAAAAATGGTTTACCTTAAACAAGTCAAGTATTCTTGCTAATAAGGAAATGCACTTTAAATGTACACGAAGACAGTCCGACCTGATCATATATTGTCAAGATGACAAGATCCCAGACTGAGGGTGAACGAACCCCAAAATAAGGGAAGTTGAGTGGTGTATAAACAGCTCACAGCTTTTAATCCATCAAGCCTTTTGCAGGGAGTAATCTGGTTGCCTCGGATCGTTGGGACTCAGGGAGACTATAGTACATCCGACAAATGCGGTCATCCCTTCGCGCACGGTCCATAATTCGCTGCAAGCTCAATTCTTTGCATTTTGACCGAGGTCACTTCTCTCCTGGCGGTTGCGGTCCGCGTTCGACCGGACCTGATGACTGCATCTTCAATAGGCTCCCTTGCCTCTTGTATATGTACTATGAGACGTTACCATTTTTGGGACTTTGAGGAAGAGAAGGACCATGCTTAAGAAACTGCGTTCGGATCCCACGCTACCATGTGTTTGTGTTTGTGTGTGTGTGTGTGTGTACACAGAAATGTGTTTTTGTGCGTGTGTGTGTACACAGAAATTAGTTTCAGTGTGTGTACTGCGTGCACGTACATGTGCGTGCATGCGTGTGTGTGTGTATGTATGTGTGTGCGTGAGTGCATGCGTGTGTGTATATATGTGTGTGTGTGAGTGCATGCGTGTGTGTGTGCATGACTGCATGCGTGTGTGTGTGTGTGTGTGTGTGTGTGTGTGCGTGACTGCATATACTTACGTTGGTTGCACCCAGCAGCACCAGCGTGGGAGCCAAGCCCAAAGTGTAGATGGAGCGCAGGATGACGGACACCAGGAAGGGACGGATTCCTCCCGGCTTGGGACGAACCAAGAGCATGGTGGAACACATTGCCACGGCAACCCACAGCAGGATGGACACAAGGTGAGGCAGGGTACCTGGGAAAACCAACATACACACATTTATTTATCAATACAATTTATTTAACAGGGACAGTGCACATTGGTCAGCATTTCAGCTTCACGTCCGTAAACGTGCTGAAGTTGGCTGTGGAGCTTCAGGACTCCCTGGGCAGGTTAACACAGAAAAACACAACGTGTGTCCACACCAGACCTGCACAAGGACAATGCAGCACACTGCTACCGGCCATCGAACTGACAGCTCACTCTGTGGACAATCCGTTCACTGTCGAGGAGACACGTCCACGTGACTTTCCCGACAGCTCGACCCGGTGCAGGAGGAAGCGACGGAACACGGGACGGGCTGGGAACACAGACGCAGCCCCGACGCGGGTCCGTAAAAGTGTGTTAAGCAACGTGTTCGCGCCCCCCCCCCCCCACCCCCACGCCCACTCAGCCTCGTCCTTGAGCTCCCGCGGCGTAGGAGGCGTTGAGCGTACGTGTCTGAGAGCGGCTTTTCCGTGCTGAATGCTGATGCCTCTGACTGCGGGAAGCCGCCGCCGCCCGATCGATCGGGGCCGAGGACTGGCTCGCAGGTGGAGTGGAGCGGAGAGCAGACGTCGTGGCAACGAGTTGCTTGGCTTTCAATGTGAGGGAGACGAGCGGGTAGCTCTCCATTTAACTCCATACTGTTCTGAAGCTTGGAAATGCCTCGCTATCAACTGAACAGCCAGTTACTATTACTACTACAGCTACTACTACCACTACTACTACAGCTGCTGCTACTACTACTACTACTACTACTGCTGCTGCTGCTGCTGCTGCTGCTACTACTACTACTACTACTACCACTATTACTGCCATGACTACTATTGCTACTCCTGTTACTACTACTACTGCTATTACTACTACTACCACTATTACTGCTACTACTACTACTACTACTACTACTACTACTACTATTGCTATTACTACTACTGGTCCTACTTTTTCTTCTTATTTTTGCTATTTGCTTAGTAGCTAGTTTTAAGATTATTCATATAGTGCTGGATTTTACTGAAGCAGGTTTTATCTTAGTGTTTTCCTTGCTCAAAGCTACACCTGTGAGATTTGAACCCGCAACATTAACCACTACTCCCAGCCCGATCGCTTCTGTAAAAGCTTGGCGTGGTTGTGCTCTAGAGTTTGATAGATTAATGCTGCGTGTTTACGTGTGACACTGCATTGAGAAATTGTCGAATGATAGCGTGTCTCTCCTCTGATGGACTGCAAGGAGGCCAGACGGGTGCCCGGCCGCCGGCGCTGCGTGGCGCTGATAAGGCCGAGCTCATAGGGCGGCGGGCGCTCACAAAAAAGCTCCCTTCTTCCTCAATTCGTTTATCCGCGCCTGCCCCCCCCCCCCCCACCCGCACCTCCCGGGCCCGGCTAGGTACTGAAGGTGAGACTGAGCTCAGGAAGGGCGGGAAAAAGGGCTGGCTAGACAGGAGAGAGCAATGAGCAAACAAACAAAACAACACAAAAAAACAAAACGTTTTGAGCTTACAAAGGTGTCTGGTTTCACAACTCGTTTACAAAAACGCATGTGGCCACTGGCAAAAAAAACAAAAACAATTATTGACCAAACAAAAGGCACTTCAATTGGAAAAAATTTAACACTTTCGGATGTCTAGGTGGCGTAGCCTGTAAGAGCACCCATCCACATGCTCATTGCGAGCCGCGATGTTGGCAATTTGAATCCGGCCGTGCAATCTTTGTCGTATGTCTCTCTCCCTCTCTCTCGCTCCCATTCTTTCCGTCTCTCTACACTGTGCTGTCCAATAAAGTTGAAAAAAAAAAAAAAAAAACATAGAACACCTTCGGCCCTTGCATTCCACCTAAGCCGTTCCACAGCAATGGAACAATTGGACGGCAATGGAGGTGCCTAAATTCCTGTAACTTGGCCCACTCTCTTGCTCCCTCCCCTCCCTCCATTAAACAAAGTACTGTACAGTGCTTGTAGAAATGATAGCTTGGGGATAACCTGGGGATAGCCCACCCCCTCCCCCCCGCATTTGCTTTTCGGACCCTTATTGTCGCTGGAGTTACTGGTATTTGGCTTTATGACTGAACATCCTCTCCTGCTATCAGCTGTCAGAGTGCAGAGGCTCTCGAAATTTGTGCCTATGACACACCCCAAGACTGCCGTTTCTGGTTGAGATTTTTAGGGTCTGAAAATCCACGTTTTTCCTGATCGATGGGAAAAAATCACGTCGCAGTCGCATATCCAACAGAAACACCTTCCCTGTGATGGCAGAGGAGGGCGGACTGGAGCGGAGGCACAAACTCACCTTCATCTCCATCGTCCCCAAACGGGTAGAAGAGCGCCACCGCCAGGTTGACCAGCACGGCCAGATTAAACGAGATGCTGCCCCACAGGGAGATGTGACGGGAGAACCAGAAAAGAGGCCGGTTATCTGGCAGACACAAAGAGTCGCTTTTACACCATCGGAGTTACATTCAGCCATCACTATAACTGTCACATTCACATTACACCATTACAATCCAATTATACCATTACATTACAATCCAATTATACCATCACATTACGCCATTACAATTCAGTTACACATTTACATCGTTGACCAGATTACATTTAACCAGTGGTCCCCTACACTGGTCCTGGTGTACCCCTGTGCGTGCCAATATTCATTCCAACCAATCTCATGATTTATTAAGGTTACTGAAAACAATGATCCATAAATAACCCTTTGAAGAGCAATGGGTTTTTACAAAGGGTACACTTTCAGTGAATAGACCCTTTACACCATTAACATTAACATTCCATTAGAATTACATTACATTGCAGTGCTTCATCTTACCCTTTGAAGAGTATGTTCTTTGGAATGTTTTTTTCAAAATACAAAGTCCGTGTTCTACAATTACCAGTAAAGATTGTTACATCTGCATTTGAATGTTCAGTGAAGAACATTCTAATCACATATTTGACAAGAGCTAATGGAGTGAGGTGAAGGCTGGCTCTCACTTCGAATCTTCTTCTGCCACCTCATCTCATTGTAGAGGTCCTCGAACTGCTGGAAGAAGTCGTTGACCTTGCTGCCCTGGTCATCCCGCTCTGTGCTGTTGAACACGCGGGCCTTGGACTCCTCCGTCAGGTACTCACAGATGTTGGGCACAGGGAACACAATCTGCTCCATCGTCCGGTCGTGGCGGACAATCTGCAGGGCAAGCAGCAGGAACCCTATGCTTAGCTTCGCTAAACACAGTTGGCAGTTAGCTGTTTCTAGATCAATCCCTCTTACTTTGCCACAAGGGACACAAAGAATATATACGATTACAGTACCAGTCAAAAGTTTGGACACACCTACCCATAGAAGTAAAGATATCAAAACTATGAGATAACACAAATTAAATTATGCAAAGACCAAAAATGTGTTAAACAAATAAAAAAAAGTCATATATTTTAGATTCTTCAAAGTAGCCACCCTTTGCCTTGCACATTCTTGCCATTCTCTCAAACAACTTCTGTGGTAAACAGGTATTCCACAGGTAAACAGGTGATGCCATCATGACTCTATATAAAAGGATTTCAAAAGACTCCTGATATCTTATTTCCAGGTACTCTTAGAAGCGATGCTATAACCTCTGCATTTGAATGGATCTCTATGGGAATTGGGGGGTGGGACTAGATTAAGCTGTAAATTACACGGGAATAGTATGTAACCCATGGTTGGCTAAATGGCTGTAAGTCATCAAGGGTCTGAGGTATCAAACGAGCCTCAAACCATCACTCTGCTGCCAGATATGCAGTAGATATGGATGGATCACTTTAAGGGTTGTTTCTCCTGAATTCTGATAGCTGATAACAGGAGAGAGGGTTTGGCAATAAAGCCCAATACTAGGGGCCCCAGAGACATTTTGGTTCTGAAAATCCGTAAAAGTCAAGAAAAAGCATATCCCTGTATCATAAAATGAGAGCAACAGCAAGGCACCAGCTGTCCAGTTATTTATGTTCACAGTAGAAGAAGGTATACTAGTCTGTGAATACTGTGCTTACCACTAGAAGCTATATCCACAATTGTGTACTTGTTCATCTGAACACCAATAAAAAATACTCTATTTGTGTGTATATATTACCTTTTTAAACATAACACCAGAAAGTCTACTCTTGGGCACCATGACATACCTTAACCTAATGGCAGTTGTTGCAATAGTTTTCGGAAACAATACTTTACCAATTATCCTACACAGCTGAAACGCCAGCAGACCACTGAGCAAACTAGGTTTTTTGGCCCTCTCCAACCACAGAAAATGAGAATGGGAACTTAAGCGGAGTGTATTGTTCCTGTGAAACGATTGGCGCTTTGTTTTACTTTCTTCTTCTACTTACCTTCCATTTCTTCCCTTCGCAAAGTTTGTTACTGGTCCGAGTACACTTGGGTACAGCGATAGGGCCTTGGGACAGAGTGTGATGGTGGAGACGGAGGAGTGGGGCGCGTACCTCGATTTGGGCCGTGTGGTTCGCGTAGTACCGGAGCGCATCCTCGCCCTCGTTGTCGGGATACAATCCTGGCCGCAAATTCTGCTGTAGCAGCTTACTGTGCCGTGCAAGCTGGGGGGGGAAGGACAGCCCAGCGTTACTCTTCACGGGGCTTTTGTCATTGGTAAAAGATCCGTTTCCTGCGTTACTATTGGTTGTGTGCCTTACCAAGTCTTTCCAATGATCAACACAATCTTTTTTGCTATGTTACTACTGGTTAACACACTTCACAGAACTTTTCCAGGTGTCAAACTTATAACAGGAGCTTTTCCATTGGATAAAGCTGTTATTGGATAACAGGGTTCACTAAGCCGTCGCATTAGCTTAGTGAACCCTGTCCATATAACATTTTAATTCATTTGAGTTTACATTAACACAGGTATTGGGACAGTCAGGGACACATTTTTTGTTGTTTTGACTGGACTCCAGCACGTTGGATTTGAAATACTTTAGCATTTTACTGTACGTCAATTGCAGTAAACCAGTTAAGCCAACAGACAAATTTATTTGAGATGGCCAAGTAGCTACACAGCTACGTATCCAATCCCTGAAAATCACTCATCTGGACTACTGATTGAGCAAAGCATTGCGCTGGACTGCTGCCTTCTGTTGCAGCGATGGGGACAACGTTTTCCCCACCGAACATTCACTCTGCCATTTTGAAGAGCTGGAGAACTTTGACCCCCCCACTCCACCCCTGCTTCTTAGTACGATGAACCATTTTAGGCTTTACTTCTCAATCTGATTCATTTAATCACTGGTGTTATTTAGAGTTTGGTAAGTTTTATTTATTATTTATTATTTAAATACAATAAATGTAAATTTTTACATAAACTAAAAATGCATAAACATATTACGTTAAAAGTAAAATAAATACAAAAGGTTTAATTTACTGTTGAATAACGGAAAAATAAATCCCACAATTTTAGTGCGTGTGTATGCATGTGATTCTACATGCATATGCGTCTGCCTGTGTGTGGCTGTGCGAGTGTGTATTCAATGTGAGCACACATGTTATATTGTGCCTGTGCACCTTATGTAATGTACTCTTGTGTTTGCCCTTTGCTGCTGACAACCAAATTCCCCCCCGGGGATAAATAAAGCATTTATTTATCTATCTATCTTTCTCTCTATCCATCTGTCCATTTGCCCACCTATCCATTTTGCAAATGGGGTGGTGAAGGATCTGGGTAATTTAGCATGGTATAGCAGAGATGGATGAACTAATTTTCTTTTTTATTTTGTGTCTTTTGAAGTATTTTTCTTTGGTTGTTTCAAGTCCGTTTATGACTCCATAAAGTATATTTTAAAATAAAAATGTCCAGTCGTCCATCTACAGTATCGACGCAGTGCATGCGCGTGTGCATTTTCCGCAGTAATCCCTTCCTGAACTGCCGGTTTCCCAGGCCCACCGCGATCACGCAGCTGGAGACCTTCCCCACTGGGAGCATAACGCACGTGTGCAGAAGAGGCGTAACCAGGGAAACCACGTGGCTCAGCACTTGTCCCTCTTATTCTATTACAAGCAAAGATGAGCACGAGCAGTATTGTAATAGTCACAATCCAAAATCACTTGTGGCTATTTATGCAACATGGAGCCTGGTTTGCATTAACAACAATAAATCATGGATGTGCACTTGTTTACAGGTTCAATAGACATGTGATGGTACACTAATGTGAAAGGTAGCCATTTTATCAATTCTCATCTCCCCATAAGCATTTAATTTGGCAACGAGCTCAAGTAGCAGCCTTTTGGCCATTGCTTGGCCCCGGCGTAAGAAGACCACACAGAATGTTGAAACTGCGGCACCGATTTAACCGACATTAGTCTTCAACTTCGTCTTTGCCCCTCACAAACGTTCTGAAGACGGCCAACGCTTCTGTTCGGCAGTCTGAATTTCACAGTCCTGCTCCTGGTCCTGCCAGAACATCTGAAATCGATTTCCATTTGGCTAATAATTTGTTGCTGCATGTTTTCTACTGTATGTAACTAAGGAATCGCATGATGGCATTCCATAGAAGGGTGAAGGAAATATAGGGGTTTACTGGCTGAATGACTTCCAACTCGACACAGGTAGAGCTTCTGTAACTATGGGTACTGGGGGGAGCTAGAGGGCCTTCTGGTTCATTAGGTACATTGTCAAGGAATTTTTCAGCATGCACCACACAGCGTTAATGCTTCCTCCTCACATGGGGGGGCACAGTCAAATGACTTTAAAATCCCCTGTTCGGAGCTTGACCCCTTTCACCACAAACGTTACGCCTGATGGGGCCAGCAGTTTACGAGAAGGACATGGGTTTTTTGCAACCCAGACCACAGGAAGAGGAAGAGGAGGAGGAGGAGGAGGAGGAGGGGGAGGGGGGTGTTATGGCAGCAAAATAAACACAAACTCGCAGGAAATGCTGCTCTGACAGAAACCCTGGCAGGCAGAAAGACAGAAATACACCGTCTAGCGCTGGCGTCTGTGCCGGGAAAATAAAAGAACTCGAAACCCGCCAGACCTGGCATCCGCCCGTGGTGCAGAGCGCGCATTTCACTTCTTCTTTTGCATGCAAAGCTGCACCGGCTAACAGATGTCTTCTGGCACTGTACAAGGTTTTTTTTTTTTTTGCTGAGATAAAAAAACAAAAAAACAGTGCTCTCTTGCTTTTAACGACTTGCTTTTAACGACTGGAATCCTTTTGTTTCCTACTAGGTTTCATATGACATATTTACTGATGGAGCCGGCCCCTTGGCCAGGTCACCCTTGGCAAAGAGATTCCGTCTCAGTGGTACGTCCCGGTTAACTGAAGGTTGAATACAATATAACTATCACGAGTGCAGCTGTGGAAGTCTTGCGGCATCCATCATGGATCAAATAGACTCCTCCATGAATGTTCTGCCAGAGGAGCGCTTGTCAATGTGCTTTGTGGAGGCCACTTGTTGCATGTCTGTTGAGTGTATAAAGCAGGTGGGTTTGTATGCACCTGACAAGAGAGGCCCAGGTCTGCAGGAGCAGAGGCATGGGGTGATCTTACTGTCAGACCGTTACAGGACCGAGGAAGAGGGGGGTAAGGAACGAGTGAGAGGGATGGAAGTGAGATGAGATGACGGTGACATTGACCTGCAGAGAGGGCTAGGTGGGAGAAAGGGAGAGAAAGAGAGAGCGAGAGTGGGAGGGGGAAGGAGAGCAGGGTAGAGAGAGGGGGGCTGATTCTCTGGACCCGCAGACTCGTGGACTCGTTAAGTCCGTGAGTGCTTAGGGCTGTCCCATTGTAAAATCTGCAGGTCCATGGTCCACGAGTCCATGAGGGCTCAGTTTGGGATTCAGCCAGGTACAGAGAACAGGGCTGAGTGAGTGAGTGAGTGAGTGAGTGAGTGAGTGAGTGAGTGAGTGAGTGAGTGAGTGAGTGAGTGAGTGAGTGAGCGAGCAGGGGAAAGAGAGAGGGAGCGCTGAGTGTTAGAAGAGATGAAGGGACAGTGGCAGGGGCAGAAATGAGAAGGTGCGAGGTGGGCGGGGGATGTACCTGGTGAGCCAGTATGTAGATGTTGTGACCCACGTCTTTGGCCATGACGTCATCCCCTCCGACTTCCCCCTCGCTCTCCACGCCCTGGTTATACGCCTCCTTCATTACATCCACCTGGACACACGCGTTGGTGAGCTTCACAACCGACTAACAACAGCCTGTAAAGTCCCTGTGTTCGGCTCCGCCCACTCACCAGCTCGTTGGGTCTCATCTTGTACAGGATCTTCTCGGCGTTCTCGCTGTCATGGCGGCTCTCCATGATGGCCAGGAGCAGTTTGGAGGCGTTGTTCTGAAATGCACCACACGCAAATCGCAAGCTGAGTCTAGCCTTTCCCAAACACGTTGAAGCCTAACAAACAACTCAGGCATGTCATTTTTCATCATTAATCAAGAATACTGACTTTTCAGAACCTAAATGACTTTGGGGCCTCTTGTATTTGGCTTTATTGCTGAACGTTCACTCCTGCTACAAGCTATGGGACAGTGCAACATCTTGATGTACGCCTCTATTGAGGCGCTCAGTGTCTGAAAACCAGTATTCATCTAATTAATCATGTAAAATCAGGTCCCTGATTGCTGCACTGTTTGGTGCGGGTGTGACCCCAGGGCGACCCCCACCCCCCACCTTCAACTCCAGCACCAGGTCCATGCGATGCGTCCCAAGGGGGTTGATGGGATTCACAATGAGAGCGATGATAATGTCGATGCCATTGGACTCATGCTTGGCGATGCACGTCTGTGGAAAACAGGGGAGAAGGACGTGGAATATTTCAACAGGGTGAAGCTAGGATGGAGGGGAGCATGCATGGACGGCGCTACACCGGGGCAAGGGTGGGCTATAGCCCCGTCACAAATTTGCTTAGCCCCGGTTTAGCCCCCCCAGGCATTTTAATAATTTTTTTATAATTATAATAAAGAAATATATAAAAGTAAGTCAACAATTCTAATCGCTTTCTGATATTCACCCTGGCTACGCAGCGTGTGTAGCCTACGCTATGATGTAGGCTACGGGTGTGGGGATGTGTGTGTATAGGGAGCTCACAGAAATGACAAAATAACGTAAACTGATTTCTAACGTTAGCAAACCAGTGTTTCCCATAGCCTACAATACATCAGGCCTACAGAGTTTGCTACCACGTCAAAAAATGTAAAATGGAAACGTCATTGTTTGAATACTAATTTAGCCTACTATCATTTTAAAATCAATAGAAAATGTGTTCGCATAAGCTCTCCATGTGATCCGTCTTCGGAAATGATCAACTACTCAACAGATTTGTGGAGTGTGTGGACTTCCCTCGGTCGCAACTCCCAAGTGTGAATTACAGTGTTTTGATTGGCGGTAGACTAATCTCACAACATTGGCTGCTTGGACATGCACAGATGATTAGATTTGGAAAGCGAATAACTAACCTAAATTAGCTAAATGATCATTTTCAATCTTCGTCATCTCGACTTCAGCTAATAAGAGGAGCTTGCCTTCAAAGGTAATGTTAAAGATCTCATATTTCTTCCATGTAGCTCAATGTATAAGATAAGCCTAAATGAGATGGGGGAGAATGGTGACAGTGGTTGCTGTTCTGATAATACAGAAACCAACGCAAACATTACGGTGCAGTTTATGAAACACGCCTAGGAGCTTAACTAACTCATAAGTAAAGTTTGCGATCTTCGTTAGATAACGAAACTCCTAAATGTCCCAATCGCAGAGCAGCGGTTAAACAACAATATTTTAGCCATCTTTTTTGACATAGGCTAACGTTAAACTGATAATTTAACCTCTCTGCTCACGTCCTTTTTCATTATTTTCCGGTGTCTTATTTTCTTTGATGTCTGATATTTTTAAGTACTCATATTGATGAAGCCAAATGACATTTATAATGTCATTTCAATTTACAGAATTATACAATTCTGACTGTTTTATGGATGCTCTGCCACTTGTGCAGGCAGTGGAGAGAGGCAGGGCAGAAAGGAGTTTTATTGAGGTACCTAGTCTGTATACTGTAGCGGTTGTGTGTGTTAGTGCTGACAAAATCCACACGAACACCCCCCGCCCCCGCCGACACAAAAGCCATCTTGGGGGAAACACAGCTAACCTTAGCACCCCCATGTATTGACCTAGCCCACCCTTAGCCCAGGGAGAGAAAAGTTCCTGGCGCCGTCACTGGGAGCATGTGAAGCTAAGATGGACGTAAGCAGGTGGAGCTAAGATGGATGTAAGCAAAAGGAGCTAAGATGGATGTTAGCAGGTGGAGCTACAATGGATGTGAGCAGGTGGAGCTAAGATGGATGTAAACGGGAGGAGCTAAGATGGATGTAAGCAGGTGGAGCTAAGATGGATGTAAGCAGGTGTATCTGGCAACGCAATGCAGTTATAAGTTTAGTAGGCAGGGATGGGGCAGGTACCTGGTTCTCATGGCAGGGTCCTTGGCAGTACTCGGTAATAGTCTCGAGGGTTTGCTTGACCAGGTCCACGTTCCTCTCGTTAATGTAGAGGCCCAGTAGGCCCAGCCCACCGGTAGTGCTGCCGCAGATGCAGTCCAGGAACTGCAGGCTCTCACACACAAGGTTGTAATTGGTCTTGTTGTTCTGGTTCCGCAGAAAATTCTGGATTGAAGGGCAGGTAAAATCAGCATCAAATCTGACACGGCACCCAACAACACAAGTGTCAAGGTTTTTTAATAAGAACCAGTGGATTGAAGCGCACTCCAGGAAATGGGACGGTTCAGTCGGATAGGGTTCCGCGTTCATCACTACCTAGCGAACCCTGCTAGTCGAGCGGGCACCCGTAGAACGCAGTCAAAGCAGCATATGAAAGGTCTTCCTCCGACTCCGCTCTATGCGTTGTGAAAAGAAAAAGCTGGCGACACCACATGTTTCGGAGGGGAAATATGTATGTCTACACTTTCCCGAATCGGCAGTGGGGTTCACACAATGCGGCTGCGGTTGCAGACGATTGGCCATTCCAAATTTGGGTGGGAATTGGACATGCTCAGCCGCATGTTGGGCGCCTAATTTGCTTGAAAAAAAGAATCAGTGAATTTACGACACACAATTGACCCTTCTCATCAGAAGTAACAGCACCTGAAACTTTTAGGTGTCATAAAAAACAGAATTGTCATCATTGCAAGGTATTCAGCGCAATCTTATTTCACTGTTCGGTGTGCATGTTGGTGAGTTATATGCCCATATGGTACAGATGCACGCTCTGGCCTTACCTGCAGATCCCTGTTGTGGTTCTCACAGAGCAGCTGCAGATAGCGCAGGATGGGCTTCATTATGATGATGGCCGGGCTCATCTGAGCTTCCTCCCGGGATTCCTCGGGCCCGCCCCCTTCGCCGCCTGATGCGATCATGTCCAGGTCGGGGTCGACCTCCTTGCGGAAGGCGGAGTACGCTTTGGACGTGGCGGAAGAGGCCTCTCTGAGCTGGCCCTTCATATCGTGCTTCAGGTGCAAGCTGGGGTCCCGCCCTAGAGAGAGACCGGCACAACAGATGCTCTCTTTAACCATCCACTCGCTCAGACAAAAAGCTACTAGCGCATTACGCTATGTCGCATTACGCTATTTCTCTCCACTCATTATATATACAAATATATATATACGCAACAGCTGAGAAATGTATTCAAGTGCTATTAATGCTCGGAACTGTGTGTATGCTAACAGTGGAAAAAACACAGGAAGTGAGGCGCCAATGTTTTGTGCAGATCACATTAATCCCACTGCACAAACCAAGTACCTGAACATACCAAAGTTAATGTCAATATAAGTTGCTTTTGAAGAAAATGTCAATTTGAATAACTATGTTTCAAAATTTGACTTTTCAATCGCCTGTTTAGACTCTACGGACGTGGACAACCCTAAAATATGCATACTTCGACCTAAATTGCTATTTTTTTTACTTGAACCAGTATGGAACACAATTGCTCCAGGATGATATGAAAAGCTCAAAAACAGGAAAGCTATGTGTGTGGGCCTTTAAAGATGTTGGTGAGTCTCCGCCTTCACTTCACACAGCACTCCAGGACAGGAATAAATTAATGAGCACCCCACAGCTATCCATCTCCTTTCCAGTAATTATCAGGCTTTAGTAGACTGACAAGCAACATATGTTCTTGGCTAACCGTTTTTATTTAGCTTTTCTGGGAAACAAAGGAATAAATAATCATCAAAAATGCTGATCACCGACCATTAAAGAAGACTGAATGTTCATGTCCACCATTTTATTGCTTTGACCCGTTACTAAGGGTAGACAAATTTAAAAGATTTGCGCCAGCCCACTGGATTACCACGTCAATGAATCTGGCATCCAAAATTTGTTTCATTTGGCCAAATGTCTAGAAACAACCTTTAAAAAAATATTACAAGTATTTGTTTAGACAGCAGTGAGGAGGTATGGGGGTTCAGTCGTGAGGAGCTATGGGGGTTCAGACGTGAGGAGGTATGGGGGTGAGGAGCTGAGGAGTTACGGACCTGGATTCTTGTGCCGGTTGGTGGTCGTGTCCCCATCTTCGTCCCTCTTCTTGCAGCTGAGTTCGAACATGTTGACCGAGACGGTTGCGCGGATCTCTTGCTGGGCCAGCTTCATGCGGTCGTAAAAGACCTTGAAGAACTTCTCTGACTTCTTCTGATCATGAAGCTGGTGATAAAAGGAATTCTGGGACAGGGGGCAGGATAGTGTTAGAGATCAGAGTATCTATGAAATGTTTGTATAATATCAGGTAGTGTCTTGAATTGTTGGGGTAAATGAAACTGCGGCAGTGATTTTAGCATTTTAGCAAAAACATTATCTTCATTTATCTGAAATGATCAAAGTCAACGAACAGCAAACACTGCTTTGACGTCCGCGATTTTGTCCGCTAATGTACGAACAGTGACAGAGTTGGCGTACCCTCTGGCCGAAGCTAGCCTAAATATGGTGATCGCAGCCAATGAAGACTGAGAAAGGGCGGTACCTGGATCTGGGTGTTTCCTCCCCTCAGTAGGCTTATCCCCAAGAGGATGCTTTCCTCAAATACTCGGTCATTCTTGGTGCTGACGATGAGATCCACCACAAGCTCCGAGGCGCCGACGCTATCCAGCAGGCACTGGATCTCCACCGTGCATGGCCCACACCTGTCCAAGTCCAGCCCGGGAGACCCCCCTGCCCGCAGCCACACCCAGAAACAGCACTTTACAAGGCTCTTTGCGAGAACGAACGCTCGGTCAAGACAAGTGCGCATGAACCTAAGATGGAGAATAACATCATCTTGATGCAATTTCGGTGCTCACCTCCTCCCGTAGGTTTGGAGTAACTTCCGGAGGCGCTGGTCCCTTCAGTTTTGGAGAGAAGCCGCTGGTTTCTGAAGTATCGCGTGAGAAGGAGCTTCCTTAAAACACTTTCCTGTTTCCAAAGAGGAAAGACAATCCTATCAGTGTCAGACAGTGTGTCTTCCCGACCACGAGCTGGAGAACAACTGAACAGACTGTAGTTTCTCATGGTTACACAGTCAATATTTACAAGCTCCACATTATGCTTGTGTATCTTCATTAAAAACAGCCAGTTCAGTACAACAGCTAGATCTATTAAAAAAAACACTTATTACCCAATGATGAGCTGAAGAGTCGTTGTACCGATTATAAACATGTTCAGCTTTTAACTGCTCAAAAATGGGGGAGGAATTTTTTACCAGTTTTCACCACCTTCTTTCTGGAGAGCAAGTCTTCCAATTCCTTCGAACCAGTAAGTGTCGGACCACACACAGTCGAGCCCCTTAGTATGTGCTACATGCACCTTCTTTCGTCCATCACAGTAAATACTTTAAGCAAAACGACGCGGTTTTACCCATGAATTATGCAAAACAAGGGTCTGCTGATGCAGAATAATTCAAGTACAAATCAAATAACTTTGAACACTGGCCCCGCAACAATGGCATCTGAAATGGATTCCATCTGTAAGCCAGCCCTGACTGTGAGATCAGTAAGTACAATAATTTCATATTAGAAAATGGTGACAGGGAGGCCTTACCAAACAATATATGATGACACAGGCAAATGATTAAAATGCATCATGTATTGCTAATAAAAGTATCCTACAAAATATAAATCTAGCTAGAGGTAAACTACTACATTACCATACAAATAACAATCTGGCTAAAGGTAAAGGTAAAACTGTATAATGTTCCCATACAAACATTAATCTGGCTACAGTTAAACTTAAAGCTGTATAATGTTCCCGGACAAACATTAATCTGGCTACAGGTAAAGGTGAAACTGTACAATGTTCCCGTACAAACATTAATCTGGCTACAGGTAAAGGTAAAGCTGTACAATGTTCCCGTACAAACATTAATCTGGCTACAGGTAAAGGTAAAGCTGTACAATGTTCCCGTACAAACAATAATCTGACTACAGGTAAAGGTGAAACTGTATACCATGCAAACATTAATCTGGCTACAGACCTGCGTAAAGTGACTACTTTTGATCTGCATGCACTTATATTTTTAATCTCAGTGATCAAAGGGTGGAGGTTGACGGCAGGCAGCCATTTAACAGCCATAATCAACCAGGTTAGCCATCTAAGCCACAAGAAACAGTTCAACTGTGTAACACGACTATGAGAAGCAGCCACATGGTGCCATATTGGTGCAAATCTATGAAACGGCAAGTGCAACACTGGCATGAGGCTACATTTAAGGCGCAAGCTCATGACATAATCAGGAGAAATGGCAACACAGCTACCCGTAAAGGTGCAGCCGTGTACTACCGTCACAAATCATCTTGGGAGACCGAAGGCCAAGGGAGCACAGCGAGGGCCAATTCGCAGCAGGATTTCGTGCTCTTAATTAACTTATGAGCTCAGTCACTTATTTGATGCGAGGTAACTGATAAAGTCACAAGCTACATCTGAAGATCGCACACGTGTCGTTGCTCAAGATGCTCTACTGTGGTCTGATATAAGAGCCACTCATGTTTACTGGCCGTTTAGAAAATTAAGATGGCCATAATTTGCCAAGACAAAAAAATACAGCTCACATTCATCAGGCCTACAGGATTGGTTGTAGTGATACTTATTGGGAGTGTGGCTTTTTTTCGCATCTTTTCTCTAATAATTATGTATAACAATGACATCCATTAAATATAGTAATAATTGTAATTTTTAATAGATTACATTACCTGAGTGATTGAGAAAAAACCTGAAAAGTATGACTACAAAAATATGGCTGCTAAGTCCGAAACTGCCTCTCGGCTGGTCCATGTAAATTATGCTGCAATTCCTGGAGCACACACTACAGTTTCTTGCTTACGATGAGGGAATTTATGAGCCTGTTGCACTGTATTGTGGGTCAACAGCAGCATAACGAGAGCTGCATACAAAATTGGAAAAGGGGAAGAAAAGAAACTCAAATTCAAACTGTGGTAAAATTATATTCCATTTGTGGTGCAAAATAGCAAAGCAAATATAATAGATAATCATGCATTTGTGTTTTGTATTCACTTCTTATCACAATTATTCTAAATAATTTAATTACTAAATTAAGATAACCATTTCTCCCCCAAAATAATTATCCCTAGAGAAGGAAATGTAATAAACAACCTTACATCTGCAGCATGTTCAAAACACAAAGAAAGAAACCAAAAACTTTCTGTAATACTTTTCTGTGAAAACTGAAATACGCTCTTAACAACCAGGCGAAACTGCCTCTTGAAACATAATGGCAGCTTATTAAAGTAATACAGCGAAACCACAAAAACACAAACCTGTTGACCGAGCAGGGAACCCAAGTAATTATGCTTTTTTTTTGTCTTTTCCATCATCACCAACGCAAAAACATGCTTAAACAGAAATTAATCATAATCAATGAAGGGGGTAATTTTATCCACAGGAAATATACCTCTCCCTCTGAGACTGCATCTAAAGAGCCCATCTAAAATCAGTGGGGAGCAGATTTCTATGGGGGAGACATATTGCATCAAAAACAATGGCACCTCTTGTACAAGCAAATGTATATTAAATGCTTGGCTTATTTAAGTATTGGCTCTCATTAAAAACACATTTTTGCAGTACTTTTGACTGAACACAACAGATATTTTTACTCAACGTACTGGGACTACAAGTAAGTAGACAGTAAAATGTACAAAGTGCATAGAACACAGCATTCCCTAATTATTACAAAGATCTACTGGATCTAAAAAGAAAAATGGTTGTATATTATATATATACACAGACATTTTCTTTTTATTAATTAAATAAAAAAATTTTTTTTCCCACAGTGGACTGAACCAGGGATAATCAGTGGATACAAAAACCCCCACATAAGCCACCCGCCCATGATGGACTCATCAAATCATCAAATTAGGCCTAAAATTTACAAGACTGTACTTCCCACATGTATTTGGTCTGAATGTAAGTTGAAGCTATTTCTTGAACCTGCAGCCACAGCTCTCTCAGTAACAATCCACTGGCCACTCACGCAATGGCCTGTGTGTAACATGACTGGAAACCTAATCTGAAACAAGAAACTAATACTTTGCAGCAGTGGTGCGCAAGTTCAGTCTTGACGGGCTGTGGCGGTTGCACGTTTTCAAAATTTATTTTCCCTCAGAAGTCAACTGAAGACTCGTGAAACGGTGAAAAAGGTGTGTGGACCTTCTAGCCAGTGACTTAAATTAAGCACTTAATTTAAAAAACAGACTTCTTAGTGGAATCAATAAATCATTATGTTGAACAGAATGTTCACTACCCTATAAAAAAGCATAATATTTGTATAAAACATTTTTTAGAGGATGATTACATCATCTCACTCGATGTACTGCAATTTGCCCTGGTTTGCTATATATGGCAGTAATGTAATGCCTAGTCATTTCTGACATTAATCTCTAAAAATAATACTAGTTTGGGGCAGAAAGGCTTTGTGAGAACATACTGGTCTGGTCGGATCTGTTCATATTGAACTGTTGAACTGGTAAACTAGGATTCAGATACTTCATAAAAGCATCAATACAGTACTTTTCAAATTGTTGGTCCAAAGCAGGGCATGAAATTTACTTTTTCACCCATTGGCCAGAGCGGCTTGTGGATTCTAAAAATCACCATTTTCAACATTATATCAGGCACATTACCTTTCAAAGCTTCCAAAAACATATTGTAATATATAAAATTCATATAATTAAGATACACATTTAAGGACGGGGGGAGACAATGTTATAGCAGTAGACTGTGTTCGGCAGGAAATTCACGAGGGAGCGCTTTTTATGTAACCCGCTTAATCCGTGAAATCACACCGCCAAGGAACATGCGTCTTGGAGAAGCGCTGGAAATCCAAACTGGAGATAAACAAGCTTGAGAGAGGGGCCGGACGCACTTCGTGTGGGAGCACGCATGCACACACACACGCACGCAAGCACACGCACCCAGACACACGCGCGCGCACGCACACACGCAAGCAAGAGACGAGTCAGGGGACGAGTGTTTTTTTTCATTTTCCATTTCCATGGTTGCCTGAACTCACAAGGAGATCGGTGCTGTGGGACCGTGAGGGTCCATTCCCAGCACCTCAATTTCAACCCCAGATTTGTGGTCCTGGAGAGGGACATCTCGCCAATACTGCTGCGATGTCACAGCTCCAGGGGTTAAGTTTAGGTTTAAGCTTTAAGTTTAAGTTTAGACCCCATGGGGGTAAATTGTCCTCTACATTTGGCCCATCCTAATCACTTAGAAGCAGTGGCCAGCCGCAGTGCAGTGCCCGGGGACCAACTCCAGTTCTGAGGCCAGAGCCTGGGTCAAGGGCAATGGGTAGCAGTGTACCTAACCTCTCTGGTGTGGGAAGAAACCGGAGTAACCGTAGAAACCACCGCCTTGCTGACAAGGACTCCAGGGCTAGACTAGACTAGAGAAAGCAGAATACATGAAACGTTCAATAAAATTGAACAACTGAAAAATTAATAGCAAACACTGGCTCAGCAGACAAACAGTGCAGTCAAAACAATAAATATCCAATGCGTCAAAACAGTCAGAGAAGTTGCGGAGAAACGGACAACATATTTCAATCCCAATGCACTCCAAAGAAAATATGTTTCTTTCTATCAAGAAAAACATTGTATGAGACTTAAGATTTGTGATCTCAAGCAGGTCTGCACTCTTCACTTGACCAAACTCCCTCTGGCCTCGATTCCACAATTTGTCAAGAACTTCCCTTTCAAACTTATCAATTACAAATGATCTACACTAGAAAACAACACTGGATTGGCACTGGGGGAGTTCTGGGAGAGCGGAGGGGACAGGGGGAGGGCGGGCGTGCTGAACGGGGTGGGGCTACTACACCGGTCTCTCCTCCCCCGCTACTGGCAGAGGAGAAAGTCTTACGTGGGATTTCCCTGAGGATTTAGACAGAGATTCCAACACACCGTTTGAAAAGAGCTGCATAAAAGTTAATTGTTATTATTTTTATTACCCGGAACTGATCACACGATGTAAAGGAAAAAAATGACATCACAATGCAAGTTATCATTAATTTGGAATTTATGGTGGCAGCCCAATCGGAGGGCCCGCATAGCCCCTTCAAAGACGCTGACCCCTCCCGCAAACGTTAACAGCGGCTTTGGTAAAAACAAATTGGGGCTACGCATGAGAGCAGCTGATGCGGTTATTTTTGGCCAAGCCGAGCACAAAACAAACATAACTAAGCCTTGCTTGAAATAAGATCCTAGCGTCCTCTTTCATTTTGGGAGGGGAAGCACATGACGGGTAAAAACGTTGTTGAGAGACGCTTGGTGGCTTATTCGGTTAAGGCGCCATGCTGTGGTGAATGGACGAGCCCCACGGTCTGGGAACCAATCCGGACCGTGCCAGTGCCGACTGTGGCCGGCAGCTCAACAGGTCCACTGGCCCTTCGCTTTCTGACGCCGCTCCTGGAGTAACAGACCGCCGGCCCCAACACTTCGCTTTATCAAACAGCAGTTGTGATTTCATATGAAAAGGTACCGTCCACTTAGTTGACATATTTTGGGTTGTGGGGAGATGGGGGGGGCCTGGATGATTCATCACCCCCCCCCCCCCCTCTGAACTGCATGTTACTAAACCTCTCTCAGCGTGGGCATCCCCTTTCACCAGTTTATTTAACTACCACAGAGTGTACCCTGCCCAACCCATGTTATAGTTTGCTCTGCCAAACCCCTAAATTTCTGTTACCATTCATTCCGTCTTTGCTATTACACTAGGCCGGCCAGCGGAGGATGGGCTCCTGTAGTCGGGTGTCTCCCAACATTTCTTCCCATAGGGAAAAATCACTATACAAAGAAAATAGAATAGAACGGAGTTGGATTGAGACTGAGGATAGCGTTCTTCCATCGGCACGTAGGCGTGGCTCAAAAGTAAGGGGAGAAAAGCTGCATAAGGCGGTAACAGGCCACGGGCTTGTTTATTAGTGAGTGACCTATCACGCTGGAGCCAGCGTGATAAACACGGGTCTGCTGACGGCCATCTGTGAGACGTCAGGTGACCGGTGCTGCGGTTATCCATGTGAGCCCATGGGCGAAAAAGCCTCCCGCCACGTTTACTCTGCGCAGCAGGGTGAAGCCTCATCCACTGCAGAGGAAAAGGTCAAGCAAGGCACGTCTAATTCTGTCTTTTAAAAAAAAAAAAATGAATCCTTTCATCACTCATGAAGGCCCAGTTTCATACGTTTGCCTGTAAAGTATCTTGTCTGACCGTGTCTTTGTGTGTGAAAGTAATTGAATATACCCATGGGTGTGTAAAATGTCTAACGTTGTGTCTGGGCCAATTAAAACTACATGACTCGGCGCTCTACAGGGAGAAACGGCACAGCTCATGGAAACGCGAATGGACAGATGGGCGGACGGACGGACAGACGGGGTTATTATCAGGAGTGGTTGGCGGCGTTTGTTTTGTGTTCTTTCCCGTTTGCGTGTCCCTGCGCTGCGAGACGCGTGATCTTCAAGCCGTTCCCTTGGCCCTGGCGGCCGGGCCATCTCCCAGAATCCTCCAGTGCTCTGAGTGAAGAGGGGAAAAACACAGAGGCCAGGGAGGACAGAGAGGCTCTACCCTGCTCGAAAAAACCGGCGGGGGAGACGCATGAGCGCCGCACGTGCCGGCCCGTCTCCACGGCAACCGCACAACTCCGGCTCCGGGGGCTTAAAGAGCCACTCACCCGTCATGTGACCTGGGAATAGGAGTCTTCACTGTTTCAGCTCCAGTTTAGCAAAAAAGCAATAAGGGACAGAACCAGAACGCTTCTTTGTGAACGGACGCTGCGGCAAAAATGGCAAGCTTCCTTTTAAAGCGTCAAAATGTTGCAAGCAAACTTTTGAAAAGGCGTTCAGCTGGGTTTTAAGTGTCCATAAACTAATCAGAGAGGTGACCAAAGAACAATCATATTTGATCGGTATTTCACAAACATTAGCTAAAGAATGTCATTTACATAACTTAACAGTGTTTACGTAACCATTCAACCAACACAAACAGGAATGGATTTCAATGTGAAATTGTCTTTTTAACTTAATTACATGTATAATATATAACACGAAACTAAATTTTCAAAAAATAACTCTACAGTATGCCGCAAACCTATTTTTTCTTACAGGATCTAAACTAATCTCAGGTCCCCCTTTACCAGTCTCTATATTAATAGATTCAGGAACCAGACTTGTTCTACCCACACACAGGAGACCCTCAGAGAGGTTAACAGGACAGAGGGAAATAACGGAACCATTTTCAGCTCCTGTAACCTCGTAAAGGATGGGGGGAGGGGGGGGGGGGAGTGAACAACGCTGTCCTACTGGTTTTGGGATTGTAAAACAAACTTCTGCTCTTAAAAATTTAATTAGCCCAATTGTTTATTTGACCAGACATTTTGTGATAGAATGCCAAGCTGCACAGGTATCGATAGAGAACACACTGCAGCGCTGTCCGATGCCAGTCTGCATCTTGGCTCCCGTCCTGTTCACACATTCTAGCACTTTCTTCTGCACTTTAGTATTATTATAAATAACTTTACTATTCAACTGTTACAGGACTATTACAGCATGCTTAATGGGTTTATATGGATCTTGGCTGTACGAATCTATGAATTGTATGGCATAAGCTAACGTACATTTAGCGCTTTGTTGATGTTGCACATTAGCTGGTATGGGAATGTTGTTCCTGGTTTGAAACATATAGCACTGTTGCTCACATAACTCTGGTGGACCCACTTATATTTTCTTTCATTGCAAGTTCCTCTGGATAACAGTGTCTGCAAAATGCAATGTAAATATAATGTAAGACTATGCTTTTATATAATGTATTTATTGTATATAGTGTGATATTATTGTATCACATTGTCAATTTGATTTTATTGATTCTATTATCCTAATCTTATACTATTAATTTTATTATATCTTTATTAGAAATGTCTTTTTCTTAACTTATTTATTTAATGTATTTGAAATGCTGTGTCTGACCTATGCTGTGAGCTGTAAATTCACTGTATGAAAGGTTCTATACAAATACAATTTATTATTATTATTACTATTACTATTAATAATAATAATAATAATAATAATAATAATAATAATAATGCAATATAGGACAGAACCAGCATTGGCGTGTACAGCAGTTCAGAAAAGGTGCGGAGGAACAGCCCAACATCAGGGAGAGGGAGAGACAGAGGGAGATAGAGTGAGAGAGAGAGGTGCGGAGGAACAGCCAGGGGGAATCATGCGGAGCACGTGCAACAACCGCGAAAGAGGCTTTGTTTGCACCGAGCCGGTTACGCGAGAACGCATCGCTTTCATTCGCCTACACTGAGGATGCCTCCGATTGCACGGCAGACGGGGGCCGGGGGATTTCGGGGGGTTTGGGGGCCAGGGTGGGGGGTGCCCGGCTGAACTTTGCCCGCAAGCCGCCTTGGCACGCCTCCGAGGTCGCGAACTCCCGCCGTGACGTGAAGCACGCCTCGGGTCCAGATCGGCGCATTAGCGGCTCAGGTGGACTCACATGTGCGGACACGCGCCGTCGCCCCCCATTCGCTGTAAAGCCTTAAAGACCGAAACCTGACAGATTAAAACCCCGGCGCTAATCGCCCCCCTTTGCATCTGTTTACCCTCCTATGGAAACTGAGACGGGAGAGAGAAGGAGAGAAAGGGAGATAGAGAAAGAGGGAGAGAGAGACGAGTGAGAGAGAGAGAGAGAGAACATGACGAGCCTCGTGACAGCGGGCTCAGACACTGCAGACTCTTGCATAACAGGCCTGCTGCTGGCCACGCCCCCCTGTCGCCTCATGGGCTCAGCTGATGCCTCATCTACCAATCCCGCCCGGCGACTGCTGGCTGCTCTCCCCGCGCTCACATGGCCGGTCACATGACCCAGAGCTCCCCCTGGGAAAGCACCGTCCTCTCTTCACCTCTTCGGTCTCTCTCTTTTTCTCTCCCTCTCACCCCCCTCTCTTTGTCTCGCTCTACCTCTCTCTCCCCCCCTCCCTCCATCTCTCTCACTCACACTCTCCTCTCTAGGGCACAAAGTCAGACTGCAGCGCCACACTGAGGGCAACACACACACACACGGGCACACGCACACACACACGCACACAGAGACAGAGACGGAGACACATGCACACACAGACACACGGGCGCGCACACACACACACGCACACAGAGACAGAGACAGAGACACATGCACACACACACACACAGACACAGAGACACACGCACACAGACACACGGGGGCACACGCACACACACACAGACACAGAGACAGACACACACATACACGCACGCACACACACAGGCACGTTCATGCTCATACACACACACATACATAAGCACACACACACACACACACACACAGAAACAGGCACGTGCACACACAAGACACACACACACATACACATGTGCGTGCTCATACAGACACACATACATAAGCACACACACAGAAACAGGCACGTGCACACACACACACGCACGCACGCACGCACGCACACAAAAACAGGCACGTGCACACACACACACACACACACACACACACGCACGTGTGTGCTCATACAGACAAACATACATAAGCACACACACACACACAGAAACAGGCACGTGCACACACACACACACACACAAACACACACACAGGCACACGCACACACACCTCAGCCACTCCTAGCATTGGAACAGGTACACAGCACTCTGCTGCCTAATTCTGCCCCACTGCACTTGGGATGCTACAGACAGTGATTCTATGGGAGTGACCGTACAGACAGTGATTCTATGGGAGTGACCGTACAGACAGTGATTCTATGGGAGTGACCGTACAGACAGTGATTCTATGGGAGTGACCGTACAGACAGTGATTCTATGGGAGTGACCGTACAGACAGTGATTCTATGGGAGTGACCGTACAGACAGTGATTCTATGGGAGTGACCGTACAGACAGTGGTTCTATGGGAGTGACCGTACAGACAGTGATTCTATGGGAGTGACCGTACAGACAGTGATTCTATGGGAGTGACCATACAGACAGTGATTCTATGGGAGTGACCGTACAGACAGTGGTTCTATGGGAGTGACCGTACAGACAGTGATTCTATGGGAGTGACCGTACAGACAGTGGTTCTATGGGAGTGACCGTACAGACAGTGATTCTATGGGAGTGACCGTACAGACAGTGATTCTATGGGAGTGACCGTACAGACAGTGATTCTATGGGAGTGACCGTACAGACAGTGATTCTATGGGAGTGACCGTACAGACAGTGATTCTATGGGAGTGACCGTACAGACAGTGATTCTATGGGAGTGACCGTACAGACAGTGATTCTATGGGAGTGACCGTACAGACAGTGATTCTATGGGAGTGACCGTACAGACAGTGATTCTATGGGAGTGACCGTACAGACAGTGATTCTATGGGAGTGACCGTACAGACAGTGATTCCATGGGAGTGACCGCAACCGTCATCGTTATCAACTTGTAATCAACATCATCCTGAAGTGACGGCAAGCTATGAAAAATCACGTAAGTGCAAGTGATTCAATCTCAGAACATGCACTTTCCTACCGTGCCAATATTTCAGCAATTACTGACCGCTTTCACCAGCTTTTCCCTGTAGATTTTAAACACATTAATGAACGAAGGCAGGGAGCGGTAATCTGGCCCCCCAGCCAAAAAGAGTTGACTGACAGAAGGCCAATTGAGAAGGACACTTGGGACTGGGGAGGGACATTTAAAAATCTTTTCCAGTCTGAGAGCCGGGTGATCTGACCAGGCCTTCTTTTGGTGCACATTAATCTTTAATTTTCTCCACTCACCATTTTAGATAAATTAAAACGGTAAAATCCTTTCCAATATTTCAAACTGAGTATTTGAGGTATTTTCCCTTTTTATTTTACTGCGTTTTTGCCTCTTCTTGGAACTGTTTTTTATTATATTGTCTTTGTATCTCGTTTTCTGCAATGCACTGTGGGCTGCTACTGCTACAAACTTATGAACGGTTTATGATTATTGGCCGGGGTCTTGCGTTTCCCACTCCACTCTGTATCTTTGCTTTCTACCCATAGCTCTCCACAAACTCTCTTTTCTTTGTTTCCCTCTCACCAACGGGGCAACTGGTCCCCCCTTTCCCCGCGTCACCCCGAAGCCTGCGGTACGTCTTCTGTACGTCCGCAGCTCCAGCCTGTCATCCCACCCCTGGACTGCCGCCTTCGGAAGCTTCATGACTCACTTTGTATTAATGATTCCACACCCTGAGCCAGCCAGAGGAGGATGGGCCCCCCCACTGAGTCTGGTTCTTCCTACATGTCTTCCAGGGAGTTTTCCTTTAAAAAACTACTAAATGCACACCTGAAAAATAACTCGTCACAGGTGCATCGTGGGAAACAAAAACTGAAGTGATTGAAAGGGACTCCTGCACACTATGCCGAACGAAGGTCTATGTGACCGAAACTTTGCACTTATTAAATGTCTTTTGCAAGTATCTCATTGTGTACAGGAATCCCTTTCATTCACTTCAGGGAGTTTCCCCTTGCCACTGTTGCCTCCGCCTTGCTCTGTGGGGGTTTAGGCCAGGGTAAACTGTGAGGGGTATTGTGACAAATCCTTTGTAAAATGCGCTATACAAATAAAATTTGATTGAAGATTATTAAGACAAGATCTGTACCTCTATCGAGCTGAAGTACAATATATGGCATGTTGAGATTAAATTAAATAAAACAGGAGGACATTTGCTTTGCAATGTTATAACCATTTCATCTTCTGCATAATTTAGCTAGCTCGAACAGCAGAACTGGGAAAACCCAGTGCCGAGTTAAGTTTAATAAATGTACAGTACGTTAACTGGACTGTCGGTCCTGTATTTGTTATTTGATACGATTAGCTAATGTTTAGCTAATAAAAAAATTGCATGACTTATTTCTTGAGTATCATATGTAAATATATCGGCATTTAATATTTTTCAATGTTTAAGAGTTAGTGAAAATGCATGATTTAACTGGTTTTGACTTTACACTTGAAGATGATTTTCTTCGCCATCGTCGTACATATAATGTTCCAATGCTCGATTACGCTTCAGCAAGTGCTCAAGTGTGAGTATTGGGAGAGGGCCTGTGTACCCCTTTCACCTTACTTGGCCGACTCATCCTCTTTCAAATGGGAGTCATTCCGTATGACTTCAACGCGATTTTTCACCCGACCCTCACAGATTGAAGCGATATTTGGTGTGATCATTTGCCTAAATGAGAAACCCCCAGAACTGAATCTTTTTGTAATTTGGATCGTTAGTTTTTGCGTTACGGGTCAACAAACTTTTGACTAATTACCATGACCTCCAAACTTTAAATACTTGTATATTCAAAAGTATAGCACCTACAAAGCCAAATTTGACATCATTTTAAAGCTCTTTGAATTGCCGCCATTTCATAATAAAGTCTAAATCGTAGCATGAAGCGCAGAGAAAACGCGTAATGAAATTACCTTTGACCTTGAATTGAATTGATGGGGACTCTTAAAGTTTTGCAGTTATGATTTTTTGAAGATAAAAAAAAATTAAATAAAATAAAAAGGTATTTACAGTGCCCTCCACTATTATTGGCACCCCTGGTAAAGATGAGTAAAAGGGTTATAAAAAATTCACCGTTTGGTGAATTAGCTTAATCTCACACTGAGAAAATTAGAAAAATCCAGCCTTTAATTGAAGTAAATTTATTATGAGAAAAGAAAATCTCTCATGAAGAAATAATTATTTTTAACAAAACCACATGTGCCACAATTATTGGCACCCCTGCATTTATATATAGAATAAAGTCAATTTGGTCGCATATCCTTTGCATGCCATGACTTCCTGATGTCTGTGACCCAACAATATCAAAATAATCTTATTTCCTGGTACTCTGACAAGCGATATAACGTCTTCGCATTTGAATGGATCTCGATGGGAATTGAGGGGTGGGACTAGATTTAGCTGTAAAATACACTGGAACAGTATGGAACACAAGGTTGGCTAAATGGCTGTAAGTCATCAAGGGTCTGATGTATCAAACAAGCCTCAAACAATCACTCTGCTGCCAGAAATACAGTAGATATGGATGGAGGCTTGTTTGATATCTCAGACCCTTGATGACTTACAGCCATTTTACCAACCGTGTATTCCATACCGTTCCAGCATCTGTGCCGCTTTGCAAAGCAATCCAGAACTCCACCATTTCACATACACATGTGGCACTTGAAATAACCCTGATTGGCTAATACATAAGGTGACTACGGACCCTTGAACGGACACACACATTTTAAGCCAACGTAATTATCCAGCAATGCTTTACAAAAGACTCAGAAAGCATTGGAAAGTGTCAAGCAGACACTGCAAACAGAAAAAGCTGTAACCACTTTGTCAAAATGAGTAGTGAAGATGTAACACCTTGACCACTGAACAGCAAAACGTTAAATGTTAAAGACACCTCAGAACGAGGTGTGTCATGTACCTGTGTAGGACACAGAAATAAACCAGACAAATATTTTCCACTCGTAATACAGGTTCATGTGTAATAACCTATTTGGCAGATGGTACAAGAATGAATTGTTAAATTACCTCAGAAATGTTTGTGATTAGATGAGGGGAAGGCAACCCTGGTCGTGGAGTGCTGGTTTTTGATCCACCCAAACCCATTACAAATTGATTCATTTTAATTAATTAGTTTTAATAAATACAGGGAACCATGTGCTGGAGGCACTCAGCATTTTACATTACAGAATATTCAGGCTCAGTGACTTTTAATCATCCATCAAACACTTGTGATCAAGCTCAGATGGACCAGAAACATCACCGGCACTGCAGGACTACTGCACACGCCCTGCTGTGGACCCGACTACTGCACACGCCCTGCTGTGGACCCGACTACTGCACACGCCCTGCTGTGGACCTGACTACTGCACGCGCCCTGCTGTGGAGCAGACTACTGCACGCGCCCTGCTGTGGACCCGACTACTGCACGCGCCCTGCTGTGGACCCGACTACTGCACGCGCCCTGCTGTGGACCCGACTACTGCACGCGCCCTGCTGTGGACCCGACTACTGCACGCGCCCTGCTGTGGACCCGACTACTGCACGCGCCCTGCTGTGGACCCGACTACTGCACGCGCCCTGCTGAGGAGCCGACTACTGCACGCGCCCTGCTGTGGACCCGACTACTGCACGCGCCCTGCTGAGGAGCCGACTACTGCACGCGCCCTGCTGTGGACCCGACTACTGCACGCGCCCTGCTGTGGAGCAGACTACTGCACGCGCCCTGCTGAGGAGCCGACTACTGCACGCGCCCTGCTGTGGAGCAGACTACTGCACGCGCCCTGCTGTGGAGCAGACTACTGCACACGCCCTGCTGTGGAGCCGACTACTGCACACGCCCTGCTGTGGAGCAGACTACTGCCAACGTCTGCTCTTCATTATTTAATTAGCTAAATCATATCTTGATCTGACATTTATATAAGCTACAGTCTACAGTTGCAAACTGCAAGTAAATCCTGAAGATTTTACTGCACTCAATTACAGGAGCGCACCAGGGTAGTTTATAGTGCTGTAAGAAAACTAACACCAAGGTTATTGGTTGGAAGAAAAACTAGCACACAGACCGGCCCTCCAGGACCCAAGTCCCTGGCCTACAGGGTGAGTGGCGCCTCCTGCTGCCCGTTCTGTGCGCCCCCTTTCACGTTTCCCCTGGTACAGGATATACACACATACGCGTTTAATCCGTAAACCATCTCTCTGTGGGCTTATACCCCTGTACCACCTGCAAAGCAGCCTACGCCTGCACCGTTTCGATCGTGACATAGATATTTTATTGCCTGTCCTTGCCGTTCCCCAGATAGAGTGCAAATGGGGCATGCTGTGAAAGGGCCCGGGCTGCGGAGCCTCGGTTTACCGCCGTACTGATCACCCCCCCCTCCCCTCGCGCAAGCACACACCTCCGCCTGTCCTCATGTGCCTCTGCCGCTTATGTAACCGCAGACGCTAAACCCGAGCTCCCCCAGCCAGGGAGCTGTTGTCTGAATACTGATTGGGAGCCGGCTTTAGCGCACCGCGCACCCCGCTAAGGGCGAACTCAGCCGGCGTAGGAGTAGCGCCCCCCCCTCGTGCGCAAGCGCACTGTAAAACCGGCCAGAGCCATTCCCCCCCCCCCCCCCCCCCCCCACCCCCGCGTCTGAGAAGGCTCTTTAGACCGTCGGATCGGCTGGAAGTGCAGTTCCCACACAGCGCGCACTCCACTGCATTACATCCCCATACCCACAGCAACGTACAACAGCTGCCTTTACATACACACAAATATTCTGACATCATCGCCAACATTCAAATATGGTGACTATGACACGATTCACACACACTCCTAATAACCACAACTGGAATAATCCAGTATTCCTGTTAAGATTAACCAGTACATGAGGGACATTCCTTTATTAAACAGAATATTGACTCACGTAAACACCTTATTCGGAAAATATACATCCTACCCAGAAAAAACAAACATATATCTGTATATTATTTTTTTCATACAATTTTGGGTCATAACTCTCAAGCAGTAAATGTAATGTTGCAGGCAAATATCTTGATTGAAAAAAAAATTTTTTTTAATAAAAATGTATTACAACTATGATGTCATTAAATCTGAGAAGACGCTGAGGACAGAAAATAAATGCGAGAAAACAACAGGCAATAATGTTGGGTTTATTTGGTTGGTTGATTTAGCAGTGTGGTCTCGTGGTTAGGGAACTGGGCAGGCAACTCAAAGGTTATGGGTTTGATTCCTTGTTGAGCACGGCACTTAACCTGAACTTAACCTGAACTTCCCCAGCACACATCCAGCTGTATAAATGCACTGAGTGTAAAAAATGTAACTCTTGCAAGTTTCTCTGGAAAAGAGCATTTTCTAACTGCTTAAAATATATATATTTTTAAATGTTAATGAGTCACACCGACTCCCCCGTCTTAGGTAGTCTCAGCCCCGAGGAGATTGCCACCAAACAAGTCAAAACCAAAACCTGCTGGGGGGTGTCTCAGTGGCGTAGCCTGTAGAGCACTATCCATATGCTCATTGCGAGCCGTGACGTTGGCGGTTCGAATCCGGCCACACAACCCTTGTCACATGTCTCTCCGTCTCTCTCGCTCCCATTCTTCCTGTCGCGCTACACTCTGCTATCCAATAAAGCTGAAAAAATCCCTTTTTAAAAAAAAAAAAGAGAAAAAAAGCAACTTGCCGTTGCTTGGTTACACAGTGATAGTCTGTGCGCTCAGACGGGTCGCAGGCCTCTCCGTGGGTAAATTACCAGGTTTCGGGCGTGACTCTCAGTCTGCCCGTCTCCCTCTTTCCACACAGGACCGAGCTGATATTTATACAATTAAAACCATTTGCAAATATGGTTAAAAAATGTGTCATTTCTCCCTTCTGAACAGAATGCTAGTGTCTTGGCAGTCACTGAGGTTAGGCTTGAGAATGTGAATAATAATACTGCAATAAAACACCACTTTTGGGCTGCTGGATGGCTCACTAGGTTAAGCCAACGTGCTGTGGTGCATGGATTCTCATAGTTGAACATGCCAGGTTGGGGTGGGAATTGCATATGTACAGCCCCAGGTTGGGCGGAAAATTATTTTTAAAAATAATAATAATTTTTGACACGATGGCCAATTGAATTGCATGAGCCCCACCAAGCCCACAGTGGGCCTTCAGTGCTTCTCAACAGGCATTTAAATTCCGTTCGAGCACGGCTTGCCAACGTAACTTCGCTCGCGTTACAAACGGTGACATAGCTAACCCTACGGCGATGTTTACGAAGGTCTTAGAAGGGGGTTATGGGGTTTCTCCCGCGGTACTCACAGGCTCCTCAAAGGTCTCATTCTTGTCCAACATCTCCCGCAGAGTCTGCAGGATCTTGATGCACAGCTTCTCCTCCTTATCCATCAGCTTCTTGGTGTGTTTGATCAGTCTGGGTGAAAGAGGAGAGGCATCACAGAGCGTTCCTTCAGATAGTGCCCCTCTCAACACGGAACTGCCGCACTGCATCAACATTTCAGTTCTATAGCTTAATGAACTGCCGCACTGCATCAACATTTCAGTTCTATAGCTTAATGAACTGCTGTACTGCATCAACATTTCAGTTCTATAGCTTAATGAACTGCTGTACTGCATCAACATTTCAGTTCTATAGCTTAATGAACTGCCGCACTGCATCAACATTTCAGTTCTATAGCTTAATGAACTGCCGCACTGCATCAACATTTCAGTTCTATAGCTTAATGAACTGCCGCACTGCATCAACATTTCAGTTCTATAGCTTAATGAACTGCCGCACTGCATCAACATTTCAGTTCTATAGCTTAATGAACTGCTGTACTGCATCAACATTTCAGTTCTATAGCTTAATGAACTGCTGTACTGCATCAACATTTCAGTTCTATAGCTTAATGAACTGCCGCACTGCATCAACATTTCAGTTCTATAGCTTAATGAACTGCCGCACTGCATCAACATTTCAGTTCTATAGCTTAATGAACTGCCGCACTGCATCAACATTTCAGTTCTATAGCTTAATGAACTGCCGCACTGCATCAACATTTCAGTTCTATAGCTTAATGAACTGCCGCACTGCATCAACATTTCAGTTCTATAGCTTAATGAACTGCCGCACTGCATCAACAATTCAGTTCTATAGCTTAATGAACTGCCGCACTGCATCAACATTTCAGTTCTATAGCTTAATGAACTGCCGCACTGCATCTACATTTCAGTTCTATAGCTTAATGAACTGCCGCACTGCATCAACAATTCAGTTCTATAGCTTAATGAACTGCCGCACTGCATCAACATTTCAGTTCTATAGCTTAATGAACTGCCGCACTGCATCTACATTTCAGTTCTATAGCTTAATGAACTGCCGCACTGCATCTACATTTCAGTTCTATAGCTTAATGAACTGCCGCACTGCATCTACATTTCAGTTCTATAGCTTAATGAACTGCATCAACATTTCTGTTTTATAGCTTAATGAACTGCCGCACTGCATCTACATTTCAGTTCTATAGCTTAATGAACTGCCGCACTGCATCTACATTTCAGTTCTATAGCTTAATGAACTGCCGCACTGCATCTACATTTCAGTTCTATAGCTTAATGAACTGCCGCACTGCATCAACATTTCAGTTCTATAGCTTAATGAACTGCCGCACTGCATCTACATTTCAGTTCTATAGCTTAATGAACTGCCGCACTGCATCTACATTTCAGTTCTATAGCTTAATGAACTGCCGCACTGCATCTACATTTCAGTTCTATAGCTTAATGAACTGCCGCACTGCATCTACATTTCAGTTCTATAGCTTAATGAACTGCCGCACTGCATCTACATTTCAGTTCTATAGCTTAATGAACTGCCGCACTGCATCAACATTTCAGTTCTATAGCTTAATGAACTGCCGCACTGCATCTACATTTCAGTTCTATAGCTTAATGAACTGCCGCACTGCATCTACATTTCAGTTCTATAGCTTAATGAACTGCCGCACTGCATCTACATTTCAGTTCTATAGCTTAATGAACTGCCGCACTGCATCTACATTTCAGTTCTATAGCTTAATGAACTGCCGCACTGCATCTACATTTCAGTTCTATAGCTTAATGAACTGCCGCACTGCATCTACATTTCAGTTCTATAGCTTAATGAACTGCCGCACTGCATCTACATTTCAGTTCTATAGCTTAATGAACTGCATCAACATTTCTGTTTTATAGCTTAATGAACAACCGCACTGCATCAACAACATTCCAATTCTACGTCTTATTGAACTGACATACTGTATAAAACAACATTTCAATTCTGTCTGACTGAACTCACATACTGTCTAAACATTTAAATTCGGTCATTGAACTGACATACTCTATCCACAACATTTCAATTCTATGTCTTATTGAACTGACATAGATGTAGTTAAGGTCATACATGGGGAGGAGCACTCAGGAGAGATAGTGAAGATTGTACTTTGGGGAAGGGCGCTAGGCCACTCACTTGGACATGAAAGCCCCACTCTCACAGCGGAACCGGGCCGCCTCAGGGAACAGGAGCTCCGGGCTGTGCAGGACGTCCACCAGCACCGAGAACTCCGCCTGCACTTTGGGATGGAACTGCTCCTCCAGACAGGACACGACACCCTGAGAGCACAGTGTACACTTAGACACACACTGACCACCCTTTTCTACCAAACCCACCACACTTATTCTACCAAAGAGCACGCAAGTCCCTGCGCCGTACTTCTGTTCCGTCAAGTTCGAAGATGGACGTATTTGTTCTCTAACGGCTAACGCCGTCGCGCAGCGGCTTGCGTGCGAAACGTGTCCGTGGCGCACCTGCAGTTTCTCGATGATGCTCCTGTAGTCGAGGGCCCCGATGGGCTCCTTGCGGGGCCCGGAGCGAGCAGTCATCCTCCAGCCCTTGGCAGCGCGCTGTACCATGTTGGTGTGCGTCTTCAGGGACAGCGTGTTCACCTGGCTGTCCAGGTCCACCGGGACGGCCATGGCACGGTTCTTAGCTAGAGAGGACAGGGGAGCGCCATTTTCAGGAAAGCTTTTTTTTTTTTTCTTCCCCGATTTATCCTGACTAATCGGGAGATGCTGCTTTTTCAGACCCCAAATGTCCCAGAACTACTAGTTATCATCTTTATTTACGAACATGCCAAATTTCGAAATTTTGCGTGACGCACCCACGTCCGCAAGCGTCTTGATGCAGCCCTCGATGTTGGATTTCTGCAGTGTAGTGATCCAGGTGCAGTTATAGATCCTGAAGGCGGACTGCAGAAGCTGGATGAAGATGGGCTGGTGCGTCTGCAAGGGGGGAAGAGTACGGTCATTATGCTATAGAATTTCAAGTCTGGTCAGGGACCCCCAACAGTACCCTCAAAGACACCCAGGGGTCCGCGGAGGCAGTAGGGTACCCCATTACCACGGCAGTACCTGCAGGCTGGAGTTGTTGACGGAGAACTGGGAGCTGAAGAATCCCTTGATGATGGCCATTACAGTCTCTGTCACATATCTCTCCAGCAGGGTGTCAGCGTGCTTCCTGTCCGTAGTGCTGTTACAAACCTGAAAGGTCCCCACATACCATTACACGCCGGCAATTCTCAGCAAACCACAAAGAAGAATCCCTAACCTTCAGAATAAGCTTCGACTTCGCTATTACTTAGATCACGCTACATTAGCAGACGCTCTTATCCGGAGCAACTTGCAATACAGGAAAAAAAACAAGTGAATCCATCACTAAAACACTAGTGCAAGTTTACTACACTAAAACCAAAGTACAAATCCTTTATAGACTACATCCATAACAAGTCCCAAGGACTGAAACATGAGACCATAAAAATATGACCTAAAACCATAAACCTTTTTAAACATAAGCTTGTGTTGAATGAGCAAAAGAAAAAAATAAATTAATTTAATTAATACATTTTTCAAGCTCGAAATCTCTCGTTTTAACTGAGATTGTCACATCACAAGGAAAACCCATAGAGATGGCGTCATCATAAAAGTATTTAGAATTTTTTCTCAGTTAATTGATTTATTGATTCAGTACATACCAAAGTCAGCACAGAGGCAACCTGGGCCCTGTTCCTCATAGCTGGATAACTCATTTCACTGTTCTGGGTTTTATTCAGCACAGGTAGCCAACTAACTCAGCTAGCCAATTATGAAAAACAGGGCCCTGGCCAGAGCAATACAACAACAATGTAAAAAAGATATGGTATAAAGCAAAAAGCATTAAAATGAATACAGTCTGGGGTTTATTCAGTAAGTCAATGAGGATATGCCAGCGCTGCAGGCAGGAGGTGAGCTCACCCGGGCCATGTCGATGAGGAAGTTCTCAAAGAGCTTCCAGATGTGGTTACTGGTGTAGATCTCCTTCATCTCCACCTCTGTATCCACATAGCAGTGGTTCACAAAGTTGACGTACGAGGTTTTCACCTGGGGAACGGAAAATTCCCAGCGTTAACTCGTTTACTGGTTGTCAGGGGTGGACCAAATCAGCAACAATGCCACTTTCACGCATAGAACCCGCAACATTGCCGAGTTCAATTATCTGGTTGAGGTACTGGTTTTCCCCGTTCACACATTGGTCTCCTTTTATGGAAATATTTTGTGTTGAGGCGGTTCTGAATGGGTCTGAAACCATTGAGTACATCCAGCACATGGACACCAGCATACATAAGGCCCAATCATGCATCCAATTATACCACTGGATGCAATGATAAAATTTGATGGTGCGAACCTCCCATCAATGGTCATTCATCTCCTTCATAAGCAGTATGTAGCAGGTTTATTACGATTACATCATCTTTCAATCAAAGGCTTATGTCAATAACCACAATTAGGCATGTGGGGTGTTATGTGCTGACTGATGCAGCAAGTGACATTACCAAAACATATAAGTGCATACCCATACACTCCATAAGCCTATTTGCAGTTACTGGCACTGGCATATTTATGAATGTTTATGAAGTGCTTAATCATTCAGACATTCCACTTGTAAATGCAGTCTTTATATTCCATTCATGTAATCCATCCCATCAATAATGCTATGCGCCAAATAGACATGAAGCACGCATAGTCAGGGATTGGCAGTATTTCAAATGCATGTATTTGCTGGCATCCTTTTCACCTGCATCACATATGACACCTGCAAAGCAACCTCCACCATTATGCTTGCGGTTGATAGATACGAGACACCACTAAAGTAAATGTTACAAGTGCATTTGTCTTCCTCACAGTGGATATTTACCTCGGGTATGCAGTCGTCGTGGGTGACCACCTTGACGATGTCGTCCAGGGGCAGCAGCGAGTTGCACTTGAGCTCGGTG
Organism: Synaphobranchus kaupii; assembly: GCA_029718625.1. Classification (NCBI taxonomy): domain Eukaryota; kingdom Metazoa; phylum Chordata; class Actinopteri; order Anguilliformes; family Synaphobranchidae; genus Synaphobranchus; species Synaphobranchus kaupii. The sequence continues at coordinate 16,685,548 of CM056377.1, read as the reverse complement.
TAGACGTTCTTGCCCTCGGTGCAGGCGGCGAGCAGCTCCACCAGCGTGTTGTGGTAGGCCAGAGGCCCGTTGCCGTCCGCTCGCTCGCGCTCCGAACTCATCATCTGCAGGAGAACCGGGAACGAGGCCCGGTCGTTGTAGAACACGAGCACCTCCTCGCCCCCGTTCACCAGCTGAGAGCAAAGACAGGGGCCCGAACAAATTTGGTCAGATCCGGTCAGGTGTGGTTCAGTGTGGTCCGGTGGGCATGGTGTAGTTATGCATGCGTCCTCTGCATCCTATTTAGAAGCAGTGGGAGCCAAAGCGCAGCGCCCAGGGACCAACTCCAGTTCTGAGGCCAGTGCCTTGGTCAAGGGCAATGGGAGGAGTTTACCTAACCTGACATACATGTCTTTAGTGTGGAAGGAAACCAGAGTACCTGGAGGCACCTAGCTGAGTGTACAGTTAGTAAACACGAGGAGAACACGCATACTCCACGCAGAGGACCCGGACACACGGACACACGGACGGACACACACACACACACACACACACACACACACACACACACACACACACACACACACACACACACACACACACACACACACACACACACACACACACACACACACACACACACACACACACACACACACACACACACACACACACACACACACACACACACACACACACACACACACACAAACTCTAACATAGTCATAATTAAGGATCTGTTCAGGCCTAAAAGCCCCCCCTGCCCGTTGCCGCGACCCCTCACCTCGGTCATGACCTTGTCCTGGCACTTCTTGACGTACTTGCCGTCGGCCTTGACGATGGTCTGCAGGAAGCACAGGTACTGCACGTGGCGGCCGTGTGTCTCGATGCAGTGCACAAAGTGGTGTACCACGCGGTCGCTGATCTCGTTGCACAGGTGGAAGTTGTTCATGAAGATGTAGCGCATGGTTTCAGCCTCCAGGAGCTGCGGGTGGGGTTGTAGGGATTAGCTTCATGAAGTTTAGTTTAGAATCGTCAGTTTAGATTATATTAGCCTAGTTTAGGTTAAATTAATTTAGATCAGTGTAGTTCAGTTTTGATTGCTTTAATTTGGGTTCATCTACATTAGTCTAGTTTAGTTTAGATTAGTTTAGTTGAAATCATCTTAATTTAGATTAGATTATATTACTGTGGATTAGTTCTGATTATATTAGTTTGGAGTAGTATAGTTTAAAGTCGTAATATGTCATTTTTTTGATGCCCTATTTTTCACCCTGGCATTTTTGTAGCAATATCCATTCAATGTATTTGCATTCTGTATTTGCTCCTCTATATGCTATTTTCCATTGAATATGTGCATATCGAATGCTGAAGGGCAAACACCTAAAATCCATGAATTCAACCGTGTCAGACGACATTGTTGATCGTCTCTAGGCAGTGTTCTTTCAACAAAATATGCTACCACTGGATTAACTTCTAAGAAAATTAAACACCCGATGCGCACCTACTGCAACACCCCCAAGCAAACCATGCCACTTAGTCTAGGCGTGTAGCTTCGTTTTGAATGGAACGCTGGTATTTGGAGTGTGAAAACAAACTGTTGTGACCACCGGTCACCACAGATGGCGCCAAATCTACCAAAATTGAGAAATGACATATTCCAGCTTTAATTTAGCTTAGATGAGTTTAGATTAGTTGAGTTCAGATGAACTGAGTCTAGATTAGAATAGATTGTGAACTGCACTGTTGCTAATGCTGACCAACGCTGAAGACCTGAACAGCCTGCCCTCCAATACTAGGGCTGGGGAGTTCTAGTTTAGTTTACAGGCATCAATACAACATAAAACATGGACACAAACAGGTGGAGGAGAGACAGACCTAAGGGCTTGTACATACAAATTATGTAGGGGGACGGTGTTGGGCTGGGTGGGCAATACACATATAGCAAGACAACAGCAAAATGAAATGATACTAATTAGGGAAAGTAGTTACGGAATGAGGTAGGAGGAATGAGGAAAAGGTGAAAAAAAGAATGGCTGGAGACAGAGTGTCTCCTGACAACAGGGATGTGATTTATCCTGATTAATCAGGAAATACTGATTTTCATTCCCTAACAAAAGCTCCTGATGTGTGTGCTTATGGCTTACCCAGGTGTTGAGACATTTACGGTCTGGAAATCAGAATTTCTTGATTAATCAGGGGGGAAAAAATAGGCATCCCGAACACGACTTACATGTTCAAAAATGTGTCACACAATACCACCATGGAAGAGGATGAGGAGGAAGAGGAGGTGTGCACTGAGGAAGAAGAGATGTCCAAGGTCGATGAAGCACAGGGAGAAAAAGGTGAGACCTACGTACCCCTGGTGTGAGGAAGAGGTTGAGGTGCTTGTGGAGGAGGCCTTGGTTCTGGGTGTTTCCTCTGCAGAAGCTCTGCAGGAAGCCGTGAGCCAGGTTCATAATCTCGTTCATCTTCTGGTCAGTCTGTGGGGAAGCACAGAGTCGGCTAAAAGCTAGCAGGGCTAGCATGAGCACAGCTATCACCCAGAATGGCTAGCAGTAGTACAGCTAACACCAGCACAGCTAGAGCTAGCAGAGTAGAGCGCAATAACATGGCTAGCACCCAATATGGCAGAGGAAGCTTGCAGCAGCACCAGAGATGTAAATTCAAACACTATTTTTAAGATACTGGGCATAGATTATGACATGATGAGGATGAGGACAGTAAATATCAATAGCACCCTATATCAGGGTATGAAATTAACTTTTTCACCAACTGGCCAGAGTGGACATTCCAGTCACATTACCTTTTACAATACAACACAACCAAGTGACTGCTAGAGCAAAAGTCTTAACAGACACAATCAACATTTTACCAGCATTTGGCTGGTGGCTGGTGTTCCTTTCACACCCTGCTTTGTGGACAAGGAAGTGCAAATGGCAATGAGCTAAAACTGCATTTTGTAAAAATCTCTTGAAAAGTTAAGAGAAGTTAAAAAAATGACAACATTTCAATTAACTATAGATCTGTCAGGTAGTCTATAGACAGGGTCCAAAATGAACACCCGCCAAGCAAAGAGATGGGCTTTATAAAGTGTGTCTTAAATAATTATTTTGTTGAATTAATTAATTAATGCATGCAAATATTTTTGGCCGCTAGAAAATTTTTTGGCGATTAGATTTTCACCCTTGGAAGGTGAGCCAAAAAGTTAATTTCAGACCATGTACGTATAGATCTGTTTGTCAGGTTTGATAACTACCCCCCCCCCCCAGGTCAGGTAGTATTCCACAGATGTGCCTGTCAGGCCATATTCCAATTAACCACAGGTGCCTGTCAGGCAGTGTGCGGGCAGGACTACCTTCTCATAGGGGATCTGCAGCAGGTCCAGCACCACAGTGTGGGCCCCCATGTTCTTCAGAAGCCTCTGCTGCTGGATCCGGCTCTTCTTACTGGGATAGCACAGCTTATTGAGCCGCAGCAGAATCTGAAACGCAAGGAAACCCATGATGTCAGCACGACCCCAGCACGACCCCCCCACTGGCACCTTCAGCAGGACTCCACCCATCTAGTCACACTTTGCATTAAGAAAAAAATTTCTCATAAATTAGACAAAGGGAAATGCGTCAGCACTGAAGGATGTGACGCAGGAAAGTCAGCAGTGTTTGATATGAAGAAGAGGGAGAAGAACATAAAACTGCTGCACAAATTGGCCAAAGACAGCTGGTCACCGAAAAGAGGACTCCTCGTTCAAAAAGTTGCGAATGTTCTAATGCCTGGGTTTTCAACAGGGGGTCTTTGAAGCTACTGTAGGGGGTCCCTGGCCAGACTTGATATGCAATGGCTATATATAGATTTGGGAAAATATACCTTAACTAAAATCATAACCCTTTTTGACATGTGGTGGTGGCCTGGATGCCTTTGAGCCTGGGTGGGAGTCCCTGGATCAGAAAATGGATGAAAACCCCTGTTCTAATGGATGTTATAATCTTAATTAGAATTTTACCCGACCGCAGTCAAATAAATGGACCTGTGAATGGGTGATATCTGGCTTGCCAAGCACTGCTAAGGGAGGCCAGCGATTGAACAGGGTTCGACGGGGCACCTCAGCAGCCGCTCACCTCTTTGACGATGTTGTAGTTGTTCGCTTTGTTGCTGTCGATCTGAGGCTTGGTGTTCCCGTCCTGCACCGGACTCAGGATCCCACCCTCCTGTCAATCAAACGTAAAAACGGCGCAAATGCATGCCTTCATGTAAATAAGTAACGTAGATTAATGCGGTCATTTACAGTATCAAACTTGCTTACTGTAAGCTTTTCTGTCACTTCAGGCGTTTCCACAGAAAGAAACACTGGTGGCCTATGAATTTCTCCTGATCAACAACTCCTATGTACTTGTGCAGCTTGAGAGATTTTGTGGCCAGTATTGCTGTAGCTGATGATTCCCTCAAAGACAATGAAGGTCAACTCGACTTAGGCTATACAGGAATGATTTGTGTTCTCCACCTATGAAATTTCAGCAGCCTTTGTGCTCAGCAGGTGTACCAGGAGAAACCTGCGCGTTCCCTGCAGAACGGGTAACACTGCGAAAGCCCCAGATGCTCTTCTCCCCCTCTCCGACTTATGGAGAGAAGCAAACTTCTCCCTCGCGTGTGCGCGTGTGTTTTTAACGTCTCCTCGTGAGAAACGGAAGCACAGATGCTGCCGTAAGCTACGAGACGAGCAAGACGCTCTGAAATAGACGAAACGGACGTGTTCAGACACCAGGCCTTTTCTGCATGCAGGCCGTGTCCTGAGTACTTGACAATTCAGGACACGTGCAGCCAGAATACACGGTCAAAAACAAACTGCTTGCATGCGTACGTTTTAAACCGTTCTGCTCATAATGGTTCAAAATGGGATATGAGCGTTCACAGGTTCGGCTTCGCTACTACACATCTTGCAACTGTTTGCTAAATATTTCAATGTTAAAAAATTGTCAAAATGTAATTCATGCTCAAATGAGATCCTGATTACTGCTAGTTTCTTTTATTATTGGTTCATTTAAATCAGTGGTCCCCAACCCTGTTCCTGGAGATCTGTAGGTTTTCATTCCAACCCTAATTTGGCACAGGGTTGGGGACCACTGATCTAAATAAAGGGTTATAGTTATAAAGTCAGAGGAGCCTATTTAGATATATAAATAAGGCCAACATAATCCTCCATTCTTGATATGCTCCAACTCAGGTGCTCCTATATATATTTTCTTTTATTTTTCAACAGAACTGAGCCCTGTGAACCTCAAAGCATTCTGTGCACTGTCTGTAGAGGGCGCACCTCAGCGATCTGGTCCTTGCTCGGGCTGTCGCCCAGCTCCACGCTGCCGTAGCCCCCGTTCTTCTCCACCCACAGCTCCGACTTCTCCACCGTCAGGCGCAGCTGATCCAGGTCCGTTTTGATCTGCTTGTAGTTCTCCACGTCCTGCTCGGACACCAGCAGCTGGACCTACAGTGTTGGGCACAGTGTTGGGCACAGTGTGGCACTCAAACAGTCTGTTTCCGGCTCTCAGGCTCACCAGACCTCTGCTAGAGGAGTGCTTCTCAAACTCACGTCCTGGGGGACCCCTGTGTACCTGGTCTTTGTAACGGCGAACCTCCTATTCAGTTAAAGGTGCACTCTGCAGGATTTTTAAGAAAATATTATAAAAATAAGCATGCTCATATCTATGATGCACTGGCAATCTCTGTCAAAAAAAAGAATCATTTGATAAATCCTTTCTTCTCTGGCTGTATTTATTATTCTAAGATGTGTTTGGGACGTCTCTGGGCGTGGTGCTCTTTTCTGTGTGGGGAGGGGTGGGTGTGGCTGCAGAGCTTGTGGAGTGGGATCAGCTTACTTTCAGGAGAGTGTTTGTTGCCAGCTACTGCAATGGCAGAAGTGAAGGAGTGGAGGTACAGTAGAGTAGAGTCAACCTAGGATTTGCTTTTCCTCAATGGCCACAGCTAAAGTTTAGCAAGGGGTTGAAAAGCGAAACGGAGTGTTTTCTGTTGGACCTCTAAGTAATGTTATGTCTATGTTAGGTAGCTAGATAGCTGAATCAAATGAATATAACTCAGGGCTGCCCAACCCTGCTCCTGGAGATCTACCTTCCTGTAGGTTTTCGTTTCAACCCCAATTTGGCACAACTGATTCTACTAAAACTGATTCTACCAACTCAACTAGATCTCTAACTGTTAAATGTGCTTTGTTAGGGTTGGAGTGAAAACCTATAGGACGGTAGATCTCCAGGAATAGAGTTGGGCAGCCCTGATATAACTTATGTTGTATTTGAGAAAAGAAATTATATTTGTCTACAAATATCTGACATCTGTTAAGATTAAAGTTAGCTATACTGAACAAGGAAAAACACTACAAGATAATGTTAGCTGCAACTGTATAGGCACTAGGTTAGCCCGGGTGCATTTTTCTTTATATGCACTCTCCCATACTGAGAGCACCTTCTCTCTTTTATTTATTTTTTTTCGCTTTGGCTGAAGCGCACTGGATAGCCTTGTTATTTTAATTTTATCTTTACTTGACATTTTGCTGCACTCAAAGCATGTTTCTTGCTCTCAATGGAGATAAGTGGATGGGTTTTGGATGGAGGAGGAGACAGGATGGCAGTGAGGGTAAAAATATTGCATAGCGCACCTTAAAGGTTGTTTAACATGTGTGTATAAATTCAGCCATAATTTTTACCTTAAACTTATTAACACAATGCAGGTTTAGCTTGTTATCATTTGCTTTGTCAATGAATTCTTCATTTGTTACCAAATGGCTAGTTTTTGTGGCCAGGTGTCCGCACTTTCACCAATTAGGAGCCTATAATTTGATCAGTTTAAAAAAAAAACAAAAGACCACTTTTTGTGTTATCGTTTGCAATGCAGCAGCGTAAGCACATTGGGACCATTTTCTTCATGGCACCCATAGCTATTTCTAACATAATGTGGCTTCAGAGGGTAAATAATCCCTGAAAACAGGAAATGCTTCTAATTATAAAAAATGAACAGCTTGTTCAAATTCCGGGATTGTAATTGTGGTTGGAACAAAAACCAGCATACACAGTGGTCCCAGGACTGAGCTTGAGAACCACTGCCTAGAGGAGTGCTTCTTATTTTGTATACATCTTTCAAGGATGTAATCTTTCTTGAGAAAAATCTGCAAATACTGTTTTTTTCAGACCCTACATTTCTTCATAAGCACACGAACATCAAGAGCTTTTGATACTCTCTCAATACTGACAGCAAGAAAGTTCAGCAATAAAGCAAAATGCTTGTGCAAAAAGCAAAATTTCCACCGACAGGAGAAAAGCGCGGACCGCTGAAACACGCCTTCCCTGGGCGACGCTAAGGCCAGTGATGTCACCGCCAGGGCTGGGGGCTACACTCACGATTCCAAGGATCAGTGCTCACCCATTTGGTATATCCTAGTGTCATTATAAAGGGGCCTGTCCCACAAGGGATGCACTTATACTAATCGTTAGCATGGACTAGTCTCCAATTGGTCTTAATTGGTCACCAGGTGTCCTTTGCGTGTAAAACGAACCTGTGCACTAGTGTGTGTTCCCTACAACAGTAATTATTAGATGTGCTGGGAAACAGCACTAAAGAAAGGTTTAAATGTTTTCTGTGATTTTTAAACCACATTTCAATTCACCTTCACTGTGCGATCCTGCTAATAAATCTGAGTGTCTTGACTTTGGGCTTTTTTAAAAAGCTTTTTTAACTAGCTTTACTCCATCCAAAACTCCATCCAAAACTCCATCCAAAACTTCAGTCGGCTCCACATACCTATGGCATATTTACTATGATAATTGTTATTTTCTAAATTATTTAATTTTTTTATACATTTTTTCCTAAAATAAAAATAACGCTTTTATGTTTGTGCTGCCTCCAGAAAATGGATGAAAGGAAAAAATCATTCGTTTCTGAATGAGGCAGGGAGCGCTAATGTGACAGCTTCTAAAGACATCCGGTCCTCTGTGTTTCAAGTTGTGTCCAGAGCGCGCCGGTGCTACCTGTTGACAAGGGCGACCATTGTACAGCCATTGCTATGGGAACAGTGAAATAATAGCAAGGCTGTACGCAAGCACTTTACTCACTATTAGGATTTTATATTCCAATTATGAGGAAAATGGCTGAATTAAATGGGGCCTCAGAGTTCTTTTTCTCTCATGACGTACATGTGTACATATGTGTGTGTGCGTGCGTGCGTGTGTGCGTGCGTGCGTGCAACTAAACAATTACAAAGGCAGCTACACAGTCATATTTAGTTGAATGCCAATTAGTATGTCAGCTATAAATATATATATATCAGTTTTCAAAGCAACATGATGAACCCCCATAAGGGTTTTAATTAATTCAATAAAATTTTTATTTCATTATTTTTTAAGTCACCACTAGAGACACCACTGGTCCACCTGCACCTGCGTAGCGACTGCTGGAGGCAAAGTGCTCCCCCTGGGTGCCTGCCAGCCTTATACCCCCTGCCCCGCCCACACGCCTGCACTTCCAGGTACAATTTCCTTTTTGGATAATAATGTTATAGGTACAACTGTGTAAACATAGACTAGTTGTGTAGTCGAAATTAACATTTGTTTACAAGACTAATTGTTGGCTTGTTCACCTAACTTTAGACTTTTTGATTGTAAATGGGCCTTTCCGTTCCTTTTTGGCAGTAACACACTTTTCTGAGCCTAACACTGATGTTATCCACTTCTGTACGTCCCTCTCAATAAGAACATTTGGATACGTGATCATGCAAAGTGTGAGCTTTCCTCTGACACACTTGCCTATAAGCCGGGGGCCATTTTCTGTACTGCATGTGACAACGTGCTACAGTATACATGCACTGGCCAGAGAGGCATCTCTATCACTCAAAACAGCTTGCCTGTGGATGCCTGGCCGCACCTTGGGAGGAGAAGGTATGTCAGTGACCTTAGGAAGCCATTTAACCCACCCTAATCCCCGGAGGGACAAGGCCAACTGTGCCGAGAGCGGACTCCCGGTCACAGCCCACTAATAAAACCCACCAGTCATCTGATGAAAAGCCAGTTTTCAAAGTTTCATTCGATAATTATTTCAGACACCAAGACTTCACAGAAAAGCCAACCAATTAAAGTCTGCGGGTAGGTTTCACAAAGCCGCTTATCTGAGGCTACTTTTCTGGGATACCACTTACACCTCCACTTATTACAGGGTTTCAAAACCATACCCACCCCAGTGTTAAAAGAAAATTATCCTGGGGAGGGGGGGGGCTTCAGTATTACCATGAGGTGGAATAGAAACAAGAAAGCTGCAACTTGAGCAGTGCTCTGATTGCATAGCTTTCAACCAATTGAAATTGTCAACGGGAAGCTGCAAACAACCGTTAAACAGGAGAAGGGTCTTTGATTTTCAATCATACAGAATGGTCTAAAGATTATATTACATTGCAGGCATTTTATCACTTACCCAGAGCGACTTACACATTTATTTATGTTTTTACACAGCATCCATTTACACACCTGTATACGTGTATATAGGTATATATATATATACACTACTCACAAAAAGTTAGGGATATTCGGCTTTCGGGTGAAATTTCAGGATGAACCTAAAATGCACTATAACCTTTACAGGTGAAATTAATTTGACCTTCTCTAAACTTTTGAATGCACATGTCCAACTATTCAATGTTTCAGTACTTTTTGCACAACTTGCTGTTCTCTAACAAGGAGCTGAACGGCAAAATTCACAACAGGTGTTTGATCCATGAATCGACCAATAAATTTCCTGGTTCAATTAGAATTGGTATTTAAACAGTCCTCTTCATCATGCTGTTCACATTTTGACATCATGAGACCAAGACGACACCTAACAATTGATCAACAGTACCTCGCCATTGCGAGGCTTCAAACAGGATGTTCTCAGAGGGAAGTGGCCACTGAGCTTAGAGTGTCACAGAGTGTCATCAGCAGGTTGCAACAGAGATACAGAGAGACTGGAAGAGTCACAGAAAGGCATAGAAGTGGACGTCCTTTGGCCACATCCCACACTGATGACCGCTTCATTGTGAACAGTGCCCTGCGGAACCGGATGATGAATGCCACTCAACTCCAGGCACATTTAAGGGAGGTGAGAGGCACCCAAGTGTCACGTCAGACCATTCGAAACCGTTTACATCAGCGTGGTCTGCGTGCTAGACGACCTGCAAGGGTACCTGACCACACCACCAGGCACAGGCGTCATCGTCTTGCATGGGCCAGGGAGCATTTACGCTGGACGAGGGACCAGTGGGCCTCAGTGCTGTTCTCTGATGAAAGTCGATTCACGTTGAGCAGAAATGATGGCCGCCAACGATGTTGGAGACGTCAAGGAGAGCGCTATGCATCAGCCACTGTTGTCACCAGACGACCCTTTGGTGGTGGCGGTGTTACAGTGTGGGCAGGTGTGTCTAGTCAATACAGAACTGCCCTACACTTTGTGAATGGTACAGTGACAAGCCCATACTACCTGAATAACATCATTAATCCAGTCATTGTGCCCCTGCATGAACAACACAGGCCTAATTTCATCTTCATGGACAACAATGCTCCAGCTCATCGAGGTCGCATCATTAGGGAAAGGCTGCTGGAGACTGGGGTACCTCAAATGGAGTGGCCTGCACTTTCTCCAGACCTGAATCCCATAGAAAACCTATGGGATCAGCTGACTCACCGTGTAGAGGCTCGTAACTCTGTACCCCAGAACCTCAATGACCTGAGGGCTGCCCTTCAAGAAGAGTGGGATGCCATGCCTCAGCAGACAATAAGTCGACTTGTGAACAGCATGAGACGTCGTTGTCAAGCTGTAATTGATGCTCAAGGGCACATGACAAGTTATTGAGACATTGACATTTTTGTTGTGGTATACCCACCACTGTTGTTGGCTTTTGTTTCAATAAATTGTTTAAGATGAGGAAATCACCATTGCATGCTTCTACTTAAATGCCCTACTTTCATGATACGTATAATATCACTGTAGCGTGAACTTACATTTTCCATAAATTTCACCCGAAAGCCAAATATCCCTAACTTTTTGTGAGTAGTGTATATATACACACATATATACACAGTTGAAGTCGAAAGTTTACATACACCTTAGCCAAATCCATTTAAACTCAGTTTTTCATAATTCCTGACATTTAATCCTAGTAAACATTCCCTGTCTTAGGTCAGTTAGGATCACAACTTTATTGTAAGAATGTGATAAAAATGTCAGAATAATAGTAGAATGATTTATTTCAGCTTTCATCACATTCCCAGTGGGTCAGAAGTTTACATACACTCTGTTAGTATTTGGTAGCATTGCCTTTAAATTGTTTAACTTGAAGGTTTATAGGAGTATTGAGAATGTACTCATTTGATAGTCTATAGGAGTACTGAGCATGTATCTGTTTGAAGGTCTATAGGAGTATTGAGCATGTACCCGTTTGAAGGTCTATAGGAGTATTGAGCATGTACCCATTTGAAGGTCTATAGGAGTATTGAGCATGTACCCATTTGAAGGTCTATAGGAGTATTGAGCATGTACCTGTTTGAAGGTCTATAGGAGTATTGAGCATGTACCTGTTTGAAGGTCTATAGGAGTATTGAGCATGTACCTGTTTGAAGGTCTATAGGAGTATTGAGCATGTACCCGTTTGAAGGTCTATAGGAGTATTGAGCATGTACCTGTTTGAAGGCCTATAGGAGTATTGAGCATGTACCTGTTTGAAGGTCTATAGGAGTATTGAGCATGTACCTGTTTGAAGGTCTATAGGAGTATTGAGCATGTACCTGTTTGAAGGTCTATAGGAGTATTGAGCATGTACCTGTTTGAAGGTCTATAGGAGTATTGAGCATGTACCTGTTTGAAGGTCTATAGGAGTATTGAGCATGTACCTGTTTGAAGGTCTATAGGAGTATTGAGCATGTACCCATTTGAAGGTCTATAGGAGTATTGAGCATGTACCTGTTTGAAGGTCTATAGGAGTATTGAGCATGTACCCATTTGAAGGTCTATAGGAGTATTGAGCATGTACCTGTTTGAAGGCTTGCAGCACCTCAGCTCTCTGGCTGAAGTGCTTGAAAAGCAGCTGTAGGGAGCCCGACACCAGCGGTGGGTAGTCCTGCATGATGAGGTGGATCAGCACCCGCAGAAAGGTTCGGCCTCCCTCATCGTCCAGCTCCACCGCGCTTTTCTCTGCACTGCAACCCACCACCGCAGACCACAGGGTTACCGCCATTCCTCCGGCTGCAACAACTCAACACGCCTGCGTCGCAGAGCGCCCTGTGCTGGTTGTAGGGTTGGGCGATATACTTTTTATTTTAATAACGGTCATCACCACCATGTGGCAGCAAGGTCTTGCAGCTTCACATGGAAGCAGCAAGGTCTTATCGACATCCAATAGATATCAGTTGTGGGGTTTTTTCCGGAAGCATTTCATGTTGCTTCTGAAGTTCGGATGTTTACTACCGCATCAGGTGTAGTTAAAGAAAAAAATATGGAAAGAAAGGCTATACACCACATGGTGGCGATGACCATTATTGCACTCAAAAGAAATACAATAGAAAAGAGCACATCACCTGGCTCTAGTTGTTTTTAACAGACACTATATTACAAGCACTGAAGTGTTCCATGGGATAGAGGGTACCAGAGCTCACTGGCTAAAATGACCAAGTTATCAATCATCACTGCACACAATGAAGCTTTTGCCTTACTGGCATGACTGTCAACCCAATCTGAGAAAGGTAACTTGCTAAGTCATGATAGCATCACCTGTTTACCTGTGGAATGTTCCAAGCAGGTGTTTTTTGAACTTCCCAGTCATGTTTTTTCCCCCAACATTTTTGGAATGTCTTGCAGGCATCAAATTTGGAATTAGCGTATATTTACAAAAATAAATAAAGTTGATCAGGTAAAACATTAAATATCCTTTCTTTGTACTGTTTTCAATTAAATATATGCAAAAGAGAATTTACAAATCACTGCTTTCTGTAGATTTTACATACTGTCCCAACTTTTCTTTGTTTGTACTTCTTTTGGAGAATTGGAGAATTTCAGGCATACCGTTTGTTTGGTGAATTACTAGCTCGGTTACCGGTCTTTGGCAACTGTATCCACTAAACTGGAGGCCTTTTCTCTAATCGGTTCTTTTAGCATTCCCAAAACGTAACAGAGGATACCATAATGAGGAAACCACTTCCATAATGCAAGATGGGAAAGTGTGGTGAGAAAATAAGTCTCCAACATGCTACAGGGGAGCAGGAATGAGGAAACATGTCCCATAATGCAATAGGGGAAACCATAATGAGGACCCAACAGATAGGAAGGATCTTACCAAATAAACTCACCTTCCAACAAACATGGTCTCAGCTTGGGCTGCAATCAAATCTATATCTGGATCTGAAACTGCACCAGGAAAAGAGGATAAATCAGAAATAATATCATCACAGACTGAACCACAGGGCAGAGCTTTGGAACTGTGACAATTACATTGCATAATACCATGGCCTTGTTAAATACTCAATTCGGATTGGTCTAGAGCAGGGGTGCACAACAAGGGCCGATCAATTTCAGGATTTTATACCAACTCCTGTTCTTAATTATTTAATTACCGGAGTTGTGCACGCCTGGTCTACAGGGTGCTGATTTATTAATTCATTTATTTTTTTAAATAGATTTTTATTGGTTTTCACAATTATTACCATTTACCATTTAAATCCATGTGTTACATACACTTTATGTTAATGCAGCCAACCAAGACTAAAGAATTTTTTTTTTTTTAAACTAAACAAATGATCATTATATTTAAATTAAGTAAATATAAAGCAGGGGGAGGGGCTAACCCATTTAACGGACACCCTAGGTGACACAAACGATAGCTCCTGGAGTCTGCATTGACGCAGCCCAGATTACATCGCAGTCTCTTTTGCGGTGCTTTGGTGACCGTTGTCTTTTTTTTTCAGTTTACTGAAATACAGCAGGAGTTTGGACATGTCGAACTGCGAACTGAGACTGCAGTCGCTGCTAGTATTTGGGCTCCACGGATCTGACAGGTTAACGAACCACCAAGAAACAACGGCTCACCTGACAGCGTCGAAACGTCATTCACGGAGATCGTGCTGTCAGGGAGGGCACTCTCTCCAAACTCTTTCTTGTAGATGGACAGCAGGTAGGTGATCCTGTAGTCAAGCCTCACACTGAGAATAAACTGTTGGGAACACCAGCGTTAGAATAAGGCCTGTGCTTATACACATCACGTAGTCAGCCATTAGCAACATGAGCAGAGGGCAGTGTGAGCAATCCACACGTCTCAATGCGCGGTTATATGTTAATTTTATTTTTTTACTACTTCTTCACCGCCTATTTCTCTTCTTCCACACTGGAACAGCCAATCGCATCAGCGCTCATCGCCGCAGCTTCCGCTGTCGATACGGGGGAGGGCAGACGAGCACAATCTCGCCTCCAATGGTGTCAGCTGAATATGAGATTATGACATTTCGAGCGCAGCCCCTCATCTTATCCAACTGAATCTCATAATGAGTGCTGATAAGCTCTGATACAGAAACACATATCTCAGTAACTCTGCTATCCCAATGTGAATTTCAATTGGTCACCAGCAGAAGGAAAAGTGGACAATTTTACCAAAGACTAGCCTTTAGCCTTAGCCTTAGCTGCAGACTACAGTGTTTAATTGTCATTCCAAAGACCTGCTGGGCGGAAAGACAACAGACAGTTTGGTAATTGTCCAAGGAGATGGGGTCGGGCGATATACTCCTTTGAATATTTTTTTCACCAACATGTGGTGTTGTGCCTTTCTGTCTTTTTTTCTTTATCAGTCCCACCAGGATCTCGCGGAGTTTTTTTGTGATTGTTGCTACCTAAAATGCTTGCTTTTCTTAAAAGTTGCGATGCAAAGTGTGATGTTTTGTGTGTGTTTGTTGTGGTAATTAGTGAAAGAGCTTGTGTTATGAGTAACCATACAAAAAAGGCTCAATATAACAAAAATGTTTTATTTGTAAATTTAAACATGAAACTTATTTTTTTGGACCTGAAAATCCAAGTTATTGTAATTCTGTTTGTGCTCGTGTGATACCCGGAAGTAGCCTATGTGTATACACGGAGACTCGCGACAGCAGAACCCAAATGCGCTTTTATTATGAAACCATTTTTACGCTCAGTAATGACTGCTTTATGAGACTCACTACAACAGAGGAGATATTTTAATGAAAACATTTTGCAAGTTACCTATTTGTGTTTGAAATAATTTGTGTTTAGGGTCCTAACAACAACTTGACAATTTTTCGTGGGAAAGTTGCAGTGATTGGAAAAGAATACAAGCTCTTGCAACTTTTGCGGAGTTTTGTTGATTTTGCATGAATAGTTGCAATCGCACCATCGTTAAATCCTAGAGGGACCGCTTTATTTACCTGATGCGAGAGTAAAGATCCGAACTGCAGAGGCAACGTGAAATGCTTCTGGAAACAAAAACACCACTGCTATGTATTGGATGTTGACAAGACAGCCAATCAGAAGCAAGGCCTTGCAGCTTCCATGCGATTCACAAAAACACATCACATGATCAGATGGAAGCTTTCTGCTGATTGACATCCAATAGATAACAGTGGTGATTTTTTTTCCCCCGGAAGCATTTCACGTTGCCTCTGAAGTTTGGAAGTTTCATACCGCATCAGGTAATAAAATAAAAAAATAAAAAAGACAGAAAGGCAATACGCCACATGGTTGCAATGACAGGCATTGATAATTATGGGACGAGTATATCGCCCAGCCCTACAAGTAGACAGAACTTCTGACCTGGAGGATCTCAATGATCTTGAGCTTGGTGTTCATGACCGTGACATCCTCGCAGTCTGGGAGGCCAGGGGTCTTGGCGAGGCGGGGGGCGGGGTGGCCATCAGGCAGGCTATGGGGCAGTACCGAGCCCCTGCTCAGAACCATCTGGGTCATCATTTCCCCCACGCCGTGGATGGTGCGCATCACGTTGTTCCCTGAGGGGAAAATCGCCTATTGGTTTTTTTTTTTGTCGCATTTGTTACAAAACAAGAGAATATCTGAAGCGCATCGGTAGTCTTTTTGGCCATTGTACATTAGAGCATAATGTGAAGCACATCACTCGTCTCCATAGCCACTGTACATTAGAGCATATCTGAAGCACATCACTCATCTCTATAGCTACAGTACATTAGAGCATAATCTAAAGCACATCACTCGTCTCCATAGCCACTGTACATTACAGCATATCTGAAGCACATCGCTCGTCTCCATAGCTACTGTACATTACAGCATATCTGAAGCACATTGTTCATCTCCATAGCTTCTGTACATTACAGCATATCTGAAGCACATCGCTCATCTCCATAGCTTCTGTACATTACAGCATATCTGAAGCACATCGCTCATTTCCATAGCTACTGTACATTACAGCATATTTGAAGCACATCACGCATCTCCATAGCTACTGGACATTACAGCATATCTGAAGCACATCGCTCATCTCCATAGCTTCTGTACATTGCAGCATATCTGAAGCACATCACGCATCTCCATAGCTACTGTACATTACAGCATATCTGAAGCACATCGCTCATCTCCATAGCTACTGGACATTACAGCATATCTGAAGCACATCACGCATCTCCATAGCTTCTGTACATTACAGCATATCTGAAGCACATCGCTCATCTCCATAGCTACTGTACATTACAGCATATCTGAAGCACATCACGCATCTCCATAGCTTCTGTACATTACAGCATATCTGAAGCACATCACGCATCTCCATAGCTACTGGACATTACAACATATCTGAAGCACATCACGCATCTCCATAGCTACTGGACATTACAGCATATCTGAAGCACATCGCTCATCTCCATAGCTACTGGACATTACAGCATATCTGAAGCACATAACTCGTCTCTCTCACTGTGCACCTGGGGAGATCTGAAGCTGCTCACCTGACTCTGGGCCCTTGCTGATCTTGTCCATGAAGTTGGGCATGTGCTGCACAATGTCCAGGATAGCCAGCAGGGTACGTGTGAGCCGCAGCAGTTCACTGAAGCTGTAGAACCCGAAGTAGACCAGGTTGCGAGCCAGACGAACCACCTGCGAGAGAGGAGACCGCCCCGGACGGCGAAATGTCAGTCACCCTGTTTCATCAAAACTGTTGCGCTTCCAAACTTTGGGTGCTCCAGCTCTCCTTATTTCAGGTAAGTCTCAGTGAAGTCATTCAGGTAAGGATCCTTTTTATTTTTTTAAACCTTTATTTAACCAGGAATACCCCACTGAGATCAAAATCTAATTTACAAGGAGGACTGGACATAAAACACAAAGTTACACGACAAGACAGTTGACAATAAAGTTACATCAAATAGGGAATGAGAGAGTAGTATAATTAAGCATTATATCACGAGAGGGAGTTTGTTGTTGCAAGATGTCATCACGACTATGACGCGCAGCAATGAGGCCGCAGGTCGAGTTGCAAAGTAGTCTTTAGTCGTGATGATATCCTGCAATAACACATGAACCTCGAGTGATCTAATGCTTTTATACAACAGTGCTACCATAAATGTTAAAAACACATTTCTAATAATTAAACTTTTGATTAGATCATATTATTTATCTCAGCTCCGCCAACAAATATAATTCCTATTGCTAGGCAAAATGACAACAAACAGCCAACGCGCACAGCTGCTGGGCACCACTGTGACGCAATTTCAGCGCTGTTATCACTGAATATCGGCACAGGTGGAATGCGCCTCGGCCAATCACATTACCCGGTCGGATCTCACTGTTGTATAACAGAAAATAATGAGCAGAGCAGAGCTTTAAAAGCAGGAGCATACTGCCATTCTGTCACTGAGTCATGAATAACATGTTTAAAATCAGGGATTGAAGTTAATTTGTTCCAGTTACTGTTGGTCATTTAGCAGCTCCACAGCGCCATTTGTCTAATTTAAGATTTCTTGGCAGATTGTTCCAACTATAAGGTGCAGAGGAACTGAAACCCAACTTTCCAAATCAGGTTGAGGAAGGAGGGACTGTAAAAAGCATCACATACCAAGAGCGTAGGTGATAAGTGGGTGAATCCATGTCAATTCAACTAATTTTTTGACCGAGATATGAGCTAACAAAGTTTGGGCTCATGAGCGCGTACACATGACTTTGACTTGCTGTATCTCCATTACTATAGGTCATAGAGAAATGGTTCTTATATCAAATTAAAGGCATCCTGCAGCTCCATATTGTATTCATATATTATATTCAGAAATAAGTTAAAGGTAAAGGAGTTAGGATTGATTATATTCTTAAAAACTGATCTGCGAAAAAACCTACAGTATATTTTCAAATGGCTAATATGTTCATTAAAGTTAGGTTATAATACCGTCAGCACCTCCAGAAAATGTGGTCTAGAGAGCGACAAAACGCCAACCTCTACCCGACTGAACACTCCCATACCCTGGGCGACGCAATCGCCAATTGTGCGTTACCCTGTGGAACTACAGCCTACAGTCAGCACTGGCACGGTCTGGATTTGATCTGATAACGTGGGGTTCATCCATGCACCGCAGCATGTCACTGTAACATATGAGCCACCCAGGAGCTGGAAACGCAGATACTCTGACCTTCAAATGCAGAGAACTCGAGTGTGTCATAAGCATGCACACCAAAACCTTTGAGCTCTTGGACAACCAATAACAGGAGAGAAGATTAAGCAATAAAGACATATACTAGAGGTCCCAACAATATTTATGGTCTGAGAAATCATTATTTCCTGATTAAATCAGTAAAAGTCAGGTAGAATCGCATCCCTGCAGTGTCTGCCCCCAAAAAACTCCTGACGGTCACCCAGGACGGCTGCGTACGGAACGTTGAGGAGCCATACCTCCAGGGTGAGTTCGTTCTTCTCGTTGTCTCCGAACGGGAAAGACTGACTGACGACGTCCTTGAGGTATTCTTCCACAAACTCCATTGTGGGGGCAAACTTCCGTTTCATGGCGCTGCGTGTGGCGTCTGTGCACTCGTAGTTGTACCTGCGGGCCAGAGCAGGTCAAATGGCTCAGTTCAACTCCAGTCAACCTGTGTTCCCACAAGGACCTTCCACAAAGGGAAATTAATGAATATGCTGTGGGAAATTACAAAACAACATCAAACAGGAGCACAAATTAGGGAGATGAATTTGGACAGGACACGTGCTAAGCAGAAAGAATAAAGCCGTTGCAAAATGGGCCCTAACATGGAACTCAATAAGGAAACAGAAAAGAGAGGCGACACAGAGCTAGTTATGAAATAAGGGGGGACAGTCATGGCAACAGCTAAAGTGAATGGCACAGGACAGAACAGGATGGAACCGCTGCATCCATGGCTGATGTTCAGGAAGGAACTGGAAGACCAAAGTACATCAAGTAAGTCTTTCTTACTTCACTGCAGTAAATGGACACTACCAATAGAATCAACACAATGCATGTAGCTTTTACAAGCATTGGCCTTCACTCAGAGAGAAGCCCTCTCAGGACAACACTGTTGTTCTTCACTCAGAGAAAAGGTTCTCGAGTGAACACTACTCCCCATTGCTCAGAGAGAAGCACACCAAAGCTGTACAGCTGAGGGTTAACATTGATGCAGCACAGCTGAGGGTTAACAGGGAAACAGCACAGCTGAGGGTTAACAGAGACACAACACAGCTGAGGGTTAACAGGGAAACAGCACAGCTGAGGGTTAACAGGGAAACAGTACAGCTGAGGGTTAACAAGGAAACAGCACAGCTGAGGGTTAACAGTGACGCAGCACAGCTGAGGGTTAAAAGTGACACAGCACAGCTCAGGGTTAACAGGGAACCAGCACAGCTCAGGGTTAACAGTGACGCAGCACAGCTCAGGGTTAACAGTGAAACAGCACAGCTGAGGGTTAACAGTGATGCAGCACAGCTGAGGGTTAACAGTGACGCAGCACAGCTCAGGGTTAACAGTGACGCAGCACAGCTCAGGGTTAACAGTGACGCAGCACAGCTCAGGGTTAACAGTGACGCAGCACAGCTCAGGGTTAACAGTGACACAGCACAGCTGAGGGTTAACAGGGAAACAGCACAGCTGAGGGTTAACAGGGACAGAGCACAGCTCAGGGTTAACAGTGACGCAGCACAGCTGAGGGTTAACAGTGACGCAGCACAGCTGAGGGTTAACAGTGACGCAGCACAGCTCAGGGTTAACAGTGACGCAGCACAGCTCAGGGTTAACAGTGACGCAGCACAGCTCAGGGTTAACAGTGACGCAGCACAGCTCAGGGTTAACAGTGACGCAGCACAGCTCAGGGTTAACAGTGACGCAGCACAGCTCAGGGTTAACAGGGAAACAGCACAGCTCAGGGTTAACAGGGACAGAGCACAGCTCTGGGTTAACAGTGATGCAGCACAGCTCAGGGTTAACAGTGACGCAGCACAGCTCAGGGTTAACAGTGACGCAGCACAGCTCAGGGTTAACAGTGACGCAGCACAGCTCAGGGTTAACAGTGACAGGGCTGGACTGCCTGCTTCCTCAGGGTCCACTCCTGGGATTTCTCTCTCAGTCAGTGCCACTTTACCATTCAGCGACATAACTCTACCAACTGACATACTGGCAGCCTCAAACCCCCTCAGAGAGTCATCAGGAAGCTGTGAGCATGAGTAATTCAGCAAACATGGAGGTGTATTAAAAGCAGGCCTCCACTCCTGGCAGATAATTAGACAATATCCTAACATATCCCAATGTGAAGGATTGATGGGGGTCACATGAAGGAGTTTAATGACTGAATGAAATAGCCTTGGTCTGTCGTCTCATCCCCATCGACTCAACAGGAAGTGGACCATACAAACAGGCAGGGGGCAGCTGGGGGACTCATGCGGTTAAGACACTGTTCCAGTGTGTGGGTGGGCCCCATGGTCTGGTATCTGTTAAGGCACTGTTCTAGTGTGTGGATGGGCCCCATGGTCTGGTATCTGTTAAGGCACTGTTCTAGTGTGTGGATGGGCCCCATGGTCTGGTATCAGTTAAGACACTGTTCCTGTGTGTGGATGGGCCCAGTGGTCTGGTATCTGTTAAGGCACTGTTCCAGTGTGTGGATGGGCCCCATGGTCTGGTATCTGTTAAGGCACTGTCCCAGTGTGTGGATGGGCCCCATAGTCTGGTATCTGTTAAGGCTCTGTTCCAGTGTGTGGGTGGGCCCCATGGTCTGGTATCTGTTAAGGCACTATTCCAGTGTGTGGATGGGCCCCATGGTCTGGTATCTGTTAAGGCATTGTCCCAGTGTGTGGGTGGGCCCCATGGTCTGGTATCTGTTAAGGCTCTGTTCCAGTGTGTGGATGGGCCCCATGGTCTGGTATCTGTTAAGGCTCTGTTCCAGTGTGTGGGTGGGCCCCATGGTCTGGTATCTGTTAAGGCACTGTTCCAGTGTGTGGATGGGCCCCGTGGTCTGGTATCTATTAAGGCTCTGTTCCAGTGTGTGGATGGGCCCGTGGTCTGGTATCTGTTAAGGCTCTGTTCCAGTGTGTGGATGGGCTCCATGGTCTGGTATCTGTTAAGGCTCTGTTCCAGTGTGTGGGTGGGGCCCCATGGTCTGGTATCTGTTAAGGCTCTGTTCCAGTGTGTGAATGGGCCCGTGGTCTGGTATCTGTTAAGACACTGTTCCAGTGTGTGGATGGGCCCCATGGTCTGGTATCTGTTAAGGCACTGTTCCTGTGTGTGAATGGGCCCCATGATGAGTCTGGTATTGCACCCAGGACACATCAGTGCTGACTGTGGCCAGCACAGCTGAGGGAAGCAAGTAATTTGAAACCCAGGGCCTGTCGCGGCCTCCCACGCACCACGTCCTGCCTGTTTTCTATTTTTTGTTTACCTTTACTTTATTACTTTGTTTATTTATAAGCCGCTAGTCCTGTCGGAGCATGTGCCTGGGTTCACCATTCCTGAATATCTGCAGCTCATGTGGTAGCCCCTGCCTCTACATAAACTCACACAATACGAAAGTGCGCTTACCTCAAAAATGAGGGGATGCATTTTCACAGGGCTTTAATTTCTCCACATTTTTCCTGATTAATCAGGAAATACTCATTTTCAGAAGCGTGAAATAGCTGCCGTTCATCACCCGGGTGCCGCACGTTGGCGGTCGAGATGTGTTCGCCCCCACTTGTAAAGTGCTCTGACACCGCAAGATGAAAGATGTATATAAATGCAATTCATTATTATTACTAGGAGCTTTTGACAGCTGAGAGCATGAGAGAATGTTCAGCAATAAAGCCAAATTACCTGTGGCCCCCGGAGCTAAAAATCATTACGTCTCAATAAATCATGAAAAATCAGGGAGAATCGCACAGGACCGCAAACTACTGGCAACTCCCTGAGCAACTGCATTCAGAACGTTGTGGAAGAATGAAGAAAGGCCCCGCCCCTGGGCGGGCCGGGGTGGGAGGGGCTTGGTTCTCGCTCACTCATGGATGGTGATTTTGGAGGGGATCTCGGTCCACAGGCGGGCGTAGCGGACGGGGACCACGGTCTCCTGCGGGTCGCGGTCCACGTGCATGTGCAGCATGAGGCGACAGAAGGAGGCGCGCAGGTTGTACGGCAGGCAGTCGTCGAACATGCAGCGCAGGATCAGGTCCACCGGCAGCTGGCCCGACACCTGATTTATGGCCAGGTACTGGCGGTCCAGGCACATTCGCGCAAACAGGTTGAGCTGGTACCTGTAGGGGGCGGAGAGATAGAGGACAAGAGAGTGTGTGAGAGCGAGTGAGAGAGAGACAGAGAGAGAGAGAGAGAGAGTGAGAGAGAGAGAGAAAGAGAGAGAGAGCATGCAAATGAGACAAGGAGAGAGCGAGTGTGTGAGAGCGAGAGAGAGAGAGCACGCAAATGAGACAAGGAGAGAGCGAGTGAGAGAGAGAGAGAGAGCACGCAAATGAGACAAGGAGAGAGCGAGTGAGAGAGAGAGAGAGAGCACGCAAATGAGACAAGGAGAGAGCGAGTGTGTGTGAGAGAGTGAGAGAGAGAGAGTGAGAGAGAGAGAAAGAGAGAGAGAGCATGCAAATGAGACAAGGAGAGAGCGAGTGTGTGAGAGCGAGAGAGAGAGCACGCAAATGAGACAAGGAGAGAGCGAGTGAGAGAGAGAGAGAGAGAGAGCACGCAAATGAGACAAGGAGAGAGCGAGTGTGTGAGAGCGAGAGAGAGAAAGAGAGAGAGCATGCAAATGAGACAAGGAGAGCGAGTGAGAGAGAGAGAGCACGCAAATGAGACAAGGAGAGAGCGAGTGTGTGAGAGTGTGAGAGCGAGAGAGAGAGAGAGAGAGAGAGAGCACACAAATGAGACAAGGAGAGAGCGAGTGAGAGAGAGAGAGCACGCAAATGAGACAAGGAGAGAGCGAGTGTGTGTGAGAGAGAGAGAGAGAGAGAGATAGAGCACGCAAATGAGACAAGGAGAGAGCGAGTGTGTGAGAGCGAGACAAGTCGCATTCAGCAGTGCATGAGCACAAAAAAAAGGAGTACAAAATAGAAAGCAAATAAAGAGCGTGTGAGCACGTAAAGAACATAGACAAATTAATCACATAATCATAATATAGCCATAACTTAATAATGCATATAAACCATACAAGTTGTGCTGTCAAATCAAGCATATTTGAAAATAAATGTGAATGGGGGTGTAAGCAAAAACTATCATGAGAAGTGCTACCGCTTTCTCCTCCTCATGCTGACTTTCGAGAGGCTGTCGATATTTGGATTCGGACAATTCTGTAACATAGGAAGTGGGAATGTTGAGAGGAATTAAAGCTAAACGCTGAATAATGGAGTCTCAGATGGGAACAGTGGGTTTGTTCAGGTTCGGATTTAACAGCGGGTCTGGGGGGTATTTCACGAAGCGGGATTAAGGAGTTAGCCGTCTAACTTTTGTAAATATTTTGAAGTAACCCAGGCTCTCATCCAAACGGATGTCATCAAAGTCAAAAGATTTACAAAACTCCTTAATCCTGCTTTGTGAAATACCCCTCAGGTCTGTTCGGGTCTCTGTCATTTGAAATTTTTTCACATCTAGTTTGCACTGAAATCCTGTCCCCTCCTTTTATTTTCATTGCTAATGCTGTTGCATTATGGATATTCAAACATTAATGAGCAATGTGTGCTGGGCTCATACCTCTCCGCTATAAACCTGGCAGAAAAAGTGCAGTTTGGATTGATACACCCCACCCACTTAATCAGGATGTAACCAACAGTCTACCTATTGAATCCACTTGGTTAAGTTGTCTCTAAGGCCATTTGAACAATCTGAGATGCAGAAAGCTGGCTGAACAGGGATGGCATATGTCAAAAGGATTGCACTTTGGCTAGCCGCCCTCCGAGAACCTAGCCAATGTCTAAGATCCCTGGCACAGCCTATCACTGCTACAGCATGCCAAGTGGCATTACAAGGCGAGAGCAACCTCGCCCTAGGCCCAGTGTTTCTTAAACTATGGGTGGAGACTCAAAGTGGGGTCGTGATGTAGTCCACTAGGCCATGTTAGTACATGTATTTGATTGGTCCCTGAAAGGTACTAAATTTCTAATTTGGGTCCAGAGACTATACTAAAAAGTGTTTCTAATTCGGGTCCCGATGTTAAAAAGTTTAAGGCCTTTCACATAATCACTGGTCAGATGCAAACTAAATGGTGCGGCCTTGCACCTGTAGTAGGTGGTAATGTCCACGTCCATCTTGTGGTTGCCCTTGGCGTCCTGGGCCAAGTGTCGGATGGACTTCCCGTGGGGCTCCTTGTGGCTGTCAATCCAGTAAAGCCAGACCTCTTCGTCCTCCCCTTCGTCCTGCAGAAGCGAGGTTTCTAGAGTGTTCTCCGTGAGGGGAATCAGCCTGGGAGAAAACGCCATCCACACTGGTTAAAATTCACAGGCCTTCCCTGGGTATTTAAATGCAATGTTTCCAAATTTGATTTGATAAGTGTATTTACTGTTGGACTGGTAAGTGTACTTAATTATTGCTGGTCTGCATTGCTGTGCAATAATACGCAAATAATGCAAAAACAGAGGCAGAGAGGGAGAAAGAACGAGGGAACTGGGGAAAAACGAGAGGGTGGGAGGGACGAAGCACGGGGGCGAGAGATAGAGAGAGAGAGAGTGACCTATCACCCACGTTAACACAAACGCTCTGCCTCCCGAGGTAACGCAGCGCACAAACGCCTTTGTGACGTCTTCCGATTGTTCGGCTACGAGGTTAAAGCCTAGAACACGCAGAGAAGTTTTGTTGCGGCGAGTCGCGTCCAGGCTCGTTGCAGTTATTAATAATTAAGACCGAGGTGAGGGGCAGGCACCTGGCCTCCAGCCCCTCACAGTTTGCCCACGCAGGTCTGCGGCACATCTGTAGTCAGGAGACGGGAGAAAGGAGGTGCCGGCGGCTATGCGGCGGTAGCCTTTGAATAGCAACGCCTGCCGCCCGCTGAACCGAAGCGGCTGTGAATTACATGCCTGTGCACTTGGTCCACCGCGACACAGAGGCTGTGAAACGGCGAAACCTGCACGCGCTGTCTGTCTGTTGCGCTAAAACCACCGTCGAATATTAAATGGAGACTAGGAGGGATTTGACTGTTAATCCATTTTATGAATTTAAAAACCTCAAAGTGAACCACAATATAATTCACAGGTTGATTTCTGTCAGCTGAATAGGTGGAAATTTTATAAGATAAATTCCCCACAGATATCAGGAAGCATTTCTATACACAGGAAGTTTAAAACAGTTTGCCAGATCACGTAGTCGAGGCAGAGACCCATGCGGTATTTCAGTCCATGCCTCGCAGTGATAGATACTCACTAGTTTGTCAGTAAATGCACGTCTCTCGTCATGAATAGAGTCATCCTTGCCCGGCTTCAATTATATATTGTTATTGACATTTATGTATTGTCACTCATGTAAAAACATTCTTCTGTTTATTATGCATGTATGACGTAATCAGCCTATTTCCAAGGTAAAGCTGCTTTGTGGCCAGCCCTTTGTAAAAAGCTCTATACAAATAAAATTTTATTGAATTGAATTAAATAGCGAGTGCAGGCTGCCCGAGAATCCTGTTCATATCTTTTGTGGTCTTATGATCTTATTCAGGTGATCTATGATAAAATGTCTAACTCGCCTCCTCCAAAGATAATTGCGTCTGCCTCACTTGCTCCAAAAGAAAATTAGTTTGACTCATTTGGTCCAGACAAAACGGTTTCTCCCTCGTGATCTGGATTAGGTCTGAGAGACTCACTTGGTCTGGATGAGGATGTCTGCGTTGATGGGGTTTAGCATGAATTTGCAGATGAGCTCCTGGGTAATGGGGATGGCCGTCTGATTGGACACGCAGAGGTCTGACAGGTAGTCCAGGAACCTGGGACGACACGCAACACAAGCGGGTCAACTCCTTCCAACCAATCAAAGCACAGGTTTCTTTCTTACATCCAAAAGCCTTACGCCTATAACATGCATTCCAATTGGCTGAGTGACGTATGTCACTGTTAGGCTTCTAATGAGACACTAGAGTGAAAGGACAGTGATCACGCATTAAACGGAGCTGTCGATTCTAGCTAAGATATCTTCAAGCTGACTGTAGTAACTGTAGTAACCGACTGTAGTATACCATGTTTGAAAACTATTAGGAGGTGCATATATACTTTTGATGAAATACTGCACCCACAATAATCATTCTTGTTTCCAAACGTTTATAAGAACAGAACAGACATATACACAGGCTTAACACGCCTGCTGTACCAACTGACCTTTGCCCTCTGACCTCTGACCAGGACTTCCAGAGGTTTAAACCACAGATTGTATTGTAGACTTAACTAGTTGGTCAACTTCCAAATTTTTTCTGTCCCTGCTTTCTTAACAACAGGAGTTTCTGGTGCTATATTACAGTATAGACCTTCCATTGTCACAGTACTGTCCTTGGTCACACCCCTAAATTAATATTCAGAATTTCCAGCCAATTAAAATGTTCCAGCCTCAGCAGAAGACAGAACGTTCAAAAGGTAAGGATACGGAGCAGACCACCTGGTTACTCTATAATCTCTGTCATCACAGTGCTTAAAAAAATCACTGAAAGCATCAGCAGAGGGCGCCATGGCTCAGTTTCGGATGGGTCTGACGCCCTTCCTGTGGACGGCGACCTTTTCCCTCTGACCTGGGTTCGCGGTTGCGGCGTAGCAGGCTGATGAAGGTCTCGATCTCCTTGGCCGTGATGTGCTTCTCCAGCAGCTTGCGGTTGTTGTGCAGCAGTGCGGTGATCGTGTCCTCGGCCAGGATCTCGTAGCCGATCTGGGACTGCATTATGGAGAACTTCTTGGCGATGTACTCCTGTCGGGAGAAGGCGGATGTCAAGTCCCCCGCTCGCCTCGATGTGGAGCCTTTGCCGAGCTGTCAGCTTAGCCCCGGTTAGCGGAGACATGATTTTCCCTACTGCTGGGTCTTTTTTGCAAGTTAACTTGTGAGCAATTTCTCATTTCTCAGGAAAGTAGACCCATTTACACATAATCAACTGGTATTACACTCCTATGTGCACGTCTGACTGTTGAGGCCACACTGGTTGGTATCAAGGTTCTCAGTTGAGAATGTTTCTAAGGAACATTGAGTGGGTGAAGGTCTCTTCACAGTCAAAATGCTTTTTTTGTTCATTCTTTTGAGCGACTTTTGAATTAAGGTTTTATTTTATTTTTTCTTGTTAAACCTTACTTTATGACAATGGCCTTTTTTCATGAGTTAAATCATTTGTTGTTTTCAAAATGAGTTAAATAACCACATTGCATTTTGGAGGTGTGGGGTGGTGGGGTCACCTGTGAAAAGTTAAAGGTCTTATACAGATGTGAATGTTTTGAATCTTTTCTAGCTAGTTAGAAATAATATATATCAATAAAAAAAAAGGTTCAATGTAACAGTATGTAAATATGTAACGTGTGTCAAACCAGGTTAAACGGTGGACTGGATCACTTTTTGGACTGCTGGAAATAAATGAAACCCTCTCGTAAAATGAATTAAGATGCCAAATGAGCCACTGGACCGTCCAACTTGTAACCTGGCTCCGATACTTTCAGCGAAAATTACAAGGCATTCCAGCTTCAAAAGTATTAATTCATGACGGTTGTCTAAATTTTATATAAAATGAGACATGTTCATGTATTTAAACTGACTGGCGAGGCTTCTACGCACAACATTAATTTATTGTCATCTAGCCATTTGATATTACACCAAATCTACACTGCGTAGCTAGCCATAAATGCTTTCCCTAATGCTTCCCGCCAATGCTTGCTAACATTAGTATCGATATCTAGGTAACGTTAGGAGTAAATGCAAGCTAGCTAGTTGTTCAGCACTCCAACATTAAATAACATTCATAGCCATAATTATTTTGTAATCTATCGATAACGAGTTGATTGCTTTAACGTTAGTAAGAAGTGAGAATTGCAGATTTTGGAATGGGCTGCTTGAATCCATCCATCCCATTTGACTGCAATCCAGGCTTTCCTTTGCATTTTTGTTTTTTGAGAGCAAAATGCTTTTATGGTTGAGGACTGGGGTTGGTCCCGGGTGTCATGGAACAGCCAACAACCCAACAGCAGCTTCCAACTTTTGGCATTTTCTTTTTTCCCTCTTTAGAGTAGCTAGATAGTTATGGATTCTAGCTCCTCTGAATCTGATTATCAAAACAACCGGATATTGGAATGGGCCAGTGATGTCACCGCGCAGGCCATGAATATTAATGCAAAAATGTCTATACAGATGTGCGCTTCGGTGGAACCTGCCTGGTTCTTCCTGTAGTCCTGTTGAGAGTGCCGCAGGACTCTGTAGCAGAGTCGGAGAAGATACTTGAAGGGGGGCGTAGCGCTGGTCCCCCAAATCCTCCAGCTTCAGCATGGGACCCCTCACCCAGGTCTGTGAACGGGGCTTTCAGGATGCCAAAAATCTGTGGGGCAGAGAACAGGGGTGATTTTTTTATTGATAAATCAACACACATTTCCAGACCACAAATCGTTTGGCCCACAGAGCAGATGAAAATTAGTTTTATAGTAACGCGGGGTACAGTGAATGTGTTGTGCACTGTCTAATTCAACAAATAAATAAGCAAATATCTGGGGCCACAAGTATTTACTGCAACATTCTCTCCTGCTATCAGCGGTCGAAGAGTGCAAAAGGCTCCTGATGTGTGATAATGTGGCCTGAGTCTGGATGATTTGGCATTCAAAAATCCCAATTGACATGAGCATGCAGAGCTTGCTCTGAAGTCTATTACTGCGGTTGTACAAATAAAGGTTAATTCAATTAATAAAATTCCTCTTTTGGACTTAGAGACTTTTTCAGCACATAGAGCTAGATGAGAATTATCTATGTATGTAAAAATAAAAAAATTTAATCCAAAGAAAGTGCTGGAAAGTTGTTTCTTGCATGTGACCAACAATATACAATATTGTTAACAGAGAAACGGAACAATGGTCACCTGTCAAAATTTGTCAGAACTTCTTGCACACAAATGTCGACTGAATTTTGTTGTAATTATTTACTTTCACATTCAGACATGCAGTTTGTTTGGAATATAAACATCATGTCAATTGATTGAACTATTTTATTATTAAATTTTTTGTAAGATTTCATCCATTAAATTCACATGTACGGGCAGCAAAAAGGTTTTTCTACATTTACACCAAATGCACCCCTAAAAGGAAAAATAAGATCTTATTGTGTATAATATCTTATTGTAAACAGCCTGCACAATAATTCCTTTGAAAAGGCATTCTCTGCATCTTGTGTCATAAGCAGGAAGTGATGAACAACCTTCCCCAACTGCAAACGACTATAAATAAATAAATAAAAAACACCTTTTCAGACTACAACTCAACATGTACTTTTCATTTTTTTAAAACCTAACCCTTCTCTCCTCTATTTTGTAGATCTTGAGGAAGTGACAGTGCCACTTTTATGATTGTAACTGTATCAATCTGTAGCTGAAGCAATCTTTGCTTACCATGTGAAGTGCACTTTTGTAAGTCGCTTTGGGTGAAAGCGTCTGCCAAATGACTAAATTGTAAATTCAGAGTCGGGTTCACAAGGAACACTATTATATGATTACACAGTGTTCTGGTCGTCTAGTCTTCACAATGGTTTATATTGAGACATTTGGGGGTTGTTGCCCAAAAGCAAGAAAATACACTAAAACCAACTCCAAAGCAATCGAAAAATATCCACCAAAACTGAGATATTATCAAAAAAATGCTTGAAAGAGGACTATCCCTGTAAGAGATTAATTTAGGTCATTGATTGGCTAAAGACCCCACACACCTCGTTTCCACTGCCAACAAAGGCTGCTGAATAAAAGACAACCAAAAAAACCTAGACACTGCAGCCTTCCAGGACTGGAGTTTGAAATCCCTCTGTTCCATGCAATGACAGCTCTGTGCTTAAAAAAAAAAAAAAACACTTCCCAAAATCAGCATTGAATAAATCTACACGGAGCCGAAACGCGCTGGGAAAAACGTGACATATTTTTTACACGGAAATGGACGTGCATACAGCCCGCAGGGTTCCTGCAACGCAGCCCCTTGAGAAACTATCCTCAATTTTCCCCATGACACACTGGCCCTTCCCATTATAATTCAGTTGAAAAATGGGCTCGTTGCCTCATCTCAAGATCAAGATGTACTGAAGAAGATGACAAAAAACGCAAAATAAAAGCGAGGAAATATAACATATCACCCTCGGTGCTTTTTCTATGGTGAGAAACGTCAGCGAGGCATCAAGACTGCGATTAAGATGTTCCACACAGGTGGCCAGACATCTTAAGTGCAGACACAAATAAATAAATTAAAAAAGACTCCAGTGCATAGAACAAATCTTTTGAATGAAAGATGGGGGATAAAGGGAATTGGCAGGTTTGGACAGGGTCCTAGACTCAGATGGCAAAGGTCCATTTATCTTGACAAGGGGCAATGAAGCAATCTATTTGTCATATTTTAATGAGAAATTTTAAGAGAAAGGGTCATATTTACATACCTGTCGAACCTCGACCAAGAAGTAATTTTTTATGTCTAGAAGCTAATCAAAATGTATCAGGGTTGAGATTAACAGCGAGATTAACTGGTGAACAGCTGCAGGAAGTCATGGCATGCAAAAGATGCAAATATTAAATACGATGACTTTATTTAAGTTTATGTTCATTTGTCCAATTACTTTCCGTCCCCTAAAATGGGGAGACTATGTATAAAAAGGGCTACAATTGCGACACGGTTCACCTGATATGGATGTAAAAAACCTCTAATTAAAGCTGAAAGTCTGCACTTTAATCTCATAGTCACTGTTCCATTTCAAATCCAATGTTCTGGAGTACAGAACCTAAACAACTAAAATTGTGTCACAGCCCGAATACTTTCCGTCCCCACTGTATGTTAAAGTGGTCCATTGATTTCAAATCTACCTGTGATTAATTCCACGATTGTAGAATTAACATCACTGACTTTGTGAGGTCTCAACTGAAACATCACATCAAACCAGTCATACCGTCAAAAAACCAAGGACCTGCCTGTGGAACTTTGAGATGAAGTTGTCAGGAGCCAAAAATCTGGTGATCGTATTGGTGAATGCATTCAAATGTTATGGTGTAACAGAACAAAATATTGGTGGGGACCAACGGGAGGAGGGTCATTCCGTGTCAAATCAACCAGTGGGTCCCTGCATGACCCTCTCAGATTTTGATGAAACTCCATCATAATAATCCATTGTATGAAAAATGAACACACAAAAAATCAGCTGTTGAAATGAGCCCCAAACCATCACTCTGTTGCCAGATATGGAGTAGATGTGGATGGATCACTTTAAGGGTTGTTTCTCCTGACTTTTTTCCCCCATAGAGTTCTATAGGAAAATGAGTCCGGAGAAATAACCCTTGCAGTGATCCATCCACATCTACTCCATATCTGGCAACAGAGTGATGGTTTGGGGCTCGTTTCATAGCTCAGACCCTTGATAACTTACAGCCATTTAGCCAGCCATGTGTTCCATACTGTACCAGTGTAATTTACAGCTGAATCTAGTCTCACCCCCCAATTTCCATAGAGATCCATTCAAATGCAGAGAGGTTATAGTATCGCTTGTAACAGTACCTGAAAATAAGATATCGACAGTTTTTTTTATGTTGATGGTCACAGACTTCAGGAAGTAACAGCATGTAAAGGATATGCGACCAAATATGAAATATGATACTTTAAAAATACGTTAAAGCAAAGGGTATGAATACTTATGTAAATGAGAAATTTTAGTTTTTTATTTTTAATAAATTTGCTAAAATCTCAAAAAAACTTTTTTCACATTGTCATTATGGGGTGTTGTGTGTAGAATTTTGAGGGAAAAAAGGAATTTAATCAATTTTGGAATATGTCTGTAACGTAATAAAACGTGGAGAAGGTGAAAGGGGGGTGGGGAGACTTTGTGAATTCCCGATTAAAATATGTGCACTTTTCAAAATGCTATCTAACTATGAAGGAGTTGAGTACCAAAGCTGAAATTTGGTTGACGAGTAGATCTAATACATGTTTAACTGGTGTAAATTTCAGAAAAAGTTTTAACTGTCCACATGGTGATCCATTGACAAGACGGACGGTTGTGTTTTTGACTTTTTTTCCCACCCGGACCCAAATTTGGATGGATGTCATTCCTGTACAAATGAATTGATTAGCCTGTACTTGCTTGTGCCCATAGACATACACCTACAGATAATAGATCTGTGATATGGGATGCATATGTCCACTCGTATCGGCACAGGGTGACCTCCAAAATCACCAAAAACATGTGCGACTGAACCAAAGCGGCTACTTTGGGTGCATATAACTTGAAAAGGGAAGGGGGGGTACAAGTAATCTGATGTCATATTCTTGCAATTTGGAAGATGGAAGCTGTTACCAATCCCAAGTTATAAGCTTCCAAAGTCGTAAAAAATCACATTTGCGCGTTTTCAAGAGTCGCGAGTGTGAAAGACGGAGGTTTTGAGCAAATTTCAGGAGGCCATATTCCGGAAACGACATGTCGTATGAGGCTAATTTTTTGTGTGTGTTCATTTTTCACATAATGGATTATTATGATGGAGTTTCATCAAAATCTGAGAGGGTCATACAGGAACTTTTCAGAAAACTGGTTGATTTGACACGGAATGACCCAGGAATACTTTCTGAAGTCACTGTACATGCAATCAAGGAAATAGTTTTCTTCAGTAGAAAATCACCATAGGTATAGCTGGAGATAAGTAAGAAAATACCAATTTTCAGTTCAAGATTCTACAAAGGCATCAAACAAATGTTCCTTCCTGCTCCAAGAGTAACACATCGCAAACTCACACAGCAAACATGTCTAGCAAATTTATATATGAACACACAGATCAATCCCAAACTCATACAGCAAACACATATAAAGTCATATTGCAAACTCGCCAAGCAAATACAATAATGGCATGGAAACGGACAGCCAAGGACTTTGCCGTGTTACAGCTGAGCA
Organism: Synaphobranchus kaupii; assembly: GCA_029718625.1. Classification (NCBI taxonomy): domain Eukaryota; kingdom Metazoa; phylum Chordata; class Actinopteri; order Anguilliformes; family Synaphobranchidae; genus Synaphobranchus; species Synaphobranchus kaupii. The sequence continues at coordinate 16,652,027 of CM056377.1, read as the reverse complement.
GTGCATGTAGATAATAAGATCTATAAATACTACAGGTTATTAGCTCCTGAGGCCAAAGCACATACTTAGCAGGGCTATTGCCGAAATGATGAATGGGAATAAAAGGTCCAAATGTGTTACTCATGATCCGATCAGCGGGCAAGACGGTGGTTAGGCGTTGTTTCTTTTGGAGAGCCACAGGAAATGCACAGTGCAAATCTGACACAGGCTTTGCTCTCAGTCTCGTTTAAAGTTTCATAAAAACAGTTTGAGAAGTGGGAACAAGCTCGTCAGTGTAAAAAGTAGTTCAGAAGGAGGGTAAAGCCAAATGCGCAAAAATAACAGGCAACCTCAGGCTACGCAGTTTAAGGTATCAGACCCCCCAGAATGGAAGGGATAGACACTCCAGATGTCACCCCCTTAAAAATGCTACACCGTCCTGTCTCATCTACACACACACAGAACCGCTGGGGGCCGTTTGGGGGGGGGGGGGGGTTGTAGTTGGGACCATTCCACAGGGGGCGGTCAACAAATTGTGCCGTAATTGAGCAGGGATGGGGAGGCCAGGGGTGGTGGGGCCCAATGTGAGATGTTTTCATGGGGCCCAAAATCTCTGGCAACACCCCTGCACAGACCACCCAGAACATGCATGCATGCACGCACATGTGCACACAGCGACGCACACACACACACCCCTGATTGAGTAATAGGTGTAGGGACTACACATGATGAGTGGATTTCTGGCATTACCGAAGACACCGTGTGTGGATTGGCCCCATGGTCTGGTATGTGTTTTGGTTGGGGGGGTGGGGGGGGGGGGGGGGGGGGGGGGGGGGGGGGTGTCGGATATATGTGATGAGGATCTGGACCCTAATTTACAAGATGAAAAACCACAGGAAATACCTAAATGAATGAGGATTTTAATTTAGCAGCAGATACAGTTTACTGCGGTTTAATTTCATTCACAGGGCTTACTGCACCCCAAAGAGGCTTCACAGCATTAAGCCCAGAATATTCATAGTGTTACCCAAGGTGCAATTTTGGGAACTGGTGAACAGCTGCAAATTTCCCAGTCATTTCCATGAACACATACATTGGTAATGATTCATGAAAACTGTAAATAATAATATTTATATTATAATATTTATAAATAACAAAAACAACAGCAACAACAACATTACTAGTAGTAGTAGTAGTAACAACTAGAATGGCACTCAGAGAAATGCTACACCCGCGCGTATGCTAATCTCAACCCTGAACGTAATATGCATGGGTCTAAAACTTTCATCTTGCACTGTGAAGTCGAGCGTTGACCAATTGGGAAAAAATTCAAGATTCAGGTCATTGCCCAACTGTCAACATTTCCACAAAGTTTCATCACCGTCGGAGTAGAATTGTTCGAGTTATGGATGATAGGGACACACAGACAGACACACGCAGATAGGAGCGAAAACAATACCCCCTGCTCGCGCTACGTACACACGGGTATAATAAAAATGATCATTATTATTATTATTATTATTATTATTATTATCCAGCGTTGAATGGACAGTAGCTGTGCTAACCTGGGCCAGGATGTTCTGCTCGCGCATGAGTTTCTGCCTCTCCCGGTTGGGTTTGCTGATGACCACAGACAGGACCTCCTGCCCATTGTTCGGGACGTCCGACACAAAGAATATCAGATCCTCCAGGAGCTTGGTGACGAATCTGTGGGAAGTGCAGGGCCAGAAGAGCATTGGACAATGCCCGGTGCGGCGGTGTACACAGGGTTGTACTGCAGTGTGGATGTCATTCATTTACTATATCGCAGTGTGAATATGATTAATTTACTATACCGCAGTGTGAATGTCATTAATTTACTATACCGCAGTGTGAATATGATTAATTTACTATACCGCAGTGTGAATATCATTAATTTACCATACTGCAGTGTGAATATCATTAATGTACTATACTGCAGTGTGAATATCATTAATTTACTATACTGCAGTGTGAATATCATTAATTTACCATACTGCAGTGTGAATATCATTAATTTACCATACTGCAGTGTGAATATCATTCATTTACTATACCGCAGTGTGAATATCATTCATTTACTATACCGCAGTGTGAATATCATTCATTTACTATACCGCAGTGTGAATATCATTCATTTACTATACCGCAGTGTGAATATCATTCATTTACTATACCGCAGTGTGAATATCATTCATTTACTATACCGCAGTGTAAATATCATTAATTTACTATACTGCAGTGTGAATATCATTCATTTACTATACTGCAGTGTGAATATCATTAATTTACCATACTGCAGTGTGAATATCCTTAATTTACCATACTGCAGTGTGAATGTCATTAATTTACCATACTGCAGTGTGAATATCATTAATTTACCATACTGCAGTGTGAATGTCATTAATTTACTATACTGCAGTGTGAATGCCATTAATTTACTATACTGCAGTGTGAATGTCATTAATTTACTATACTGCAGTGTGAATGCCATTAATTTACTATACTGCAGTGTGAATGCCATTAATTTACTATACTGCAGTGTGAATGTCATTAATTTACTATACTGCAGTGTGAATGCCATTAATTTACTATACTGCAGTGTGAATGCCATTAATTTACTATACTGCAGTGTGAATGCCATTAATTTACTATACTGCAGTGTGGATGTCATTACGTGTAAAGTGTAAATAAAACCGTTTTCATTTACTGAGCAGTTGCGGACAGGAGTTGAGCCGAATCCGCGGTTACCTGCGCTCGTTCTGAGCGATGTTGCCGTACTGCAGCTTCCGCACGGTGGATTCCAGAACCTTGCTGGCGTCGTTGGCGAAGTCCAGGTCCCTGACCTCCGAAAGCGGCACGGAGACGATGGCGGAAAGCCTCTTTGTCCTCCTTGGTGGGACAGGTCCCTATCTGCGGGATCAAGAGGGGGGTGCATCAGGAGGGCGCGAGGACGGCTTCTCCTACCGCTCAAAACCATGCCCATATACACCACCGTATATACACCACCATTCAAAAGTACCTTTACCTGTCTTTCAGTACTCTGTTTTAGTGTCATTTAAAGCACAACTGAACTATGGGTTGTGTAGTTACCTGGACATCTTTTTGTTACCTCCCGTTTTTTGATTCCAAAAAACAGGAACACCAAAAAAAATAAAAAAAATAAATAACTTCTAAATAACTTTTCCATTTAGCAATGATTTTATTTTATTTTATTTAACCAGGTTAGTCTTATCATTACGGTTTTATCATGTGGGGCTTGAGTTATTAAACCCTGTCAGTTGACATTGCTGGGTGAAAACCTTTGATTCGTGTTAAAAAACCGAAATGTCAAAAAATTGATATGCAAGTTTTTTTGTTTTTTTTGCACAATGCCAATAGAGGCTATGAAGGGGGGAGGGTCTGCAAAACGGGGATGAAAGAAAAGCCTAAAAGCCTGATTGACAACCCACCAAGCCAATAAAAGTTAGTTACTTGCTTAGCTTGTGTGGATTACGAAACGAAGCTCAGCATACACTCCCCTCAAAAATAAACAAAAAGGTTGCGAGCTGCGATACATTCATCACCGAGTGGGTTGGACTACAAATGCCCAAATGTGCTAAAGGGGCGAGGCTTGGCTGGACTGCGAGTATTGATTGGTTTGGAGGGGCTGGCGGACCTTGAGCATGACGGGCCTCTCTTCCTCGGCGTCGATGGGGATGTTGGTACTGGTCACCCAGGTATTGGTGCAGAGGTGCCGCAGTCGGACGTAAGAGTTCCTGAGGAAGAGAAGAGGAGGTGTGACCTCATTACCCGCTTGCGTTGCACAGTAAACCGGTTCTTCCACAGCATCGCAATTATATAGAACAGAATAACTTATTTTCCTGTTAGGGAACTTCAGTTGTAGTTTCAAGTACTAAAATAGACAGTGGGGCAGACCCACAAACACAAACAAACGTGTTAAATAAAGACATTCAATTGAAAAACGGTTCAATTACAATATAACCGTTTTTTAGTACCGGTCTTCTATCAAATGTGTATCCGGTGTATTTTCTGTGTGCTGAGCGGACTATCAAGGCTTCCATGTGGTATTCCTATGAATCTCCACAAGGGGAGTACTACTACACTACTGATTTGTGTGAGTGCTGCTTTGGTGTGCATGTGTGGCTGGTAGAGAAGAATGCAAACCGTGAACGAGAGGGAAATTGGCCAACACCAGCATGAAGCTGGTCGCACAGGACGATGAAACGGGGATCCCTGTCTGACTAAACCCTCCCATACCCTGGGCGATGCAGTTGCCAATCGCACGTCGCCCTGTGGAGCTACCGGCCATGCTCATCCGTGTGAGGCTCATCCATGCACCACAGCGCGGTGCCTTAACCGAATGAGCCATCCTGCAGTGACGCGTTAATATTTCTAAAAATATTAATAAATAAACTGATTTGAAAAGAGTTCCTCTCAGACTACAGTCCTGGAATCACCTCACAGTCCTCATTCACTGGGAATGAGACCCAGAGAGGCGGAGGCGGCATGGAGAGTGCCAACTTCGTTGTTTTTCTGTCCGCGATAGCTCCAAGGACACACAAGAAAAGTTTTTTATTTTTTTCATTTCTTTTTATTTTGTTTGAATCAAAAGGATATTTTTCACATTTAGCAGATGCTCTTATCTAGTGTGACAATATTCTTTACGCACAATCCATTTACACAGCTGAATATTCACTGAAGTAATTCAGATTAAGTTCTTGCTCAAGGGTACAACAGCAGCAGCCTACTGGTTTTTCTCAATTTGACTAAATTAGACTTTTCCTGAGTCAATTTTGTGAACAATGTTTGTGAAACATTAAAATGACTCCCTACTTATGAAACAAGATATTTGTTTGGGGGCGGGCATGGATGTGCAGTGAATAGCTTCACAGCAAGAAGATCCCGGGTTCGAATCCCGGCCGAGGGCCTTTCTGTTTGCATGTTCTCCCCGTGTCCATGTGGGTTTCTTTCGGGTACCCCAGTTTTCTCCCAGAGTCCAAAGAAATGCTGGTTAGGCTAATTGGAGAGTCTAAATTGCCCATTGGTACAAATGTATGAGTGAAAGGTGTGTGTAGGCCCTGTGATGGATTAGCAACCTGTCCAGGATGTATTCCTGCCTCTTGCCCAATGCCCCCCGCCCCCCACCCCTGCGCCTCTGTCCAATAATACGTGTTTTGGAAAGTGGGTGGATGGATATTTGCTTGGTAAGTTACCTTGCTGGATTGAACTTTAAGAATTTGTCCATGCCGTCACACTGTCTCACACAAACCTTTTCACATGCCTTGCTTTCCAGTACACTCTTAATATCTTTGTGCTCAACACCCACAGGTTACTTGAATATTCATGTATATATTCATATTCATCACTCAACACACGTCCAGTAAGTCCCCGGAAAGGACTGAGTCAATCTGAGTAGAACTTGGTGGTGCCATCTTCCATTGCCTTGCAACTTTTCCATCTTGTGATTTACTCCACCATCTTTGCAACAGTATAGGATTACCGAGGGACTCAATGAGCCTTCCAGCTCCTGCAGCCCCAGCCAATCCACTGATGTTCTGAGTAAGTCACGCGGTCTGCCCGCCCCTGTGATGTAAATGTCAGAGCGCTTTCTTACACTACATCACACTAGGTTAAGCTTCGTTCAGTAAGTCAAGCTTTTTTACCCCAGTCTTGGACTTGGAAACCAGCCAATCAGGCTCTTGCCTCACCGTGTGCAAATGGCGATTACCATAGATGCAATGGGCCACGCCAGGAACACGCCAGCTTAGACGCTGGGTAGATTCTAAGACGGGGCGTGTAATTCCAGTCCTGGAGGACCAGTGTGCATGCAGGTTTTCATTTCCACCAATTACCCTGGCTAAATGAGCTAGTTGGCTGTATACAACAACACTGTTAGATTAGATCACAGTAAAATGTTTCATGTAGGGACACAGAACAGTTTTGGCGGTGCAGCTAAAATGTAAACGTAATTGTAATTAGGGCTAATTCATTAATTAAGGCCAGAAGTTGGCATGAAAACCAGAACATAACCGTCTGACTTGTGACTCTTGCTGCTCAACCACTTCCCTGCGTCTCAAAATTTGCGCTTGAACTTTGTGTGGATGTGATTGGTCTGAGAATAATGGCTTAGAAAAGCGGGCGGGTTTATTGTTTCGAACCAGACAGGCTTATAGGGGAGAGCCTGTCCAGATAAGGCTACCCCAGATTAGACGTGGGAGTGGCTGTTCTAATTAAGCAGACGTGACAACAGTGACCGCAGTGTTGACGGCGATTGGCTGGGAGGCGTCACCTAGGCACCAGGCAGTCGGCTCTCTGCAGAGTGGTGGCGTCCAGCTCGAACAGGGATGCGATGTCATTGCCGTGGGGAACAGAGACTAAGGTGAAGGCGATCTTCTCCGCTGCGTGACGCTTCTTCTTGGGGGGCAGCGTGCCTCCATCTGCCTGGGTGGGGAGGGCAGTCCGCTGAAAGAGTGAAAGAGAGGGGAAAAAATTAACTCTTAGGGCCTGATTTACTAATAACACAACCAGTGATTGGTGCAAAACAAATACCATGACCAATCACTGGACATGTTATTGGTTTTGTGTGTGGTAAAAGGTTTTGCACATGCCTTAGCAAATCAGGCCCTTAGTGTGCAACAAGGACGGATCCATTTTGGTATTTCATACCAACTTCTGCTCTTAGTAACCGACGGACGAAGTATGACATGACGGAAGACATGACATTTTTGATGAATCGATGAGCTACAACTGCACACCTGCAGGTATCCATGGTAGAAACATTATATTGCAGTTCATTTAGAACCAGCACTGGTGTACACACAGAGAAGTCAATAATTGGTTGGAACAAAAACCAGCAATGGAGGCGCAGACCCCTAGATCTGGGACCGCTCCTATTCCTTAATTAATTTCAATTCAATTTTATTTGTATGGTGCTTTTTACAGAGACACGTCACAAAGATGCTTTACAGAGGAAACAGAAAGGAAACCTGGGCAAAAACCAGGCCTGAATCCCCACAAAGCAAGTAACCGAGATAAAGTAAAAATAAATATATATTATTTTCAGCCTTCCTCAAGTTCACACTTAGAGCTACAATTGTAGCGCTTGCGTTCTTCATTCGCTACACTGAAGCGCCATCCATTGTAATGGCAATTCATCGCTGCAATGCTAATCAGCACAAAGAACACTGCATGGAGTAGCCGTACGCTTAATGCATAATCACACTGACGCGCGCGACAGCTGACTCTTATCGGCTTTGCACTCTGTATCTGTCGTCTCCTCTGTTCTGGTGTCGACCTTTTCATTTGCGTTAAGTGCCGTTGGTCATAACGGCCTCGCAAGACTTTCTGGACGAAAGCGTCTGCCCAAGGAATGAACACAACATGCAAATGGACGTCCGCGGGGATTAGTTTGCATCAATGACATTTGCAGGTTTGTTTGGATATGTGGGTCCAGTCAGATGCTTGAGTCTGAATTAATTGCTTGTTTATCAGTCGGCCTGCGACCAGCAGGACGCAGCCGGATCTCTCCCGCTGGAGCAGGGCCTGCTGGTGTCGGCCAGGTTTCCCTGGGTTAGTACGGATAGGGCGCCCCCTAGCTGCTCACCGGGCACTTACCGCTCGCAAGCTGCCGACCGCCAGAGTGCGTTCGCCTCGGCTGAAGGGTGGACGCAGTGTAGAGATGACACTATGGGACGGCACCCAAAATGGGGGGGGTTAAATAAAATACAAGAGCGCTAACACTACACCCCCTGTGGAGAGGTAAAGCCTACAGCAGTTTCACCCAAGAGACGCAGGAGATTTCAGACGTTATTTTTGCAGAGTCATTACAGCAGGACTAGAAGGATGGTGTGGCGATGTGGCACGAGGTGTCCAACCCGCGACACGAAGAGAGAAATTCATTCTCTTTTCCCCCATTGCAAAAGAATTTTAAAATGAAAGTAGTGAGACAAGACAGTTATGCTAAAGAGGAAATATCACTGATGAACATCTAACCCATTAATCAATAAAAAAAAACATACATGTAAAGTGTAAACACTAAATATGAGCAAGCTCAACATTGTGATCACAGCAGTTATTATTGAGGTCATTTTCTTTTGTCTGCGTAACTGTTCATTTACGGATAGTGTTAAGACCACTATCTTTGGTAGCGTCCGTCTAATAACTTTGATACTGCAGAAGAAGGTTCACCCCAGGGTCATTCAGCGTTCATGTCTGGTCGTAATGCATCCGGCTTCTAGCGGCGCTGCAAGCTATGTTTCTCACTTTCGCAAGGGCTGTTAAAATCGGCACGCTCTCTTTCTGTCTCCGTCTCTCTTTTTCTCTCTCCCATGACTCATACTGAGGCAAGGGCAGAGAGCGTGTCCCTGCTTCCCCTCACTCTTTCCATACCTCTCTCTACCTCTCTCTACCTCTCTAGCTACCTCACTCTTCCCATACCTCTCCGTCTCTCTCCCTCCCTCCCTCCCTCTCTTCCCTCATCCTGAAGCGGAGGCAGACAGCACGTCCTGCTCCCTCTCTGGACTCCCGCAGACGTTATGTAAGGTTCCTGTCTGCGCCGGGGCTGCAGTGACTGTGGCGGAATACTAATGCAGCGGCTGAGAGAGGGAGGGAGAGGGGGAGAGAGGGAGGCAGAGGGGGAGACAGAAAGAAAGGGAGGAAGACAGACAGGGGAAGAGAGAAAGTGAAAAAGGGAGGGAGGGAAAGTGCAAAAGAGAGAGAAAGGGAGGGGAAAGATGTAGAAGGCGAGGGAAGGAGAGACAGAGAGAGTGGGAAGGGATAAACAGAGGGAGAAAGTAAGAGGGAGGAAGAGAGAAAAAATAACAAGAGATAGAGAGAAAGAGAGATGGAGAGGGAGAGAGACGGGTGGAAGAGAGAGAGGTAGAGAGGGAGAGAGAGAGGGCACGTCAAGTCGAGCAGTTATGCAACCCTGGCGCTGGAGGTATGGGAGGGAGCGGTTGGCAGGGAGACCCCAGGATGCCACTGCTGCAGTAAACCCAACTATTACTGCCTGACAGCAGAGGTTTATCACACACAGGGACTGGTAGAAATACTGCAAGATCAATCTTGTTAAAAATACCTCCCAAATAACTGCACCTATAAACTACTAAGCTGCTTTGCAGGTGGCACAGAGGTATAAAACACAGAGGGGAAAAGGTGAGGTGAGCATTTTTTTTTCTGAAGTACATAAACACAAATGTGCATATCAAATGAACGTATTTGAAACACTGACCGTCTCTGGCAAAAAAAAATTATATTAGAGACGAAAGGCACAACCTTCCGGTTATTACAAAGCCATAAAAACACAACACTCAGACACACAAAAGAGACACAGGTTGAAGCCCACATACAGCTCGCCGACCGCTTAACTGTGCTAATATCGTAGATCGAGTTTGTTGCTGAGAGAGGGCCCCCGCCACTGTCTGACCAGCTCTAAACAGTGGGAGCCATAATGCTCAGTCTCACTATGCTACTAGTTATGCTAATCATATTACCAACATGCTCAACACTGTATTAATTTCACGTGAATATGTTTGCCTTTAACTTAATTCTGGACCTACCAAATATCAGAAATGATTAAACTGCACCTTCCAAATTGTCTACAAGAGCATCTTCTAAACGAACGCAACGTAATGCACGTTATAAATAGCTCTGACTCAGTGCACCGCGGATGAGATATTTATTTTTACAGTTTCATAATGCATGATTATGCATGATTGGCTATTACATTGACCACAGGGGCAAAGGTGTCAGGAGTATATTCACCACCACTGTCACTGTCCATCCAATCTCACTATTTTCTTCATCATAATAGCTGGTTGGGGATTGTGGGCAAACAATGTGTCTTTCATTATTCGCGCCACAAATCCAGGCAGTTATTTTTGGCCGCGGTCAGTTATTTTGAATAATTGACACCAAGAATGGACAGATGGAATGCCTCAACATTTGTTTTTCCTGTCTGGGTAAATGAACGCGTTAAATGAACCGTGATGGCAGTTCTTTTTATTCCTTTACTGAGCGTTTCTAGGATGGTTCCCCAAAGTGGTTCTATTATAACTAACGACTTTTATACTATGGACACCCCCAGCCCCCCAGTACACGTCTTTATTTGGTGTCCAGGATTCCGCTGCAGCGGCCTTCATCGGCCTTGAATCGGAGTGCGAGTGGGCGAAAGCGGGTGCGTTGTCATTGAACGGGCTGTATTTGTTGCTGCAAAATTCTGGGACTTTTGCAAAACAGGCATGTGATTTTTCCAGATTTAATCAGGAAATCGTGATTTTTCAGACCCTAAGCTGTCGGAGAGTGCAAAAAGCTGTTGACATATCTGTCTCCAGCTGACACATGTTGAGTCAGGGAAAAAAATTCTGTATTTCTTGATTAATCAGATAGCAGAAGATGGCGGTTATAAGTGAGGACAGTGAGACTTACTCCATCTTTTGATTCCCCGCTGCCTTCAACTCGGAACTCTGGATTCACCTGCAGACAAAAGCAAACCTGCAGTCATTCAGACAGCCTGCTCCTCGCTAGCAGAGTGCACACTCACTCAACACAGTACACACTCACACTACTGAGCACAGTGCACACTCACTCAACACAGTACACTCACACTACTGAGCACAGTGCACACTCACTCAACACACTCCACTGAGCACAGTACACACTCACTCACACTACTGAGCACAGTACACACTCACTCACACTACTGAGCACAGCCCGCACCTCGGTCAACACACTCCACTGAGCACAGTGAGTGCACACGTCACTGAACACACTGACTTTAATGCCTTTGTCTGCCTTAATTCTCTAAACAGCTGTACACACCAGTGCTGGCTCACTCCTTTATCAGACCACAGCCAAATATTTTTCACAGAGGAGATGTGTGCAGATGTAGCTCATGGCTGTATCAAAAATGTCAGATTAAACAAATGTTCAAGCTGATTACATGAGTAATAGCAGACGTTGAATTAAATTTCCGATCGGACCGCGCTGTACAACCTCGGAGCGAGTTACTTCCTGTCTAGCGCTGCGCGGCAACGGCGCCCACCAACGGCTGAAACTCTGCATCTGCGACACCCTGCTGTCAAAAGGTCCCTGCACGATGCGCTACTGTCTTTGACGCGCCGCTCGCCGGAATTCAAAAGAGAACGCTGCCATCTGTCGGCTGACTGCAGAAACTGCAGCATCCATTTGGCATGTGCGGTTCAACCAGACGCAGTACCGTTCTGTCCTTACTTGAACAGTGATGTGCAATTGTTCACCAAGTTTAAAAATGTCTGTGTGGCCAAAGAGACTGGTTATATTTCCTTTGCACCATACAGCAGGACTGAGCCCGTTTCCAGCTCTACAGTGGGAAAGGGGTATAATGAGCCAGCCTGGTTTCAGCTCTACAGTGGGAAAGGGGTATAATGAGCCAGCCTGGTTCCAGCTCTACAGTGGGAAAGGGGTATAATGAGCCAGCCTGGTTCCAGCTCTACAGTCGGAGAGGGGTATAATGAGCCAGCCTGGTTCCAGCTCTACAGTGGGAAAGGGGTATAATGAGCCAGCCTGGTTCCAGCTCTACAGTGGGAAAGGGGTATAATGAGCCAGCCGGGTTCCAGCTCTACAGTGGGAGAGGGGTATAATGAGCCAGCCTGGTTCCAGCTCTACAGTGGGAAAGGGGTATAATGAGCCAGCCTGGTTCCAGCTCTACAGTGGGAAAGGGGTATAATGAGCCAGCCTGGTTCCTGCTCTATAGTGGGAAAGGGGTATAATGAGCCAGCCTGGTTCCAGCTCTACAGTGGGAAAGGGGTATAATGAGCCAGCCTGATTCCAGCTCATTTATGGTGGTTAAGATGAGTTTTTTTCCCCATTCACTGTAAAACGCATCAAGATCTCATTCAGGCCACATATAAAAGTGGAACCCATTATCATAATCATTATGCATTCTAATTGACATTTGCAAGTGGAGAACATTAGCATGTTTAGCGGCTTGTTTGGTCCTAATGAAAAGAGCTGTTCATACACTTTTACACACTGGTGGAGGAAGAAGGATGGTAGGCCAATCAGATCACAGTGACAGGAGAAAGGGCGGTGTTAAACAGGCTCGGGTTTTCAGTTAGAGGAACTGAAAACTAATTTTTTAAAGAATAATTTATCTAATTTATAAATGTGTCACATGTACTAGTGTAGCCCACATCCAACAAAAAGTAATGTCACGCCCCAAACAGTAATGCCACCCGGGAGTAACGCCACCTCTTTCCTACGCAGTAAAGAATGGATTCAGAAAATGTATATGAGGCTGCAATTCATATGAAACTAAAACATGGCTGAATCCCATTCTCTGGACTAGCAGACTCAAAGGCGCATTCTCGTTAAAGTCTGCAAGTCCACAGTCCACCAGTCCGTGACTCAGCCCAAGACTCCAAACCATCAGTTTCTACACATCTTACATTTTACCATTGTGACATACAGGGAAAACAATATATTGCACAGTAACCTCCAATTCAAGAGTTTTATCCCAATGGGATCACGCCTTCAAATGGTCTTTTACAGACACAGAAAGATCTGGTTTGGCTCCTGAAATACAGGTGAACCCAGTTATTCTGAGGGCGAGACAGAACATGCCAAATTAGGATTTTTTAGAGCTGCCCTCTATAGGCACAATATGAGACTGCACTACCCTCCAGCATTGTGGATGTAAAATCCAAATCAACTGGGATAGTGTACATGTAGTTAGACCCCCCCGCCCCTCCCCCCCCCCGCCCCCGCCCCCCGCCGCATGTGACCATACCATTACCTACAGTCAAACACCTGCCACCTGTCACGCACATGCACACACTTGGGAAGGAATCCCAGCAACATGCCAAAAAGTATCGCAAAGCACACAATGTTAAAACTGACCACAGAAAGCAAGTTTTCAAATGCATTACAATTATTATACCGAGATAAGTCAAAATAGCTTTTCCATACACTTCTTCCCATCAAGTCTTTCCTTTGAGGAATATCCACAGGGAGAGGAAAGTAAGGAAAGGTGGAGAGGAGGAGGAAAGAGGAGGGATGGGGGTGGAAGCAGTCTGACCTCCGCTGCCAGGTAGTTCCCTGTGGCCAGGTGCTTGAAGCGGAACAGGCTGTTCCACTGGCCGGCTCCACCTCTACAGGGGTCATAGTGCACCACCTGCGCAAAAAAAAAAACATCACACAAATCGCTACTCAATATAGACACGAAATGCTGCACTACGGCTACCAGAGCTTAAAGAACAATTGTCTATTAGACGCTCTTAGTTATTTCTAGAACTTGTTTAAATGTTTGCACAATGCATATAATCTCTTTTCATTGAGGAAGTATTTGATTTGTTCCTGCCCTAAGGTGCGATTATATGAGATACGTTTCATTGTTAGTCCAGATTAATGTTTTGCATGGAAATGGCGGCGCGGTTTGACAAATGGGGTGGCGGTGGCCTTACTTCTATTTCCCAGAGTGCTTTGGAACTTGTGGCGGAGGTAGCGGACTGGCGCAAGGTGGTCCTCAGGAAGATGTGCTGCTGTTGCTTGTACTCGTCACAGGTCAGGAACTTCTCCTGCTCGGCATGGAACAGCCTGACCACATCACCCTGGTAAAAAGACCAGCCCCGTAAACTCACAGCACAGTACAGTAGCATTAATACCACAACACAGCACAGCAGCTTTAATACCACAGCAGAATACAGCAGCTTTAATACCACAACACAGTACAGTAGCATTAATACCACAGCACAGTACACACCATTAATACCACAGCACTGTACAGCACCATTAATAGCACAGCACTGTACACACCATTAATACCACAGCTCAGTACAGCACCATTAATACCATAGCACAGCAGCATTAATACCACAGTACAACACCTTTTATACCACAAGACAGTACAGCACCATTAATACCACAGCACAGCACAGCAGCATTAATACCACAGCACAGTACAGCAGCATTAAGACCACAGCACAGTACAGCAGCATTAATACCACAACACAGTACAGCAGCTTGTATACCACAGCACTTGATATAATTGTGGTGATGATCTAGGCAGCATTTTTCCTCAAGGGGGAGCAAGCACAAACTCATAAGTAGGCCTCCAAGCTTGAGAGTCGGAGGGAAAGCCCCTCTCTCATTGGATCCTCCTTTATATCTAAAATGAACAGGTCTAGCAGACAGTTGTGTGCATTTACCACAGTCACTTTGAGAGGGGGCAAGCAACACATGCCAATGCACTTACCCCCTTTAATATGTCTTCTTTGTAGTCACTGAACTTCATGAAGAGAGCTACTTTCCAGCTGGTGTTGCAGTTGAGAGCATTGACCTGTCAGCCCAAGGAATCAAGCACAACAGTGAGATCACAGCTTAGCCTTTAGCCTCTGTGACTTTTAAACAGTAGCACAGCTGAAGAAATCCCAAGCTAAAGTTTACAGTCCAATGAGTCCATTCTCCATTACACAATCCATAAACCCAGTTTATCATCAAAACCTGCAAATTGAAAATTTTCTCTTTAAAAAAATCTTGAGGGCATCAAAAAATGTTCCAGAGTAAGGACCATACAGTCCGCACCAAAACAACGTTGAGCAAATTAAATGACTGTGTCCATGCCGACTGACGAATCGGCCGAGCGGATCAGTCCCGTGTGACTTGACTTGAGATTTGACGTGTTGAACCTTGAAGACCACAGCAGCCGTCAGCAGACATTCCAAAACACCGTAGGTCACGCCAAGTAAAACCTTTCCTGAAAATGTTCTAAAGCCGTCTCCTCTGCTGATGAGTTATTAACCTGAAGCAGCCTTAAAAGGATAAGACTGGGGTAACTTTATTTTCTTATTGACAACATATCCTATGAAAAGACCAAAAGCTACAATGCTTCTGTCAGTCTCCATTCTCCTGCCCCATTTAGCACTCAACCAGAAAGACATTCAATAAATTTGTGCGCTAAAATCATTAAACACAGCTCAGAAAGGCATATATTCATTTTCAGAAAACGTAACCGATTATCATGATAAACATGGCCAGTATAGTTTTTACCAAAGTTACTTCAAAATGGAGCAAATTTTCAGTATTTTGGTGCCACGCATTTGTATACATTCAATATGGTAGTAAATTGGCATGTATCGAAAAAGCTGTTTCAGTAAAACATACAAAGGCCAGGTTCATCGTAGTGATGAATTATGCTGACCAAATCAACAGTGTGTGTCTGACTTGTTTTAATAGGTTTTTGGACAACAACGGAGTTCTATGCCTACCGGGATTTTGGCTACATCTGGCATTGGCTAGACGGACAATACTTGTTGGTAGTATAAATTAATTGCAGGTTTCGGTGTTAAATGAATTGACGTCGGCCTTATCCTTTAATGGCAGGATTGGAGGTGGACATTCCACATCAGTACAATACACTCGCCTCTTTGCAGCCAGGGTTGTCCAGGAGTTCAATGTTGCTGGCGTGGAGGGGCTGCCCTGCGTTTACAGGCATTAGAACCACCTTGTCTCCGACCACCACCTGGGGAACAGAGACAGTGAAACCCGGCCAACAAGAGCGTAAATCACGGCAGACCAACAGCAGGAGAGCACACATCACTACGGCCCCGTTTCGATGTTAACTGGCAACCCCTGGTGGGGAGGCGGGCAGGCAGACACCTGGCAACCATCCCTCTCATACATCATATTGCCATTTACCTCATAAAAACATTTTAATTGCTCATATGCACAGGCTGATGATTTACAGATCACACCTCAGACCTGCCTTACATTCACATCACATAAATGCCACATGGGACCAGAAATGAAAAACACAGCTAAAGACCCTGGGAAACCACTTGTCTTGCATTTAAAGTGTTTATTAAGCAACAACATAAAGTTGTATACTTATAACAAAGTTATAAATAGGGAAATTACAAAATTTCCTTTGGCGTAAGTGGTTGGTTAAAATCTAAGTGCCACCACACCATGGCCTTCTGTTGAGGGTGTTACAAGACCTTTGTTGGCCAGGCGCCATAATGGACTACCATTAGGTGGAGACCTTTTGAAAATGATGACCTACTGGCCTACCAGGAGAGGAGCGACCAGTCCAATTAACAGAACTGGGCAATCACATCAACTTTTCTACATTTCAGAAACACAGTTAAACCCACTCATAGGTAATGCAATAAACCAAAGCAATATAATCAAAACAGTTCTGCAATTCATATTAAATGAGCAATACATGAACAACAAGAGAGAACCGATTTATCCTGGCGATGGGCTGAATACAGAAGAACTATGACAATAATGATGAGCGCATGTGTGAGTGTGTGTGTGCGCCACAGTGGGTCTTGCTTATTTGGGGTGGTTAAGCAGTCACTCCAACCCTCTTCTCTAAAGCCCTTTGAAATGCTGAGATGGAAAGAAAGCATTACATATAAACGCAATGAAAATACAGTGTAACCAGTAATTCCTGTGTGACAGACAGATATGTACAGACCAACAACTAAAAATGAATGAAGCCTAGCTGCCTCTGAAGCGGCCTGTGATTGGTCAATGGACAGTGCCTAAATTAATTGGACAAACCAGGAGAGCCACACAGAGTCCGGTTTTCCGCCCTCATGGGGACACAAGGCACCTACATTGTCCCCTTCACTGCGCAGCTTCCAAAAGGGCTGGATGTAGAACCAGGAGCCCTCGTTTCCCGATGGGTCCAGGGACACCCGCATGGCGTTCTTCTCCAGCAGCGCCGGGAGACGCTTGTTCACCGTCAGAAACTTGTTACTCTTGATGTGAAGCAACTACAAGGGGGGGGCAACAGCAGAAACACATTTAGGAATAGAGCAGGAGACAGGGTCCTCCTCACTCCAGAACGCAAGTGCAGCTTGCACAAAGTCAAATACATTTGTGTTTAAACCAGTGGTCCCCAACCCCGATCTCCCATTACTAAAATAAAGCTAAATACAACAAATTACTGTTTATGTTGTCAACAGTGTCCTCTATTGGTAAAAAGTAGCATTATATTCCACAGTGAAAACCAAGTCTGCAATCAAATAAGTGTCTTGAGGAAAAAATGGCAGGAGTAAATACACTGGAAAAGTACGACAATTAACAGCAATAAAAACTAAAATCTGAGAAACAAGTACGCTGCAACAAATGTTCACACTGCAGAATTCACATTGTGATGGCAAAAGGGAAATCATTTTATTATTTTTTCCCACAGAATAAATCCCAAAAATGTAAGTCAAAACAAATGTTACTGGTAATGCCACATTTTATAATTATGTCTGGAAAAGACAACATCACAAACAGCAATGGCTCCTGAAAGATGGATGGAAAGTGAACGCTTGCAAATACCAGTTTAACGGTATGAAAGCAGTCCATTCAACATTCTTTCTCTGAGGGCCCCAAACTCTGGAATGCATCTTCTTTTAACATACATTACATAATTTACTGTATTTCAATGACATTCTCGGATTTAATAAACCCTTTATTGTATGAAGTACTTCACATTTACTAAAATGCCAAGCAAAAAGACAATGCCAAGCAGTGGCTTTTTAAAGGAGGACCTTTTCCCATTCATTTTATTTGCATTGCCTGGAATATGACAAAAATACTGCAATGGGTAGATGTAATGGGTCACCCAGTCTACATGAAGGTAAGTAGTAAGAAGGTTGTATCTGAAAAGCACACCGCAGGTGTCTAATCTTGTTACATTACTGTTCCATTGATGGATGGGCCCCAACATCAGGTATCAAATTTGGACTGCGCCACTGACAACTGTTTCCAGCAGCACAGCAGGGACATGGGTTTCTTTTTGTTCTTTCCTTTTAAGAGATTAGTTGGAACAAAACCAAAATACAGCGGGGTACTCCGGGACCAGAGTCTTATAAGAAGTAAAGGTGTGTGGTACCTGCATGACATTGCTGTACTTGTATCTTATAAGTACTGCAGGTGTGGGTTACCTGAACGAAGTTGCTGTATTTGACCACTTCTCCCAGCAGTTTCTTGTTCTCTGTATCATTCTGCTTCTGTTCCAGTTTTGCAGCATGCTGGGAAAATGAGCGATTGGTGTCAGATGGACAAATGACACAATACAATATCAAACCGGAATATTAGAAATAGAATATAATGCTACCGATTTGGTGTGAAAAACACGATTCATAAAACAGAGCACAAACACAAATGCTGTGAAAAAGATAAAACAATTAGATGCCTTATCAATTTAAATCCATGAACCTACTGTGGAACTGATATTTGACTGCAATCTTAAAAGGACTACGATTAGTCGGTGGGCACCCATGATGGCACACCTCTAAACATTCTCTCTTTAACCCTTGTATTGCCTTCCTATTATGCATGCATACGGTGTCCACAGGGTCAGAAATGACCCACTTGACATAAAGCTTGTATTTCTTCAGTCTACACCACTCCTTTTTTACTACAAAGTAATTGTGTCGTAATAATTACAATGTAATAATTTTTTTTATTCTGGAATAAATGTCAGGCACGTAATTTTGATGATAACTTCTGATTTCACAACTGCAGGATTAAAAAAAAGACTGCGTACCTTGATGGTGTACCACTTTTATGAACATTTTAAAAGGGAAATCTAACTTTTTTTCTAATGGTAAGGTCACTCTTTTTGAAAAAAATTACATTTAGGGGTTTTGACCAGTTAAACTCAGAAAAGAGTCATTTTTGACCCGAGGGCAGTATATGAGCGGAGCGTGAGCTGAAATGACGCATTCACACATTCTGGGTACCGTGTAAACGTCCCAACAAAGATAGTTAGCTAATAAGGCAAGTAAATGTTTCACTAAAGTTTTCTGAAAGGCTTGAACAGTGTAAGATTGGAGTGGCGTCATTGAGAGTAGAGTATCTTGCCATCTGGTAAAATCTTATAGCAGAAAACAACGATGGCAGCATGCACAGACAATAGCCATTGTGAACTATAATCGCCATTAGCTCATTTACTTTATACTTAAGATGGCAGTTAACTCAATAGACCGCTCACCGTCTCCTACGAGGTAGAAAAAAAATTACGACTTGGGTGAGAACCGCTCGACTCCACCCACATACTATGAACCCATGAACCCATAATATCGGGACATTCTTGAGGGGATTCTTGCCAGTGGATACTGAGTGTGTAACGGACCATAACAGGGCATCTTTATAGGGACTATTACCGGTCAGGGGATACACAGTGTGTAACAGACCATAACAGGACATCCTTGTAGAGACTTTGATCAGTAGACACGCATTACCAACCTGTAGCTTCTTTAGCAGGTCTTCCTCTGTGTTATTCCCCTGTTTTCCTTGTTTAGCCTTCCAGAACTGCTTTTGCGCCGAGTATCTGTTCATGGGGCACACCTTGAACAGGCAGTCTGGTGAAATAAAAACGGCACCTCAGGATGAGAGCACAGTACAGTCAGGTGACGTTTCCTGAGCACAACCACAGCCTACGAAGAGAAAGCGTACAGGCTCTTTTATAATTTCTTCCTTAAACTTAACACAATTCAGGTTTGGCTCATTATCACTTGCTTTGTCTTTGAATTATCTATTTAATGGCAAGTCGTTGTGGCCATGTGTCCACACTTTCACCAATTAAAAGCCTAGTCTTTAATTTGATCAGTTAAAATTTTTTTTTTTTTTAAACCTCCATGTAGTCGTTTGCAGAATAGCACAATATGAATCTGGGACTTTTATTCTTCATGGCATGCATAGCTATTTCTGACACAATGTGGCTTAAATAATATCTCATAAACATGAAAAGCATGATTAAGAAAAATTAACAGCTTGGTAAAATTCTGGGAATGCAATTGTGACTGGAACGAAAACCAGCATACACAGGGGTCCCCCAGGACCGAGGTTGAGAACCCCTGCCTTAACACAGGGGTCCAGCAGGACCGAGGTTGAGAACCCCTGCCTTAACACAGGGGTCCCCCCAGGACCGAGGTTGAGAACCCCTGCCTTAACACAGGGGTCCCCCAGGGCCGAGGTTGAGAACCCCTGCCTTAACACAGGGGTCCTCCCAGGACCGAGGTTGAGAACCCCTGCCTTAACACAGGGGTCCCCCAGGACCGAGGTTGAGAACCCCTGCCTTAACACAGGGGTCCCCCAGGACCGAGGTTAAGAACCACTGCCTTAACACAGGGGTCCCCCAGGACCGAGGTTGAGAACCCCTGCCTTAACACAGGGGTCCCGCAGGACCGAGGTTAAGAACCCCTGCCTTAACACGGGGGTCCCGCAGGACTGAGGTTGAGAACCCCTGCCTTAACACAGGGGTCCCCCAGGACCGAGGTTGAGAACCCCTGCCTTAACACGGGTCCCCCAGGACCGAGGTTGAGAACCCCTGCCTTAACAGATACCAGACTGTGGGGCCCTGAAGACGACATGGCAACCAACAGGCCAAATCATTCTTTTTGATAGATCTCTTGAAAGCAAAAACTGGAAGGCAAAATATCCGAAATGAGAGGGACGTGGTTAACGGATAAGTGTCAATTAATGAGGATAATAGAACAAGGCATCTTCTGCAGCAAGAACATTCAATGGACACAGCCATGACAAAAGCTTTCCTGTTGTTATTGTTATTACTCACTCATCAGATCATCATTATTAATATTATTATTATTATAACGTGGCTGAGATCCCATTACAATGTGCCCAGCCTTGGGGGTAGGGGGGGAGGAGCCAGCAATGTGTGTAGGAAGCAGGAACCTAGATAAGCCTGCTGTTCCCACAGGCACACACAAAGCCCCTACAGAGACATACTCAGTGAACCTAAACGCATCGAGTGTAATCTGTCACAGGTTAAAAGGCACTTCTGAAGCCCGAATTAATGCAATGCTCTTTTTGTACCCGTGTTATTCTAATGGACACACTGTCACTGCCCTTAAATTCACCCGCCTTTTCATAACTATGGAGACCATAGTAATATTATTACATCAAATGCTATTATATTACTGCATATTCATTCGATATTATTATTTCATTAATCTGTAATAAATGCAAATAAATAGTAATCATGCTTGTGTAATTTGTGCAGAAAGGTGTCCTGTTTAACTTCTTACCAGCACAGTCAGTTTACTTAGAGATTCATTGCAGCTCAATCTTTGACCAGGGGCCCAAACCTTTGCATACAACAAAGTCCTTCTGGATAAGAGTGCCTACTAAATGCGGACATGTAGACGCACATTACGGTAACGAAACTGCAAAAGGAAGCCAGACTCATTCTTAGACGGCAACAAGCAGCTAAAAAAGCTGAAGTGGCTAAAAGCTGAAAGAACCGAAATTGTACATTGAAAGTTCAACAACAACAAAAAAAAGACACTAGCCAGTAACAATTAGCAGCAGTACCCACAACCAGAGGGTTTCAGCTTCTCACCAAACAAAAGTTTGGTTTTATTTCTAAACAAAAGTTCAGCAACTCATTTGAAGCTAGCGCTTCTGGCTGCTCTCACAGATCTGTGTGACTAGAATGCCACATTTCGAGGCCTAGTTGTGTGCCCCATGACTTACCTATATAAAAACCTCACACAAAGCCTTCTTTGATAGACCAGGGCCGCTTCAGGAAGTTGTACAATGCGATACAGCGGAGCCTTGGACACGCGGTGCGGCGGTTTTGCCGGACCGGATTCTGGATGGCGCCCAGGCCTCTCTGGGACTCCTCTCACCCAGGCTTACAGTTGTGAACACGGACCCGGAGACCGCCACAGTTTTAAATGGGAGAATCTTCGGCGGTTTGCTTCATGGCGCAACTGAGCTCACACCTGCACTCCTCAAGCCCGCTGTCATTTAGAAAATCTGTCAAAATCTTTGCCACTGCCATCATCAGCTTAATCATAATCTCGAACACTTTCACATAGCACTAGTGTCTCCATCAGGTTGTAGTGTATAGTGTTTCTTGTTATCAGGCCTCACTCCTCATAAGACTTAGTCAGAGCTTATTGACTTAGCCATTGCTTTATTGTGTGAACTTGACTTGATGTTCATATCTATGGATAGCTGCTACTTTATTATAGACCTGTACTTTATCTGACCTGTTTGTAGTTGTTTCAATGACCTTCAATATACCCTTATTGCATGTCGCTTTGGATAAAATGGTCTGCCAAAATTAATGTAATGTAATCAACAAAAAAAAAAAACTCAATACAAAACTTTATTCAGAACAAAATAAAGTATTGATACACCGTTAAAAAATACTAGTACATGAGGAATAATTGTCTACATATAGCTATTTTCCAACCAAATTCCCCACCAGTGCTTTTAGATGGCATGATATGAGGGCTGAACTGTTTTTAAAACAGTTAATTAATTTTTAAAACAGTTTATTTAATTTCAATGGTTATGCATGCCATGGCAAAGCTTCAAGGCTTTGTTGAAAATTTCCAAAGAAGCTTTGTGACATGATCTGGGTTCACCCACGCCAACTGTTGACAATGTTTGACATCATAAAATGAAGCAATCATACCCCGGGGAAAAAACTTGTGTCGCAAACAAGAAAAAATTCCTTTCATCACATTTGTCCGTGTTTCTATCTAAAGGACCTTGATCGGATCATGTAAGCAAGGTCCTTCAGATTGAACTGTTGCCAAATGTGATGCCTTCAAACTGGTGAAATTCTGCAAGACACATGTAGGAAGGACAATCCTTTAAAGTCAGGACAAACAATTGCCTACAAAGGAATACTCCTGTCCTGGTAGAGCCTCCTTTTGCATATTTCAACCGGGTTCCCTCACTCCAAACACCTCACAAAGGTAGAGCTGCAATAGCTTACATTTTGAAATGTTTGGCCCAATTTACTAAGACTTTTAGCGTGTGCAAGACCAATAACATGACAAATGATTGGTCATGGTATTTGTTTTGCACCAATCATTGGTTGTGTTATTAGTTTTGCGTGTGCTAAAAGTTTTTGCACCCACTAAACATCTTCGTAAATCAGGCCTTTAGTGTTTTATTTGATGTTACACTCGCTGGTCTAAATGTTGTTAGCCAGGCCTGCTGCCGTTGCTCACATAACTCAGGTGAATGCGCTTATATTCCCTTTCACTGTAAGTTACTTTAGCATTTGCTAAATTAATGTAAAGTTATGTCATGTAATATGTTAGAATTTGCTAAATAAATGTGATAGAATAGGTAGCAGAGCTCCAGTCAAAACACTCAGCTCCCTGTTGCAAGCACAGTAAAACATGCATGAAAATGCTTGTTCTTACAGGACTGACAGTTATGAAACAATCATTTGCATGGAACCTGAGTAGTGCTGGCTACCAGCCATCTGCAGAGTAACCTCTATCCTTATTTGCCTCTTAAGTTTCCCAAGTAACTACTTGGTAAGCGTGGCTAGATGATTGGGAACAGGGATTTTCCAATCGCTATTTTTTTTACCAATTAGTATAACGATTTGTTTTCTTTTTTCCCCCTCCCCGTTTATAACATCCAATCGTGTTCATGAACTCCTCCCCTCACTGCAACTTTAGTGAAGCAGCCTGTGCTGCCAGCCACTCATTGAACGCTACAGTCCACTGTGCTGGAGCCACTCATTGAACGCTACAGTCCACTGTGCTGGAGCCGCTCATTGAACGCTACAGTCCACTGTGCTGGAGCCGCTCATTGAACGCTACAGTCCACTGTGCTGGAGCCGCTCATTGAACCCTACAGTCCACTGTGCTGGAGCCACTCATTGAACCCTACAGTCCACTGTGCTGGAGCCGCTCATTGAACGCTACAGTCCACTGTGCTGGAGCCGCTCATTGAACGCTACAGTCCACTGTGCTGGAGCCACTCATTGAACCCTACAGTCCAATGTGCTGGAGCCGCTCATTGAACGCTACAGTCCACTGTGCTGGAGCCGCTCATTGAACGCTACAGTCCACTGTGCTGGAGCCGCTCATTGAACGCTACAGTCCACTGTGCTGGAGCCACTCATTGAACCCTACAGTCCACTGTGCTGGAGCCGCTCATTGAACGCTACAGTCCACTGTGCTGGAGCCGCTCATTGAACGCTACAGTCCACTGTGCTGGAGCCGCTCATTGAACCCTACAGTCCACTGTGCTGGAGCCGCTCATTGAACCCTACAGTCCACTGTGCTGGAACCGCTCATTGAACACTACAGTCCACTGTGCTGGAGCCGCTCATTGAACACTACAGTCCACTGTGCTGGAGCCGCTCATTGAACCCTACAGTCCACTGTGCTGGAGCCACTCATTGAACCCTACAGTCCACTGTGCTGGAGCCGCTCATTGAACGCTACAGTCCACTGTGCTGGAGCCGCTCATTGAACGCTACAGTCCACTGTGCTGGAGCCACTCATTGAACCCTACAGTCCACTGTGCTGGAGCCGCTCATTGAACGCTACAGTCCACTGTGCTGGAGCCGCTCATTGAACACTACAGTCCACTGTGCTGGAGCCGCTCATTGAACACTACAGTCCACTGTGCTGGAGCCGCTCATTGAACACTACAGTCCACTGTGCTGGAGCCGCTCATTGAACACTACAGTCCACCGGTGTGTTGCAGTGTCGCGCTCACCTCTGAACTTCTTGGGGGGGTTGGCCAGGTCACCGGCGTCCGGCTGCACCACACAGCGGTCGTCCACCAGCCTAGACAAAGAAAACCATTTCACCACGTTTAGAAATTTAAAGTAACAAGTCACCCAAAATCGATGCATATATCATCATTATCGTACAGGATTTTTCCTTTAAAGTACGTTATAGACATGAGGTAAAATTGATGTGTACATTGTGGTTTGTATGTTCTTTCAGTTATGTTTAATCTTTAATAATAATGCTGGAACAATGCTGCACAGCTGTTTTGTTTGCCCTTGCTTTAACAACTTGGCCAACAGGACAGAGGATTGTTTTCATTGTGGGGAAACCCTGTCCTAGGTCTGGACCAATCACAAGGCTACAAATATATCAGCATCACCTGGAATCCTGGTTTAATTCCTCTCAGTATAATACTTTTTTTAAAGTTATATTTTAGGGTTTTTCAGCTTCATTGGACGGTACAGTACAGAGAGACAGGAAGAATGGGAGCGAGAGAGAGGGAAAGACATGCGACAAAGGTCGAGCGGCTGGATTCGAACCGCCGACGTCGCAGCTTGCAAGTTACAGGCTGTGCCACCGAGACACCCCCTTTTAATGCTTTTTTCTCCCAACTTTTCCCCCTCAATTTGGCATGCCCAAGAGATTTCCACATCGGCACTCTGCTACAACCTCTAGAAGGGCACAGACAAGTGCGCAACTTCCTCGGAAGCATGTGATGACAGCCACCACTTTATCACATGCCAATTCATAAGCCAGGCTGGCGTTGATAGGAGTCAGAGGAAGAAACTTCATGTGAAGCAAACCAGGCTGGGACACACTGTCCTCCCACCAGGATAAAACCCTCACATCCCTGGGCGACACTGGAGCCAATCACGCATTGGCCTGTCGGCACTGGCACGGTCCAGATTCGATACCAGAACGTGGAGCCCATCCACCCACCCACTTGAGCGGTGCCTTAATGGGATGAGCCTCCCAGCAGTCTTGGGTCCACAGGTTTTTGTGCAGACTGCTAAATTTTCCCACCGTAACTTTCCATGCCCGTTTGAACCACTGACTAGGGATGGGAATCGTTAGATTTTATTGATACCAATGCCATTATCGATTCTGCTTATCGATCCGATTCTTTATCGATTCCTTAAATATTATTTGCTCCCAGGCTATTAAAAGACCAACTATTACTATTGCGTGGTCATCTAAAATGGATTCAATGACACAATATTCATAAAGTATAAAGCATTAGTTTTTCATTCATATTTCTTAAGCCCTATTCGGAAGGGATAAGTTTTACAGGGGGAGGTGGGGTAATGTAATAATTACCGGAGGAGCTCCGCTATTTTAGTCCCGTCTGAATCTGCCATGTCCGTAACTTTTACGGACTGTGCGCTCCCGCGCCAGTAAAGATTCCGGAGTCTTTTACCTACTGTTAAATGTTCGGTAAAAATTACCCCAGGTTAAAGCAATCCCGTGCGAATTGACATGTCCGGTAAAATTC
This sequence comes from Synaphobranchus kaupii, assembly GCA_029718625.1. NCBI lineage: Eukaryota > Metazoa > Chordata > Actinopteri > Anguilliformes > Synaphobranchidae > Synaphobranchus > Synaphobranchus kaupii. The sequence goes on along the minus strand of CM056377.1, from coordinate 16,626,032 downwards.
TGTTATTTCCTGTGAGAAATTAGTTTTCCTCAGTCTTTTCTCCTGGTTTTTCACGCAAGCATTCGAGGACACCTTTGGTTGTGCTCTCTTCGGTCCAAGTGCAAGCCACAACTATTGGCCGACCTCTAAATTAATGTAACGTTACATTAAATAAGAAGATAAAGAGCAAAAAAAAAAAATAAATAAAAAAAACAGGCTCAAAAGTAGGCTACAGTGGGGCAACGCTTGTGGCAGCTTTAGGTAAGCTATTGTAGCCTAGCTACATACATGTTATGGCCTAACACTGTTTTTTTCAAGCTAACGTTAATAAAGAGGTGTAATGCAGGATTCCTCACGCTTTTTGTGGGCATGTTTGCCATGCCAACATTGTCTCCACGTAGTTTTTTTTTTTTTGGCGCCTGCATCTTTTCAATTGCTCCCTGACAGCGATTTTCTATCAGAAGCAATCAGTTTGCAGTGAAGATAGGATGTGTAACGTTGTATGACTCGTGGGGAACATTTTCGGTGTGAGGACAACATGGAGTAGACACTCCCATCTCTGTAATTCTAGACGCTGATTAGGGAGATACTTTATCCCGTCCGAATCGGCCATTAACATTACAGACGTCCTGTGGTAATAATTACTTTACAGACATTGTCCTGAAAACTTATCCCGTCCTAATAGGGCTTAGTCATATCATGGAAAATATTTATCTGCTATATGTATGCCTGCACAAGTGGCAGGGCATCGAATAAAAGTCTGAATTGTATAATTCTGTAAATTATGGCATTATAAATGTAATTTGGCTTGATCAATACGAGTGCTTAAAAATATCAGACGTCAAAGAAAATAAGAGAAACCGGAAATAATGAAAAAAGACGCGAGAAGAGAGGATAAATTATCAGTTTAACTGATAAAAAAAGATGGCTAAAATATTGTTGTTTAACCGCTGTTCAGTGATTTGGATATTTAGTAGTTTCATTCTCTAACGAAGATCGCAAACTTTACTTATGAGTTAGTTACACTCCTAGGCATGTTTCATAAGCTGCACCATAACGTTTGCGTTGGTTTCTGTATTATCAGAACAGTTTCAACTGTCACCATTCTCCCCTATCTCATTTAGCCTATACATTTACATGGTAGAAAGATGAGATCTTTAACATTACCTGAGGCAAGCTGGCTTCTCTTATTAGCTGAAGATGACAAAGATTGAAGATTATCATTTAGCTAATTAAAGTTAGTTATTCGCTTTCCAAATCTAGGCTACTCATCTGTGCGTCGCCGAGCAGGCAATCATTCTCAGATTTGTCTACCGCCAATCAAAACACTGTAGTTTTACACTTGTAGTTGGTTATAGACTCCCGAGGGAAGTCCACACACTCCACAAATCTGTTATAGTTCTGAATAGTTGATCATTTCCGAAGACGGATCACAAAATGGAGCTTACGCGAACACATTTTCTACTGATTTTTAAATGACAGTAGCAGTAGTATTAGTTTTTTAAAAATGACGTTTACATTTTATATTTTTAGACGGGGCGCCAAACTCTGCCTGCCATCATGCGCTGACTGAATGAAAAACGACGGCGCGCATGACGTGACGTTGTTTTTCTATGCGTAGCTGTCGGGAATACATGCTGGAATCGATAAGATTCCGAGGAATCGGACAATTTGGAACCGGTTCCTAACGGGAACCGGTTCTCGATTCCCACCCCTCCCACTGACATTCATAATGGAACCTAAATTGGTTCAATAAAGACTGTGATTAGCGGGAGCAGACATTTGGCACCTAGCTGGGAACTAAGGAATCAGTGTCTGCTGACTTTGCAGAGAGACTAAAGGACCAGGGTTGCGTTTCACAAATAAATCACTTTTCTTGGGACAGAGCTTTTCTTGGAATTTTTCTTCCCAATCCGGAATTGCCAGTTGTGCCTCTTGTCACCGCGATGCCATCTGCACACAAACAGGAGTTTGTTCTCATTTTAAGAGTGTTGCTAGGCCCAAGCTTTGCAAACACGCGCACATCCCCACAAACAGGCACACCTCCCTGCAAATACCGCTTTGGCAGACATGCATATCCCAGCAGATAAACTCTCATTTCTACTTTCCTGTAAAACTTCATTTTTCTTTGGAGAAAAATAAAAATAAAAATAAAAAAACCTTTATAAACCGCTGGACATGTCTGTGAGTCAGCATTAATATCCATTCATATAGGTACATTATTATTGTATTAAACATTATTGTATTACAACTACATAAACTTATACATCATATTACTTCACTATTACTTTTTGTGCACCTTTCCAAGGGTTTTTTTTTCTTGCTAGTTTGTTAAAGCAGTCAAATACACCAAATAAAAGATATCCAAAGACATCACATCAAAAACATCTATGCGTATGGGCAATAAGAAAACTAAATTCCACATGCTTTAAATTCAGTATAAGAAAGAAAACCATACATACAGTTCCACACCACAATTGTGGACATGACGATTGTCGTCAAAAGCTGTAATTATATTGCATATCTGAACAAGGCATCACAAACATTTGGCTGCATAGCCTCCTCGAGTTTCTGCGGCATTATCAGATATGCTACATCCACTGATACACTGCAGGAGGCCTTTCTCAGAATGCACTTCCTGAACAAAAACCACAAACTCTCCTCAGAGAGAACATTATTGCTTAACAAAAGATATCCAGAGCTTAGATATGCACAGATTGATGCAAATATCACATTAAAGAAATGTTTTTTTAATGCTTTTCTTGCTTTTTCTCCACAATGTGGAATGCCCAGTGGTATTAATGGTCCATGCTTGCTGATGTAACCTCCACTATCGATTCAGTCGAGTGCAGAAAAGCACAGGCTCTCCTCCATAGCTGCCACTGACGTCACATGCTTTTATAAAAATGCAAAAATCCAGAATGAGTCACCTAGAATGAGTAACAGATGCAAGCTTTTCTCCACTCCAAAAAACCCTAAATCTTGTACCCTTATTGTTAAAAATGCAGGTTCTTAAGGATAAACAAACATAAGGACTGATACTTGCTACTTTGTGTCTTTTGAGTTAAATTTTGATATGTGCTTGCTCACAATGGTCTCGGCCATATCTCCTCAAAAAGAAAAAAAAAACTTCCTCAAAAAACCATGTACTTCTACTATAACTAGGTATAATATTGGCTTATGTGTATACTCTGACTTTTGAAGAAATAGGTTTACTAGTTGGGTGCATACAAACTGGTCTGGTACATGTGAAAATGTTCAACCTCTCACCTTCCTTCCCTGGAGAGTTCAAAGGTTTTGAAGAAAACACTATTCTGACCAAGATGTGCTTCACAATGTTAAGTACTATCCAATTATAAACTAAGGTACGACTAACTACCCTGTAACTACCCTGTGCATAATACATGGGTGTGGTATAAATAATTGCCATTGGCCCCCTATAGTATTTTCAATTGAGAACACAACATATTTACCTAGTACATATTTATGTATACACACTTACATAGTTATTCAACAGATACAGCAGTTTATACATAACATATTGTTCTGACAAGCACACTGTGGGAATAGCCAGATACAACAGTTAACCAGGTTGCTTGCTTCATGTTAACACAAGGAACTGTTCAAACAGGCATTGAGAGAGCAAAATATGTCTGGTGATAAGGGCTAAGGCACACTAATCATACTCTGCCTAGAATTATGCCCATCTGCATCACCCAAATTGGCAGGCGTAGGTCACTGTGATGTGTGCAAATGCACACAAATTGGGCATTCAAAACTATGGGACTTTCCCATAGTTTTTTTTTTTTTTTTTAAATAAAAAAATAAAAAACCGGCAGACAAAAAAAAAAAGGTTTGGGAAAAGAAACTAGTGAGGGTCCCTCTCTGGTGCTAAAAAATTAAGCAGCACTCCATAAGCTCCCGGCTGATAAACGCGTGTTGAAAGAGCGCCGGCAGCCGTCATTTGACCTGGAGCGCCTCGGCAGGACTAGGGTCGGCGGGGTCGAGGGCGGCCCGTGCGGGAGGAAGCAGCTGCGGTCGAGTCCCTCCCCCCACGCGCGGGCCGTCTGCCAGAGCGAGAGCTTCGGAGAAGAGCCCAAGGAGGAGGCTTCCTGGGCCTCCTTCCGCAAGCAAAGAAACAGACCTCTGAACACAGACGAGGGAACCCCAGACGCAGCAGCCGCCTGCACCTACAGCCTTCCAGATAAAGGCACTTACAACGCTTTTACCTTACAATGCACGCTGATATCACACCATTATCACACGACTGCAACAGCTGATGTCTCTGCTTCTTTAGACGTCTCTGCTCCATATAGTACAACTGTAACACTAGACTAGAGATAGGCTTAATGGCCCGAGTGGGTTAGATAGGCTTAATGGCCCTAGCAGGTTAGATAGTCTGGCACAATAAGAGCTGACCGTATTTTCCAGGTTCAGGGCAAACTTCACCTTGTTCCAAGAGAGAAAGTGGGCCTGTGCCCTGCTGCCCATGGCCTATGGGTCGAGGCCTATTTTTGGCAGAGGAAGTTTAGTTTATGATATCCTATCATTGTCTTCCCCGAGTTGATGATAATTTTGTCCTTGCTTTCAGCAAGATAGTCCATTTTCAAAGATTACCAGGCCTTTCTATTCAAGCCGGTGCCATAGCACGGATGCATGAAAACCGCTGATGATCAGATACAAAAACAGGGCACTCTTTTCAAGAGGTGAGGGAGCGGACTACTGCAGAAAGCGACAATTTCACAGCCAAACAAAGGCATGCATTGTCCGCCACTTAATTGGCTCCCCTTCCTTAACAATATCTAGTCTGAATCTAAACGAGAAACAATTGAAGCTAATAGGATGCGAGTCAAGTGCAAAAACCTGGACAACAGGAAAGGCGGAATATAAACTTCTCATTCAAACTCATAGAGGAGTGACGCTCGGCGAGAGAGCCCAGGCAGGTTTGCATTCAGGGCTCGGTGGCGGGTTTTCCCCAAACAGGCCAATTACTACAACAGACACTGCTGTGAGCCAGCGGACCGTAACAGAAGGAACAAACACACTGTCAATATTCAACATGTACTGTATATATTACATATACAGTATAATATCAAACTCAGCCACTCAAAGTTCTGAATGTTAAAAAACTCAACATGATTTGTGTGTGTATATATATATATATATATATATATATATATATATATATATACACTGCCCGGCCAAAAAAAAGTCGCACACGCTAATATTTCGTTGGAACACCTTTAACTTTGATTACGGCACGCATTTGTTGTGGCATTGTTTCGACAACCTTATGCAATGTCACAACATTTATTTCCATCCACTCCGTAAAGTGTTCTCCAGCACATCCCAAAGACTTTCAATGGTGTTAAGGTCAGGAATCTGGTGGCTAATTCATGTGTGAAAATGATTCCTCATGCTCCCTGAACCACTCTTTCACAATTTGAGCCCGATGAATCTTGGCATTGTCATCCTGGCATATGCCCATTGATGGGATAACCTGGTCATTCAGTACATTCAGGTACTTCGCTGACTTCATTTTATTGCTGCATAATCTGAGCCTAGACCTGACCAACTGAAGCAACCCTAGATCATAACACTGCCTCCAGAGGCTTGTACAGTGGGCACTATGCATGACGGGTGCAATGGCGACTTTTTTTTTGGCCGGGGCAGTGTATATACACACATACTACTAAAGATTTCTACATATTTCGTGTATAAATATATACATTTTATATATTTTCATAAATGTTCTGGGGTGGCTAATTTTCTTTTGCCTTCTGTGTCTTAAAAATACTCAAATTGTAACCCTGAGTATTTAGATGGATCAAATAGGAACCAAAATTAAACCGAGAAACAACCCAAAGTTTGGGTAGCTTTGTAGCGATGCCAAACACAACATGGCTGCCTCCAGTCATGTTCAGAAAGCTCTAACAGGGGAGACTTAACCTGGAAGAAGACCATCCCCGAAGACACGTGCACTTAAGGAAAACTGCCCATGCAATTAGACTATGGGTTAATTCCAATCGCTTATTTTATAATAATAATAATAATAATACCTTGCATTTATATAGCGCCTTTCTCGATACTCAAAGCGCTTACAGTGATGTGGGGGAAACTCGCCTCTACCACCACCAATTTATCCGTCCTCTTCTCCTCGGTCCTCGACTGGCCCGGAAATCGATTGAGGTTCGCCATCTTTCAGGACATTCCAAACCGCTAAATGTTCCTCAGAGGAGCGAAGAGTGGGGAACGAGGAGGCTCCCGGAGGATGCTTCAATGAGGAAGCACGAGTGTAGCCTTTGCGGAAGCCTTTTCTCGGAACGCGTGACGTGTATAAATTATCCACCGATCTCCACATCTGCCACGTCGCAGGCACACCCCTACACAAATGCAAGTTTACCATCCCTTTCTATTCATTATAAATCCGCATAAGCATAATGACACATCTTTATTCATGAACAAAATACGTTTTAAAGTATTATAGTTAAGCACGTAAGCATAATATGACGCTGACGCTTGATTGAGCAAGGACGTTCCATTTGCCTAATGCATGTTGCCTTGATTTCTCCGTCCTCATATCTGATCCTTGCATCCATTCCTCATGTCCTCCGTTGGGCGGAGCTAAGGAGCGAGAAAAGGATGCGAGGAAAGAATGTAAGGAGTGAAAATAAGCGATTGGAATCGACCCTATTTCTAGCCTAGACAAGACTCTGTTGTAGTCCTTGTGGCAATGCTATACTCTGGGACAGCTACAGACCTTTCCCAATGGGGTGGCCAGGATGGAATCGGTCATTATTTTGGGATGGTCAATTATAATTACCATAATTAGTGTAACATACCATAATAACTTGTGATTTCAGGCTGGGGTTGGATCACAAAAGCTAGGATATGATTAATGCAGTCAGTTTTTTTATTTAATTATTATTTTATTTTATTTTTTAAGTTCTGCCCATATAAGTTCTGCCAATGCGGTCCTTTAGCTCCGCCCCTGGCTACACTCCAATCGACTTCCCCTCTTTTCTCCCTTGGCTGGTTTGTTTTTGCCATCCCACACCCGACATTCACTTTTCCTGGCCTTCGCTCAAAGCGAGGTCACTCAACGTCCTTGCTGCGCCCCAAAAAAATTCCCCACAGTCCTTGCCTTCATTGCTATGCAACAGGACGACACAGCCGAAGACCTCTGGTCGGCCATGTACCGCATTCCCTATTGTAAATATGTGGATTTTTTATAAAATGTAATATATTTCACAGCAGTGCATTTCTTTATACATATACTTCAACATCTGAAAAAGGAAATAACTATTTATACTATAAACATTTGCCTATATTGTGATGAGTTCCAGGGTCTTGGTAATATATTTTATTTAAATAAATGGCAGTACATTCCATTTTTGTAAAGGTTTGTATCAACTTTCCCACACAGTCTAGAAGACTGAGGTCTTTCTTTGACATCTACAAACAGCAAAAAGAGGCTAGGTGTGGCCGATTTTCATGCAAAAAGGGAAAAGTCCGGACGCCCCATTTCCAGTCCATTGTAAAATTACTACAATATCTTTTATTATTATTATTTTATTTTTTTAAAACGTCTGTACCATTAAGTTAAGAATATGTATAAAAATTTTTAAAACACCAACAGTAGCCTAAGCCTATTGTTTAGGCTACTTTGCACCATGCAGAAAACATAGCCTACCTGGAAATAAATGAATAAATTAAATGGTTAATAAATGAAAAAAGAATGCATCCTTGTCTTTAAAAGAAAAAAAAAAAACATTTTTTAACATTGGTAGGCCTATAGTTCTATGAATTAAAACAAATCACGTAGGCTATTAGGTTAAAATTTAGGTTAAAAGGCTATTTTTCAACGTAGGCTAGGCTACTGTGTGTCTATGGTTTTTGGTCGTTTGTTAAATTCAATTCACTATGGAAAATCATGTTCGCGCAATTTCCATACAATTGTGAGGGCTATGCAGTATGCAATAATTAGTATGATGATTTTAAAAATCGGAATAGCTAGCCTAGCCTACTCATCTGGGAGAGGAGAGACACAAACCCCACCAAACATTTTTGTGCTAAAAAGTCGGTGAAACGTCTATAGCGTTCAGCTGAAAAATCTTGGAGCGAGTGAGAATGCCGATGCTCCGACGCCAAGGTATTGGAGTGGCCATCACAAAGTCCCGACCTCAATCCAATCGAAAATTGGTGGGCAGAACTGAAAAAGCATGTGCGAGCAAGGAGGCCAACAAACCTGACTCAGTTACACCAGTTCTGTCAGGAGGAATGGGCCAAAATTCCAGCAACTTATTGTGAGAAGCTTGTGGAAGGCTACCCGAAACGTTTGACCCAAGTTAAACAATTTAAAGGCAATGCTATACTAACAGAGTATATGTAAACTTCTGACCCACTGGGAATGTGATGAAAGAAATAAAAGCTGAAATAAATCATTCTACTATTATTCTGACATTTCACATTCTTAAACTTTCGACTTCAACTGTATAACAGAAGGAAAAACAGCACTAAAGATGGCTGACTAGCCCGTTCTGATCAATACGAACAGGGATGCGTTGCTATGCTGCAATTGGCACGGGTTTTCAAGTCTAACAGAGGGGGAAAAGGCACTAAAACAGGCTGGCTAGCCTGTTGTGATCAATACGAGCAGCGACACCTTGTTTTACCGCAGCAATCACTACGAGCTTCCTCAAACGATCCATGGCAGAGAATAAACCTTTGGCAGGAGCAGTCCAGGGATCTCACAGGGGCTCCTTACATTAGGTCACGTGGTTTTAATGCAAGTTAACAACAGTCAACTCAAAGTTTATTGGCACCCTTCATGAAAGTGAGCAAAAATGGCTGTAAAAACACATACAATGAGTCATATTTCGGGCTCAAGCATATGGGGGAGCCATACATTTTTCGAACACAAAAGGTGTTATTGAGTAGTGCAATTTTTTTCTGCAAAACATGGGTTTCAGAATTATTGGCACCCCTATGGTTAATATTTGGTAAAGCCTGGAGAGGATAACAGCACTGAGCCTCTTCCTGTAACGTCTGACAAGGTTTGAGACAATTGAGGGATCTTGGACCACTCCTCCATGCAGAAAATTTCAAAATCCTTGATATTCTTTCGCTTGTGCACTGCCCTCTTCAATTCAGTCCACATGTTTTCAATAAGGTTCAAGAACAGAGACTGAGAGTTTGTGTTTCCACAACCATTTCTGTGTTGATTTTGATTGTTTAGGAAAAGTTTGAGGTCATTATCTTGTTGAAACATCCATCTATGGCTAAGTCTCAACCTTCTGGCAGGCGCAACCATTGCTTTGGGCTAAAATATCCTGGTACTTAGTGGAATTCATTATGCTTAACAAGAACCCCTGGACCACTAGCAGCAATACAGCCCCAAATTATCAACGTTCCACCACCATATTTTACTGTGTGTATCAGATGCTTTTCCTTGTATGCAGTTGACTTTTGTTGCCAAACATGCCGATGGTGTGCATGGCCAAAAAGTTCAATTTTGGTCTCATCTGACCAAAACAAGTAACTCCAAATGTAGTTCTAATTATGGCAAAGTTCAGGCACAATTCATGGGTTGCTCTCAACAAGGGCTTCTTTTGTGCAACCTTTCCAAAAAGCTTGTTGACATGGAGGTGGTGTCCAACAGCTAATTTTGAAACTTGATAACCCCAAGATTCCACTAAACTGTGCAGTTCTGAATCAGTCCTCTTCCTGGCAAATTTACAACTGTTCCAGACTTCAGAAACTTTTAGATTATTGCTGTGCCTGTGCATAGTGGCATTTTCAACGGTTTATGCATTTTCTTTATATCTGTTACCCAATTTGTATAGGTCAACAACCATCTGTCTCTTGAAAGCTCTTTGGTTTTCCCCATGGTGATGGATGACAAAGGGACTTTGGTAGCACTTTACATTAAGTTGCACCTATACCTGTGTAGTTATATTGTAACTAATTTGGTAACAAGAGGTTATTACTGAGTAAATCCAACATACGTAACATGGAACAACAGTTAGCGGTATTCATAATTACACATGTAAATATTTTGAAATATTGCATTTACACTCATAGGCCACATATTCATGATACACAACAAAATAAACCTTGCCTGTTAATTTCACAATATGTTGATGATATGGAATGATTTCATTTCAGCAGGAGAGATGTAACAGGGCTGACCTTGTTTCACATGTGTAATTAAGAATACCACTAACTGCTGTTCTATGTTACCTACGTTGGAGTTACTCAGTAATAACCTCTTGTTACCAAATTGTTTTTATGAGAATAATTTTTATTTAGTAGCTTCCCCAAAAGCAGGAAATTGTAATCATTATGTGTTTTGCTTATTTTGTACAATAATTTATATTAAGTGTGCCAATTATTCTTGAGTTAACTATGTTTACCTGGAACCACAGTACAAAAAAAACACCATGACGCATGCTGAGATATATCCAATACTATTACAAAACATGAAAAATGATAAAAACAACTAGTTGCAGAGCTTAAAAAAAAGGCTTCGGTATTTTTCACTTTCACTAAGAGAGAAAGCAGAGAGGAAGTGAAATGGCAGGGAATTAAACCCCAGGCCACACAGGGATTCCGAAGGTGGAGTCGGCTGACGTACAAACCGCGTCACACATCTCGCCGTGCGAAGCACTCCACAGCATGAAAGTAAACATAAAATATATTCTTTTCGAAATAATGAATTCCAAAAAGATAGGATTGCTAGGGGGTGGGCATTGGCGGTGAGTCAGGATGCAGTCTGAAGAAGAGGGCGTTCAGTTCGGTCGGAAGGCAAGGATTCGGCTGTCCCAACCACTGTGGGAAGTTTGTTCCACATCTGGGGGTAAGGGGGTGGGGGGCAGTACAGCTGGGCGTCGCGACCGGGAGATGCGACCGGGAGAGCCAGTCGACCCGAGGTCGCAGAACAGAGAAAGCCGCGTGCTGCGCCAGGTTTGAAAGCTGATTAGGGGCTCCGCTCACTGCTCTGAAGGCAAGAAGAAATGTTGCTAAGCTCCCGCCAACCTTTAACTGACTTCATGTACAAACCACCTACTATCCTGTTCCTTTTCTGGGACCGTGTTTACATACCACCAATCATTAGCGTGGGGCAGGGGTCCGCAACCACGTTCCTGGAGGGCCGCAGGGCCTGCAGGTTTTCACCGTTACTCAGCACTTAATTGACCAATTAAAGCAGCTGATTACAAGGTTAACTCACCCCTACTGTCTTCTTGTGTCTGAATCGGTTGCTGAATTTAGGGTGAAAAAACAACCCAGGAGAATCCCGAGACTCCAGGACCAGGGTTGCAGGCCCCATGTCTACAGAATTTAGTGAAGACATGTGAACAAAGTGGGGCGGTGTTAGTTACCAGAACACCTTATGAGCTCTGGAAAGAGGTCATACAACATACCCGGTCTTAAAGCAGCCTATACCATCAGAGTGATTTAGGCCATCTTGTGACATTAAAGAATTTGTGAGTACAACGTTCTATTGCATGTCTAAAGACATGAATTTAGTTCAAATCCATACGTTTTGTTTTATGGATACTTTGAACTAAACCCCTGCAGCTAATGCAGAATGCAGCCATGCGACTTTTCTACAATCTTCCCGAGTCACTCATGACATACGCCTTCACTCTCCACCTGCTACAGCTCGCATATGCAAAACCTTGGTAACAGGCCTTCAGGGTAGTGAGTGGAACTGCTCCAACTTATTTCCAAATAATCTTCAAAGTTCAAACCCTACAACCTGGCTTGGCCTCCCCGTTTCACAACCTCGAGACGACTGGCTCTCCCCTCCCTGCGCAGTCGCCTCTCCCAGTCACAATGTCCGTCTGCACCAACAACCCCCCCCCCCCCCGCCCCCGCCCCCCGCCCCCTCCCCCAAAAAGGCCCACCACTTCAGACTGTTTCTTGCTTCCTCACAAAAAAAATAATAATTGAAATGTTTTCTTTTGCAAACGTGCAAAACATATAGTACACTGAAACAGTCAACTGGTTTGTGTGTAGAATGACTTGAGTTGAGATAAGGCCCAGCACATGCCGAGGTTAATGAGTTACAGCTAGGCCTGTTTGTCCTTCTAAAACCAGTTCTGAACGTGTGTGCTTTCCATTCAACCAGTGATAACATAACCCCAGGCCACATTTGTACTGACCAGTACTGGACCCAAACTAGGCATGCCCTGCACCAAGAGCAAATGAGCAAGGCAAGTCTGGGCAATGAGCCGTACTAATGATCACATTTTTTGAGCACAATTACAATGGGGCCTACTGGCTTCCATTTCATCTTTGTTTCCAGTACCTGATGCAAGAGTGCACCTCCAAACTTCAGAGCCCAGGTAAAATGCCTCACAGAAAAAACATCAATCAATATCTGGTGTTGATATGATAAGCACAGCCAGGTAGCTTCCATGTGATCAACACAAGATGAAAACACAATGGCCTTGCTGTTGATTGGCTGTCATACCAACCACCCAATAGATAGGAGTGGTGATGATTTTTTCCCCAGTTGCATTTCATATGGCTCATTATGCATCCGGCCGTGACGAATGCTCAAAGACATTTGATATAATATATGATTACGGTTTATCCCCCACCCCAAGAGGTGAGGAATGCAATTTTATAAACACTGTACTAACCTTCTTCTGCCAAGTAGAAACCCATGGCACTGATCGACAAGGTATGGTACAATTACATTTTCAACATAAGAATTTCCAAGGTAGAGGTCCACACGCCACAGCCTTTGTTTTTCAAAATTGACCAAGATATTAAGAATGTTATTTATATTTTTGCATGCCCTTGCTCGACTTGTGATGTATGGTCCTGACTACAACATATTTCTTGGAAGACACATGCTCAGAAATCAGGGCGCTGCAATCAAGCCACAATACGACACCTTTCCTTCAATCACTTGCACCCTAATTTCGTTAAGAAATGACTTCAGAAGTCCAGCGTTGAGTTCGAACTGTTTTCCAACTCCACGTTGTTTCTAAATGACAAATTAACTCCCTGCATGGTGTTAAATAGCCATTGGTAGTTAGATAACTGTTAGTTGCTAAGGGATGATAAACCTGGTGGCCCTGCGAAATACAGTTACTGGACAACTCAACAGAATTTGCTTATGTAAATTAAAAATGTTTGCACACGGAAGATATATTCACAGACACTTTGCATTCCAGTTAGCTAAATGGTTTGCATAAAAATGCAATCTGTGTACCCCAACGAAGTAGTTCTCCCACTTCAGCGCAGTTGTCAGCACAAGGCCTTTCAACAACTTTAAATTACTTCCTACTTCGTGCAACAGGCAATGTGAATGCGCCTTCTCTCTAAAAATGAAACTGGGTTTTCGTTTTTCGATAGGACTCATGGACCAATGTGTCAGTACCTACAATTCAACAATGTCACAAATGCTACTCAAAAACAGTTTTGTTTATCTCGATTTAAGCAGGGAAGATACCTACCCCAAAGTGCTAATGAAGCCATTGACCGTTCCTTCCGCATAAAGAGAAACTATGTCACCAATGTGAAGAAAACTGGATCTGTGATCAGACATGTTTCGTCAAATTATTTCCAGTTTGACTCCCAGGCAGGAGAGACGCATAAACTCTCCGGGAAGTATGCAGCTTGGCGAAGCTGCCTGCACAGAATCGCAGCGTGTCGTGGATATTTCCTGCGTTTTGGGTTACTCCCTCAAGTTCAGAAAAGTCGACCTCCGAAATATAAAAACATGTTTAGTGGGTGCTGCGGTGGAGGAAAACGATGGCGTAACCGAGAGAGGACCGAAGCCTTCGCCAAGTCTGTGGCAAATATCGTTTCAATTCACACGTCCGACTCCTTCCTGAGCCTCGAACAAACAGGCAAGATTGGGTGACTTCATTCACGCGCTGGGAGGAGACTGCCTCGCCCGCCGGGGCTAAATGAGCCTAGTTCAGCCTACCCGTGTAATGAAGGAAGTTACACTGAACTGCCGGAGCGCGCTAAACCTACTTTGGTAAATTACATTAGTTTACCACCGGTTTTCCAATTGGCGCTTCAGCGGCTCAAACATAAAACAAAACTATGTAACTTCATATAATTTAAACAAAATGTGAACACAAACTTTTTAGACTATTCAGACTTTTGTTTTGCATTGCGCGTAACGGTTGTTGAACTGGTAATATCTGTACTGAACCATCCCATTTCGGAAATGAACAGGTGTCAAAATCAGCCTCGTTTCAAAGTCAAAGGTTGTTTTTTCTTTATTGTCTATTGATTTACTCAATTCTAACAAAACAGGCCAAAATAACAATTCGTTGAATTTACAAACCAGCGTAACTTATGTTGGCAAAAACAAAATAACAGCAATCATTGAAAAAACAATAATGTATTATATTAAAAACTGGTTGAATTAACTTCCAATGCTGGTAAAACAAAGGGAAGCGGTCAGAAAATACGTTAGTAAATAAATCATGAGTCACACATAATCTAATTCTCCATGCCTCATATTCCTGACATGTAAGAAGTTTGGACGTGTTAACCCTTATTATATTATATTAGCATGCTGTTGGCATTCCTGAACTGACTCTGAGGTTAGCCTACTCCCAGCGTCAAGTTACTCGATTTTGTTTGCATTTCCGACAAACTCCAGAACAAGTAGGCCTAGTCACATTTGTTTCAAAAAACAAGAGTTGTAACATTATGTCTTTATGTAGAAAGTTTGGGCCTTAGATATTTGTACCTACTCACCTGTATACTTTTGGTGAACTGTGAAACATTTTATTACATTTCAAATATTTAGACAATGGTTCATTGTGAATGATTAAAATATGACCATTCGTGAAGGCTGTGAATGGAACAAAAAATAAAACTAGGCTATTGACTGATTATTAGTAGATGACAAAATGTCCAGTCAAGTGCAATGTCAATAGATGTTTTTTTTAGTTGTTTTTTTTAGCGTTCCTCGTAAATCCACGATGCTTGGCAGGACGATAGTTTTAATAAATACTAATACAGCCTCTAATTTTAGCACTGTGGTTAGAACAACAGTCTTTTAGCCAACTGGCCGTGGCAAAATTTTCATGCTGTATTGCCTGTATTCTGGATGGAATGAAAACATTTTATTTCAAGGCGTAGCCTAAGCTACTGTACATATTTAGGTGACATCAGATTAAAGTACAAAACACCACTGAGCATAGTAGATGTAGAGGCTCTTTCTCTGCATTTACTTTGCTTAACAGTTATTGCTGGCCAATAGGTTAGGATTTAGAAAAGACAAATACATGCATTTGAAATATGTATTTGCATGTATGTGTTTCAGATGTAATATGAGTTGTTTGTCTCATTTTGTATGGTTTATATCTTGGTGCCACATTTCTGAAATGTTTTAACATTACAGGTGATTGATGTAGCTACATTATTTATTGGATGACATACAGGCAGTTTTTTTTTTGTTATTTATTCAGTTGTTCAGTTATCATCCACAGTGAACCCAATATGTCCAGGTAACAAGACAAGAGACATTGTTTCTCTGCTGTAGGTTTTTGGAGAAGTCCTGCTATTTTATTGGTTACACAGGCTGATAGGCAAGGGCAATTTTTATGCCACATTTGCAGCTGGTTAAAGCTATACAGTGTGTTTCTCTGACCACTTATATCATAACGATATTTTGCCCAATCTTTCACGTTCCACATGCAAAGTGTTGATTTATGATTATGAATAATGAGCCTTTTATATCTGTCGCAGCCAGGGCCTTGCTCCACTTCCTGCATCTGATGGTTTATCACTGAAGCAGGGAATTAACCCAGAACAAAAGGAGGAAGAAAAAATTCTCCCAGTTTGTTTGTATTGTATTTTTTATATAGAATTTTGGCGCCCAATGAGCATTTCCAATTCCCACCCTTATTTGGAATGCTCAACTGTCTGGGACTGCAGCCGTGTTCATGCGCAAAACCCACTGCTGATTCGGCAGTGTAGACAAACGCACTCCTCCTCCGAAGGATGTGGTGTCACCAGTCTGCTTCTTTTCACACCGCATGCTACAGCTAAGCTGACATAGTGTGGACTTAGAGGAAGACCTTTCATACGGCAGCAGGGGTGACAAACCCTGTTCCTGGAGAGCCACAGTCTGCTGGTTTTTGTTATCACCTTAAATACAACTTAGACCAAAAAAACCAGGTGAGGTGAGTGAACTGTGTAATCGGCTGCATTAATTGATCAATTAAGTGGTGAGTAACAACAAAAACCAGAAGACCCTGCGGCTATACCCCTGATATACGGCTTTAACATGCAGTCCATGGGTGCCCGATCAACCAGCGGGGGTCACTAGATACAGATGAAATACAGGCCCCTAACTGACTGAACCCTCCAATACCCTGGGTGACAATCGCCAATTGTGTGTCGTCCTATGGAGCTACCGGCCAGTCAGTAAACACCAAAAACATCCAATCCACAAACTAACAATCAAAAGGGTGGAGATATAGGCTGGCTTGCAGGTGGCATGCACTTGACTGAACATTTTGTCATCTACTAATAATTCAAAAGAAGGTAAACAGTTTTATTTTTTGTTCCATTCACAGCCTTCACAGAGCCATATTTTAATCAATTTAAATTATTTGAATAATTCTATTAATTTCTAAATCAGGCCAAAACTGTACAAATGATTTCTCTGATTTTGAAAGTTTGTCTGCAACAGCCAAAATCACAGCAAATAGTGTATTGCATGCTCGGGAGAGCTTGGAGCCAGAACCAGCCCAAAGGCCTCCCAGAGGCCTCCTTAGGGAAGTAGGAGGGGTTTTTCATTAGGCATTTTTTTTGTTTGATTATTCAGGAGATGTGGTAAGATTCAAACTGGCTTAGGCTTTTGTCCATGCCTGTCCATGCCTGCAGTGGGTTAAAGGTCAGTCCAGACTGCTTGATTCTGAGACGGGTGTGTGTGGGTTGGACCCGTAATGCACGACTCAGAACACAAACGTAATAATAAATGTCCGCAAGGACTTTATTATAGGGAAATCCAGAAATCGTAGTCACACAAGCGAAGTCCAAAAACCAATAAATCCAGCCAAAAAACCAAAGTATAGTACCGAGGGAGAAGGCAGTCTCGGAATCGGTACACCATGCACAAGTTCAGTAACCAGAGTAGCAGAAGTACAATACAGGGGTAAAGCAGAGTTCGTAGGTCGTGGGACGTTGCAGGAGTCAGACCGAAGTCCTATCCACGGGGCAGAGGTACAAACAGACAGCAGGCAAAACTCGTGGTAAAAAAACAGGCAGTAGAAACGGTAGGCAGGCAGTAACGATGGTCAGTAAACAGGCTTGGATCTATAACAAAAGTCAGACAATGGATACCGCTCAAAAGTGACAGTAGATAAACTAACAGGCAACAATTTCGCAAAGACATGACATGAACACTGATCTTATATGCAGGTGTAGACAGGTGCAGACACTTAGCTTGAGAGCAGCATGCGAAGGGGAATCAGGTGTGGAAGGCTGACGAGGTAACAAGATAATTAGTAATCGTTAGTAATAAACCTATCCTGACCTAGCGTTAGTAAATTAGTAAATCACATGCACGAGAAACGTAAGGTAAACATGAACACATGGTTAGAGAGTTAGTATTACCCAATCCTGATCTAATGTTAGTAGATTAGTAAATAGACATGGGAAAATGAAACAATTAGGGAAGTGTGAGTGACAGCAAGAGAGAGAGGGAAAACAGCATGAATGCAAGGCTGCGGAAAAACATGGAAATGTGGCATAAACATGACAGAAACGTAACAGATTCCTGTGTATGAAATACTTTGTGGGCTGACAAAAAATGTATCTTAATGAGGTATTTTTGGTTCGAGAATGGGGATTATTTAAGGATAATTTTGTAAATGTGGCAGCCATCAATTTAATGACCTTTCATGGTTAACTTTTTTATTGCTGTCCTATGTATTTATAATAAACCACACTCATTCATTAATATACTTCATTATAAAACTATGTATTCATTTGGTTGCACTTTGTGTCAATGGTTTGGCTATGTTGCAAGAATGTTGTTGGCTACGCTCTTCATTTATTTATTGTGTGTGTGCTACATCAAAATGATTTAAAATTAATGAAGGAGGGAACACAAGCTTTCAAGGGGCTGTGGACAAACGTGCATTTCAATTGCCAACACAGGAAGCCATGGAGGTGGTTTGTCACAGGATCCTTTGAGTGGGCCCTGGAGCATTTTTGGTCACCTAGCAACGGCAAGAGCAGGATGGTTCGACATACAAAGACAGCCGCAGCGCACCACAGAATTATGGGGACCTTACAAGGAATATGTTGTCACTCTAGAGATACTGGCTTCAGTTTTGATATTTTGTCACACCATAGCCAGGAATCTTCGATTCGCAGTGGAGAAGGCTGGTAAGAAGTTATGTCCTGTGGACAGTTGCAGCCATGTCTGGGGAAGAAGATGAAAGTCTTCGACTGACGGTTTCTCACTGCCATCCGCGTAGGGGATCAGTCCATTCTCCTCTTCAGGAACGCGTCGGCCTTCCCGTGCACGCGCGGTAGGGTCCGACCCCCTCGGAAATTCTGGAACGGCCGCGGTCTCGGCCCGCGACGGATGAAGGTTGATGAGCACTCGCGATGCGGTCTCCCTCCCTCTGTTGCCAGGAGGCGCATGTCTCTGGTCTCCTACCCCCTCCTCCTCCTGTTGGTGCTGCTAAGCCGGGCCGAGCAGGGCCGGCCTTCGGAGAGACCGTCCAGCTGCCCCGCTGTGTCGGTGTCGCGGGGTCTCCCTGACAGGACAGTCACCGCCGGAACCGCGTTCCTCCTCCGAATCCCACCACTGACTTTCCAGGGGCCCGTCCAACACTATCAGGTGAGCTCACACAGGGGACAGGCCATGACATCACCAAAGATGGGCAAACGTTCACAGAAATGTATACAAAAATATACAGTACGGGGGAAACCTAAAACATTGTGCCTTAGTAAGGCTCAAGATAGCACTGAAAATAATAAATAATATGCATTTTAATGGGGGGATTGCATTACATTCAATACATTTTACAGACACTCAAAGCAGACAACATAGCTTACATTCTTTTACATGCAATCCTTTTATACAGCTGGATATTTACAAAAGCAATTTAGGTTTAGTACACTGCGGCAGTGCCCCGTAGAATAGAAAACAGTGTAAAATCTATCTACTTATTTCTAACAGCAAGTCAACCATCCTCCACCTGTTTTATTAAACCATTCATTATTGACACTTGCCCTGAATAAAGATTATGATATGGGCAAGGGAACCCTGATCCAAGGTTAGCACTCATATTCTATAATGCTTTATGAATACAGGCCCAGATGTTTTAAAGTGCAAACTTTACTGCTGACTTTCCAAAAAAAATAAAAAAAATCATGGAAACAGGAAATAGACAAAATATAAATATAATAGAGTGTGTCCTTCAAAATGCATTCCTGTCAATAAAATATGGTGACCTATCACAATTCTTTAATTTATAACAGGGTCCTATCTTCTGGTCACAGTGAGGTTGAACCTGTAAAGAAAGTCAGACAAACCACATGACCACACACATCACACCACCGACTTCCTGTTTAAGTAGTAAAGTGAAGGTCATGGAACTTCAAAGTATCAATGTTCTCAGTCAGTTCAGCCTGCAGCCTGCTGGCTACCCAGCGTGAGCCCTCACGTTCTGGTAAATCAACCCTTTTTTTATTAGGAGAGCATCTCCTTTTAATTTAAGTCACTTAAGCTTTAACCCCAGAGCCAAACATTGAAAACATAACGTCCTAATCTTCCCCCAAAAGTCATGTCTTACAGACAGTTGGTGTAATTCCTTTAAAAAATAAGTAAAAGACGTTAGTGCAGAACCGACACACATCATTCAAATTGCCCACAGCGCCCTCCGGCTCGCTGCTGGTGTAAATAGGTCTTTCCCTTCAAAGGTCTTCCCTTCAAAGGTAAAATTGAAAGGTCTTAAGATGACTGAACAACCAATGTACATTTGTTGGGCTATTGATTCTGAATATTATATATACCGACTATACAACTTTGACATTTATTGTTTCATTATATCAACTGTTGAGCTTTTTTCTTGGCCTGACAACCTTTTGCTTTTGACAAAAATTGCATTCATTATAAACAGTCATTTAAACCAGAGCAATAGAATGTAACCAGAATGGACGCTGCCAGGTAATTGATTTATTAAAGGGCAACTACTGTCTTATAATGTTAGTCTTATCATCACAGCTCACAAACCATGTGTAGCAATATGTGGAGATAAATTGTGTATAAAAAATGACCTTAACATCTTGGAGTTTTTACTCTTTAACACTGGAGTTTTAAATGGAATATGCAACAATAGATTGTGAATAAGGTGACTTTTTTAAGGTAAAAAACAACATTTAATTTGTTGCCTTGAAAGTGTATTTTATTTCAAAATATTTTCAGTATATTCCATTTCTCAAAGGGCAGGTTAGCTGTCCTTCATAAACAAAAGGTCTATGAAAAAAATATCCAAAATCCATAAGCAAATAACTTACGATTATAACAGGTTACCGTGACCATTTTCTCCTTCGTTTACATGTCCAGGTGTCTTTGGCTGATGATGTGGGCGGCCTGCCCACGTGGCTGGCATACAGTGCCCAGACTGGCGACCTGCAGGGCCTGGCACTAAGAGAGGAGGGCGGGGAGTACACTCTGAGGGTGACTGCTGTGGGACAGTGCCGCACGGACCCACCCGTTGCCTCGTCACGCTTCCTCCTGCGTGTTCTCAGCCAGGCTGGCACAGGAGCAGAGGCTAAGCCCCCAAGGCTAGCACCGCCAGCAGAAACGTGTGTACAATCAAAAAAAAAAAAGACATTATTTTTCAGTTGTATATAGGGTGTTAAATTGAAATAGAATGTTGAATGACCAGTGTGTTCATTTGGAATGGTGATAAGGCCGCTTTTGGCGGAACTGCTGCATAGGTGTGCATTTTACCGTTTGTCCATTCATATTATAGGAAAATAATTGATATCCTCTCATCCAATCAGAATAGAGTAATTAATCCACAGTACAAAACAATAGGATGGCATATTTTGACAGTGAAATATGACTCTTGCGTTGATGTCACCCGCAGTGGGGGCAACCAGGGCTGCCCTGTGGGTGAGTCAGTCACCGTGGCAGGCCTGGTGCTCCAGGTGAACCTTGGCGGACTGGATGCAGCAGATCGTCTGCAGCTGGTCGCCGTCCTGGCGAACTATCTGCGTGCCCAGCCCACATCCATCCAGCTGCTGTCCTTCAGAGATGAGCTCAGCCTGAGACGGGAGAACACCACCGTCTTGGCGAAGGGACTCACAGCACTGGGTCTTGACCGCAAGGGACCGGTGAAGGCAGAGGTCCTGTGGCCGGCGGGGTGTGGAGATTTCCAGATGCTGCCAGAACTGGTCCAGGTGTTGCGGCACAACGCCGGTTCAGGGCGCCTGTCTACCCTGCTGGGGGTGCCGGTGGGGGGCTGGAGGGTGCTTCGCCGTGGCATGCCCGCCAAGGCTAGAAGGCTGCGGTGGCAGCTCTGCCAAACACCCACCCCAACGTTGGCGATCGCGCCCCCACATCACACCTCAGTGTCGGCCCCACTTGCAGGGTTCCAGACAATGGCCTGGCAGGTTCCTACATTCACACAAAGTGGTCTGGCGAAATCCAAACAGGGGCCTGAAGTCATTAGCTTTCAGCAAACTCTCGAGGGACTGAGGACAACATTTTTGTCAACACCTGGGGAGATGTTGGTCACACCGGTATTGTTGTCTGACACCGTGGCTCAACATGAGCTCTTTTCCACCAATTCTCACCACATTCTTCCATCTTTGCATACCACTGAGTATTTTGCCAAAGACCCAAGGACTTCAGCAACAGCCCCTACAGATGCTATGAGCCAAACATGGCCAGACAATGTACTCTTAGACTTAAGCCAGTTAGCCACAGCAATTTCCTTTCCAACATATGTCATTGCTGAGAGGTCACAGAGGACTGCCTCTACCACATTTGTTCCCTTAATGCTAAACCATACAATGCCCTTTAGCACCAGTGCTATGGACCTGCAACCGCTCAGCAGATATCATACTGCACAACTCTTTCCCGATGAGACAGCACCCACAAGAGGAAGTTTGCTTCACGGTTTATTTCCTACAAGGACGTTTCACTCACCATTTGTACCATGGACGGTCGAATCTTTCAGAAAAGGTCCAAACAGTATTCTGATGTCAAAGACAGATTTGGAGTTTCTCACGCCAACCAGAGCACCAGAGAGGACCCTGTCCTCAGGATCAACCATGACAAACTTTGCTAGTCCACTGGAAACCTCAATGCAGCCATTTGATACCCAATCAGAAAATTGTCACCTTCTTTCTAAATCCAGATCTTTGCCTCTGTCTGCCTCTGTGAATGTCGATCAACAGCAAAGTTGGTCTCCAAAAAAGACCACAAAGATCTTTTCAACTCACCTGAAGACACTGGTTAGCCTCGATATAGAGTACAAAGATTTGTTTCTGAGCTCTACTGCAGCATTAAGGTCTTTGACTACACTAACTTTGTTGACACAGCAGTCTGCCCTGGCTATCTCTGCTGAAGAGACTGTTCTCTCTCTCAGTATTTTCCCAACGGTGTTAACGCACTCGAGCATAACTGTAACATCAAGTCAAACTGCCGGTCCTCCCTTCAAACATAGTCTTGATGCTGTGACTGAATCAGTTTCAGGAAGCAGTTATCTGTGGTCTGTGATTACACCATCATTGGAATCAGATCAGTCAAAACAGTCATTTGAGACAACAGGTATGTTTTTCATAACTGAATTTCCATTAAGTCATATTATTGCTTCTGTTTCAAAATCATCTCTGTTTGTCATTGGTGCTAATGAGTTTTTGTTTCTGTCTTCCAGGGAGGGATTCATCTCACAGACAGAGCCTGGATGCGCAGCACACAGGCCAATCAAATCTGAGAGGTTTCACAGCTGGCATTCCTCAAACTGAACAGCAGGACTTTTTGGAGACCTCCTCTCCGCAGTTTAAACTGGAAACCTCCGTGACGTCACATTCTGTCCTGGAGACCACATTTTCACAGTTTGATCTGGAGGCCTCTGTCACATCACACTTTGCCCTGGAGACCTCATTTTCACAGTTTGATCTGGAGACCTCTGTGTCATCACATTCTACCTTGGAAAGCTTGTTTCCACAGTTTGAAATGGAGACCTCTTTGACATCACACTCTGCCCTGGAGACCTCATTTTCACTGTTTGATCTGGAGACCTCTGTGACATCACACACTGCACTGGAGACATCATCTCCACAGTTGAACCTGGAGACCTCTTTGACATCACACTCTGCCCTGGAGACCTCATTTTCACAGTTTGATCTGGAGACCCCTGTGACATCACATTCTGCCCTGGAGAGCTTGTTTCCACAGCTTGAAATGGAGACCTCTGTCACATCACACTCTGCCGTGGAGACCTCATTTTCACTGTTTGATCTGGAGATCTCTGTGATATCACACTCTGCACTGGAGATATCATCTCCACAGTTGAAACTGGAGACCTCTGTGACATCACAGTCTGCCCTGGAGATGTCATTTTCAGAGTTTGATCTGGAGACCTCTGTGACATTACATTCTGCCCTGGAGAGCTCGTTTCCACAGTTTGAACTGGAGACCTCTGTGACATCACACTCTGCCCTGGAGAGCTCATTTCCACAGTTTGAAATGGAGACCTCTGTGACATCACACTCTGCCCTGGAGACCTCATTTCCACAGTTTGATCTGGAGACCTCTGTGACATCACACTCTGCCCTGAAGATCTCATTGCCACAGTTTGAACAAGAGACCTCTGTGACATCACACTCTGCTCTGGAGACCACATTTTCACAGTTTAAACTGGAGACCTCTGTGATATTACATTCTGCCCTGGAGAGCTCATTTCCACAGTTTGAAATGGAGACCTCTGTGACATCACACTCTGCCCTGGAGACCTCATTTTCACTGTTTGATCTGGAGACCTCTGTGACATCACACACTGCACTGGAGACATCATCTCCACAGTTGAAACTGGAGACCTCTTTGACGTCACACTCTGCCCTGGAGACCTCATTTTCACAGTTTGATCTGGAGACCCCTGTGACATCACATTCTGCCCTGGAGAGCTTGTTTCCACAGCTTGAAATGGAGACCTCTGTCACATCACACTCTGCCGTGGAGACCTCATTTTCACTGTTTGATCTGGAGATCTCTATGATATCACACTCTGCACTGGAGATGTCATATCCACAGTTGAAACTGGAGACCTCTGTGACATCACAGTCTGCCCTGGAGATGTCATTTTCAGAGTTTGATCTGGAGACCTCTGTGACATTACATTCTGCCCTGGAGAGCTCGTTTCCACAGTTTGAAATGGAGACCTCTGTTATATTCCACTCTGCCCTGGAGAGCTCATTGCCACAGTTTGAACTGGAGACCTCTGTGACATCACACTCTTCCCTGGAGAGCTCATTTCCACAGTTTGATCTGGAGACCTCTGTCACATCACACTCTGCCCTGAAGGTCTCATTGCCACAATTTGAACAAGAGACCTCTGTGACATCACACTCTGCTCTGGAGACCACATTTTCACAGTTTAAATTGGAGACCTCTGTGATATTACATTCTGCCCTGGAGAGCTCATTTCCACAGTTTGAAATGGAGACCTCTGTGACATCACACTCTGCCCTGGAGACCTCATTTCCACTGTTTGATCTGGAGACCTCTGTGACATCACACTCTGCACTCGAGACATCACCTCCACAGTTGAAACTGGAGACCTCTGTGACATCACACTCTGCCCTGGAGACTTCATTTTCACAGTTTGATCTGGATACCTCTGTGACATCACACTCTGCCTTAGAGAGCTCATTTCCACAGTTTGAAATTAAGACCTCTGTCACATCACACTCTGCCCTGGAGACCTCATTTTCACTGTTTGATCTGGAGACCTCTGTGACATCACACTCTGCCCTGAAGATCTCATTGCCACAGTCTGAAATTGAGACCTCTGTGACATCACACTCTGCCCTGGAGACCTCATTTCCACAGTTTGATCAGGAGACCTCTGTGACATCACATTCTGCCCTGGGGAGCACGTTTCCACAGTCTGAAATGGAAACCTCTGTCACATCACACTCTGCCCTGGGGAGCACGTTTCCACAGTCTGAAATGGAGACCTCTGTCACATCACACTCTGCCCTGGAGACCTCATTTTCACTGTTTGATCTGGATACCTCTGTGACATCACTCTCTGCACTGGAGACATCATCTTCACAGTTGAAACTGGAGACCTCTGTGACATCACACTCTGTCCTGGAAACTTCATTTATAGCTCCACAGCTGCAGGCCTCTGTGACTTCACAGTTGGAAGTGGGGAACTTAAAATCTACTCAGTCTAGACTCGAGAGCTCATTTTATATGAACTCGCAACTTAAACAAAGAAGTTCAGTGAGAAGTACTCCTCAATTTCAGTCAAGCACACCCAGCTCTTTGTGGGCGGCAACACCAGATTTAGTAACAGGAAGCACAAGACAAGCAACAAGTTTGGCCTGGTCAGATAATGTTACAGAGACTACTCTGCTATATACTCTGCATCACAGTCCTGTTGCAAGCTCTCTTACGACAGGAAACATGATAACTGAAAGTACTAGAACTACTATCATGGAGCTAAGCAACAGGAAAACAGTTATTTTATATGACTTACCAACCATAACTGCATCACAAGCTTCAAGCATTTTCAATCTAAAATCTTCATGGCCTGCTTACAAAGTCTACATTTCACCATCAACTTCACAGACTGGGAGGACTGACTTCTCACTGCCCTTTGCTTCAGCCAAAATATCAACACAAGACACAGGAGAACTGTCCCTTCATCACCCACAGTCTTCGTCTGTTCAAACCCTCACACCTACACTACAGAGATCCATGGAGCAGCTCATATCAGACTCGGTGTCATCTGAAGAAGGCCCCCCCCCTCTGTCCAGCAGACCTGGTGTCTCGGACATTGAAGTTTACGTGAGTGAAGCACCACTCAATACCCACAGCATCATGGAGACGGCGTATTTGATTTCCCGGATACCTCGCAGTACCATCTCATCCTTGCCTCAGCCGGACACGCCTGGTCCCAGTCCTTCTGGTTTCAGCAGAGGCAGACAGCCCCTGCAACCATCACATTCAGGGAAGGCCTCCCCCGTAGAGGGGTCATCTAAAAAGTCTAGTCTGGGGAAAACACAGCAGACCCTGAAGCTGTCCCTTACTGAGACTTCCTCCCTCATCACGTCCATATTTGCACCATATGCCTTCTTCTCAAGGTCACATCTACCTCTGGCAGCTACAACACAGTTCTGGTTGCCAACAGATAAAGTTCATACAGAGGAACTAGAACTTGCAACACCAGAATTTCCTCACCAATTAACCTTCATCTCTCAGCAATTGAGTTTAGACTCCTCCTATCCTTTTTTATCCATCAGTGCAACAGCCAGGGGTGTTCTAGAGACAGAAGAAAGTGGCCATGTGTCACCTTTAGCCTGGCTTAGCCTGGTGGAAACACTGCAAATTCACTTATGGTCCTACCCTTCAGGGTCTTTTAGCCTACTGGCAGATGCATCTCAAGTCACGGCAGTGCAACCACATTCTAAGGGAAGTCTGGCAGAAGCCGTAACCATGGATGGGCCCATTACCCCTGCGTCTGTCCTGGTAAATATAGACCTCTTGTCATCCTCAACACCCGATCCCTCTCTTTTACAGTTGCCTAATGAACTCTCGATGTTCGATCCCGGTGCCACGATGGCCACAGCGGAACCGGATGCTGCGCTGCCGCTGAGCGTGTTACTGTCCTCCGCATGTACTCCCCAGTGGGCAGAGTGCCGGTCATCTTCAGAGCCGTTGCTGAGCACCAGCTACCCTGCTACACACACACCAGCAGGTTCTGCTGAGAATGGCTTTACTGCGCTCCCTGCTGGGGACCACAGCTCCAGATCAGCCTCAGCTGTGTCCCTGCTACCATTTCCTGCTTTTTCCTCTACATATGTCATGACGCCATTGGACACGCCAGTTACTGTATACCTAGAGGAGAGTCATTACACATCTCTCTGTGATCCCGTCATTGCATTGACCATCTGGCCCACTAAGACTCTTGTTCCTGGGCACTTCAGCGACACACCATTGCAACCGTGGACCAGAGAACTCACCTTGTCCCTCGAATCGTCAATAAAGCAATCTACCACTCAGCCAGCTTCTTCTTCAATGACCACCACAGGTAACAAAAGTCTTAACCCATTAAGTACCGTGGGCGACATAAGTCGACAAAAATAAAAACATTCTAAAGTGCCAAAATGTGTAAACAGTGAGAACTTTTAAAAATCCAATCAAAATGCTGTTACTAGATAAATAAACGCTATCTGTATGGCTGTATAAGTGGGTAAGTTCATAGCAGAATATTTTTTGACTCCTGTCCCGGCAGATGTGCGACCGAGTGACAAATAAATTAATAATCAGCCATCCAATTCAAAGCATTTACTCATGTTCGTCTAACGGTACGTCGACAAGTTTAAAACACAAGGGACAAACACAACAACATGCCTAAATACTACACGTAGTCCAAGATAATGTGTGGGCTGACTATTAATGTTGAGTTACGTATGTCTGAATGAACATTCTGTAACAAACCTGATGGATCGCTACAGCTCTGATTTATTTGAATAAAGACAAAACAGGGTTTGGTGACAGTCAAGATTTAAATGAGCATATCTCACTTAATATGTGGAGTAGAAACATAATATTGTTATCGCCAGAAAGCTGAGACTATCCTCTTTTAAAGTGTAAAACTCTAAATGATGGAGCATGTCAGATATGCATTTGTTCAGTTTATTGTTTATTCATCTACTCAAATAATACAAAGAAACTGTCAAAACAGATACGGTCAAACTGTCAAATTTTAAATCTCAAGCAAGAGCTGATTTTGATGGAAAACCCTTTTCACTATTACACATCAACAATGATTAAAATAATTATGTTTAATAGATGTGTTTTATTAGAGGTTTGAACATTGACAGGATCAATCTATATTTAGAATGTTGGCACAACTTGGCAGCCATGTTGGCCTGTCTCTGCAGGGATTCTAGTGTTCTGGAACACTCTGGCATTGGATGAGATAAGAATCCTCACATGGCACAATAGTTTTAAATTTAGCATGCATCAACAGTTCAGTCCATACAATGCCATTGTAGCAATTTTAGATAAGCTGACCCAGCTTGATTGTATGAACAAAATTGATTGTATGAACAGAATTTTCTGCAAAGAATTTGTTTGTAGAGCTGTGCATCAGAAGTATAATTGATTAAGAAATATTTGTTGCTGGTGGTATTTCAAAGGCTGAGTTTTTTTTATAGCAGTCTTTCGGTCATTTTTTTACTGACTTTCTTTCATAGTTGGCTATTTGTTGCATGAGGATAATTGAGTCCCACACTTGACACAATGAGACTGTCTTTTTAAATTCATATTACACATATTACACAAAAATACAGATGTGTTCAGAGCTCAGCCTTCATTGCGAGTGTAAATACTTTTGATCTCTGCACTTTATCTGTATTGAAAAAATAAAACCCATTAGTCTATCTACTCATCTCATTATGAAGTGTGCATTTCAGTAATATCAATGCACACAAATAAGTTCATGAATTACATATTTTAAGCAAAAAATGGAAAAGGTGTCTTGTTAAATGCAAGTCAATTCCCTTCAGTCTGTGGTATTATGCGTCCTGTCATTATATTACATTTAGCAGACACTGTTATTCAGAGAGATTTACAATGAAAGAGAACCTAAGTGCAGTCATCTCAATTGTGTGAGGAACATCATTAAGGCACTAAATGTAACTGCTTTTACCAACCTATTGAAAACGAGTCATAGATTTATCATAGACTCATATAGCTAGCACCTACTGTATATAGAACTAAAAAGCATGCCTTAAAGGCATACTGAATTTTGTTGGAACATAATATTGTATAGCTACCTGGCCCCAATCTGAGTTGTAATATTCACGCCCATCTTCATGACTTGCTCCAGTGGTCAGCAAGTGGCCAACAGAGAATTTTTTCTCTCTCCATTCACTCCCATTGGATGGCAAAACAGGTCTCAAAAGCACACTTTTAGCACATAAACGAATGCAAACAACGCAGATTATGCCGATATATAAAATCACAATATCCAGTACCGAATGTTTGAAAAGATAAAAAGCTCCATTCATGATATTTTACACTTTTTTCAAACCAAGGTTTGGAAGAAGATCCGGTCGTTAGCTTGTGAGGAACTTCCTTAAATTGTTTAGTTTTTGCGCCAGTAAGAGTCCCACCCACTTCCTGAAGTGCAAGATGAAGATGAGCGTGAATATTACGACTCATATCGGGGCCAGGTAGCTATACAATATTATGTTCTAAGTTCAGTATGCCTTTAACAATCTTCGTAAAAGTGATGACATAAGAAGGGGTCTAGGGGATGGTAACAGAATAACATTAAATATTTGCCTCATTCTTTTGTGAGTGGTTGTTGTCATAGCGATCTTCGCATTAAAGGGACATTAACTGCGTGGTTTGTTTTCAGGACCCTCTAATGTCCCCCAAACAGTACTACAGTCCATGCAAGTTCTGCAGGCCACTGTTGGGATCCCCTTCCGCTTCTTCATACCTTCCGGCACCTTGTTGGACCCGGAGGACGGGAGAGCAAATGCATTTACTCTTGAGATCTCCTCTCTCGATGGATCTCCCATCGGTCCCGAGTCTTGGCTCGGGCTGGACCAGAGGCGGTGGCTGCTGCATGGAGTGCCGCTGGACTCTGACCTACAGTTTTCCCCCCAGCAGTTGCTCCTGCTGGCTCGGGACAGCACCGGACTGACTGCCCGGCTCCCGATGGTCATCGAGCTCCGCCGGGCACCCTGGGAACCATGCTACGCCTACGCCCTGACCACCCGGAACAGCCTGCACTCTTTCCTCCGGGAGCGGCGACGTGTCGAGCTGTTCCTGGAGAAGGTGGCGCGCTTCTTCAACGACTCCAGTGGCCGCCACCTCGCCTTGATCTCCCTGGAGGCCGGCTCCACCGTAGCAGCCTGGTACAACTTCACCTTGTGCTGGCCCAGCAGTAGGGCCGAGGGCCAGTGTCCAGAGAGATGGATCCGGAGCATGTGGGAGGGGATGAGGACAGAGGATGGAAAGGTGGACCCTGTTTTCGCCCACGCAATGCTCCCTGAATTCCCCATCGTGGAGGTTGGGGATCTGAGCTTCGGGGGAGTCTGTCTCCCTGGATCCCCCCCAGCGACGCATCCCACCACCGATCCCGCTGCCCCGCAGCCCGGCCCCTCTACTTGGACCGCCATGCTTCTGGTGGCCCTGCTCATCATCTGTGGCCTTTTTCTGCTCACGGTACTCTTGATAGCCGCTGTGCGCTCCTGCAAGAGTCGCGGGGCCCCATCGCTGCGCCCGTCTGAGGTATACCCTGCCCGCTGCCTAGAGCGACAGGCCCTGAAGCCCAGGCTGCCCCCCCTTTTTCAGGAGGAGATGCCCCCGCCACCACTCCAGCTGTGGCTGAACCTGACCCCCCTACCGCAGGAAGACCCTTTCTCCATGGACCCCACCCACACAAACCACCCCTTCTCCATAGACTCCACCCAAACTCACCATCCCTTCTCCATAGACCCCACCCAAACTCACCATCCCTTCTCCATAGACCCCACCCACACATACCATCCCTTCTCCATGGACCCCACCCCCACAAACTATCAGCAAAGATCACAGGAAAGAGGCCTGGCCTCCCAATCTCCCCCACACTACCAACTACCACCTCCGAACTCCCCCAGCAGCCACAGCCACAAAAATAAACCACAAAAAACTCTCAACAGTAAATACAGACTTTAAAGCAGGGCAACTCAAACCAACTCTCTTTGGTCTAGGGTGAGTTTGAAAACCACTGTGCTAGAGCATTATATTTTTTGCCAAGTCATTCTATTTCATATCTTTTTTGAGTTTTTCGAGTAGTTTGATTGCCCTCTCTCTGATTGGATGATGATTCCTGGTCTCTCTGAGTGGATTGTGTGTTTTCGTTTGGTTTGCATCGGGTCAGTTTGTATTGTAAGACTTTAAGGATTTGGGCTTCATTTGGAGAGATTTTACCTTGAGGCTGAGAACATTTTTACCTAATTTTCTAATTTTCCAAGTTTTGATAATCTCCCTGGGCCCTATCTTGGCGATCTTGGCGCTTAGTCTAAGCGCATGGCGTAAAGTCCATTTAGGGCGTGTCCAAGTCCACTTTTGCTATTTTAATGGCGTGTTTTTTTGGCGCTAAGCACGGCGCAGCGTGCAAGTGGGCTGAACCTAGTCTCTTCATTAATTATAGGTGTGTCTTGGGCGTGACATGCAATAAACCAATCAAAATGTCATATCCCATTCCCTTTAAAAGCCTGCTTTTCCACCTTGGCGGATTGCTTATATGATGGCGAAACAGACATGCTCGTGCGTGTTTAGTGCGATCAAGGAATAGGCTATATGGATCAATAGTAGCCTATGATAAATATTATTCGGACAAACCATTGAGTTCCCGGTAATTCCCAACAGTGCTGTTATTCTACAAAATATATGCGGTTAAATTTAGTTAAAGGCACCTGCAACAGCTGAGAATAAGCTACCAATGGCTTCCGTCTCACCTTAGAAAACGCCAAATTAGCCTGCTTGTTTAACGAATTTCGTTTGATTATACAATGAAACAATGAACTCATGTTCAAGCTTCATCCGAAGTTCATTACCTGCATTTTACTTTTGATTAATAAAATAAATAACGTTATTTTGCCTTAATGATGACAACAAATACAATAAAGCTGTCCGGTTGGCAACCCATAGGTTCACGCATATTTTCCCTTCTTTTATAATGTCCTGCTTATGTAAATGTGACCAACCAGTTTTACTGGTAGCGTAATGCTTTAAAACAATCCACTTTCCCAGGAAGACCGCTAAAAGTGCGATTTACAGCAGGGGAAACAGACCTGCTCCTCTAAAGCGCACATGCAGATAATGGTATTTAAATTAATTGTGAATTAATTGTAACGTGCTGCAAATTTGTTTTCGTTTCTAATTAGACGATTAGTTCTCTTTAAAATATTTTGTTCAGTTATGGAATAACAGGTGAAATCAACGGGGTTTTAATAAGCTGAGGGTATGGAAACCTTGTCACTGTAATTTTAAAAATATGAAGGACGAAGAATAACTAAGGTTACAATTCAGTTAACATGGTGTCATTTACGTATCTCCGTTTTTTAACCATAGGCTATCGAAAAAAACCTTATACATAGCGAATCCGCTGTAGCCTAGGCTATTTGAAAAACAATAAAAGCAATATTCACTGGACAAGGTTTTAAACTTTTTTCAGCCACAAACCATTCTATTTACTTACCGGCTGTATTCCTAGATAAACAGACCTGTATTGTAATGACATCTGAAGCGCATTTTCAAAACTCAAATGTCGGTCTATTGCAGTGCACGAGTTTTCTATTGAATGACAATTCACGCATTAGGCGTAAATGACAATTAGCGCATTAGGCTTGATATAGGTGTTATCAGCTCCTTTTTAACGGATAGCCATTGTCCCGTACCATCGCACATCGCCTGGATGTTGATGGGCTGAGAGCAATGTAATGTTGCATCGTTTCCCTTCGCTGAGGGAAAGGTATGTGGACCTATGGAACCTTTTATTATTATGCATTTTTGACATAGCCTACACAATAATAATATTTCGCATTGTGATCTAGATATTTTAGTCATGCTTGTGCGCGCCCTGTGTGTAACAGACAGGATGGTACGCGCGTTGTGCACACGCCTATGTAGACGCACTTATATGCGCCGTTAAAATAACATGTAAACAACTGCGAAATGACTTTAGACCAGGTTTGTGGTGGTTCTAGCGCAAGCGCTTTCTGCTGGCTCAAGATAGCAATACGCCAGAAAGAATCCTGGCCACTCCTCGTCTTAAGACCAACACGCCCAGTTCACTTGTAATGGGCGCAAGAATACATGGTAGTTAAAGGACGTGAACGCAAGGCGTTATTATGAACCATGCGCCGGGTGTAAGATAGCAAAGACACTTGCGTTTGGGTTAGCGCCGCTTTGCGCCGGGTGTAAGATAGGGCCCCCTGTGTTTTGGTTTTCTGTATTTTTGTCTTAGTTGCGTTGCAAATCCTAGTGGGTATCCCTGTGGTACCTTTTAAAACCCTTCTTGCTTTTCTTTTTCATATTTGGTTTTGGTTGTTTTTCCAAAGGGCCATTTCTTGTTAGTTCCTTGCAATTCTTAGGCTCCTCCAAACAAAAACAACATCCTTAAATCAAGAAGGGCCCATCAAGAAGTTAGTGTATTGTAATTTTGCATGTGCCTGACTATTTCTGATCATTAACTACTGTCCAACAACATTATAAGGAATTAGTGATATGATGCCACTTTCATTACATTACAATCATTTGGCAGACGCTTTTATCCAAAGCGACGTACAATAAATGCATAATGAAGGTCATTGAAGCGACTACAAAGCACATCTGACAAAGCACAACTTTCTCATAACGTAGGAGCTATCCCTAGTAATAAACATTGAATATAGTACAGTCAGCTATACATTATGAACTATACAATAATAAAAAACACAAGTTAAATAGAAAACAAACAAAAAACATGAAACAAGTACTATGGAATTGGTCCTAGATAGGTAGGTTAGTCGAGGTGGAGTCTGAAAAAGTGCGTCTTCAGACCACGACGGAAAACAGGCATTGTTTGAGCCGAGCGTAGAGAAGTGGGGAGTTTATTCCACCACTGGGGAGCTAGGGTGGATAAGCTGGAGGTGTTGACGGGATAATAACCTAACTTTGATGAACATTTTTGCCATTTTAAAATAGTTTTTTTCACAGATCAAGTTTTAGGAATATAATCAATCCTAACTCTTTTACCTTTAATTTTCTGCTGAATGTAGTAAAAAATTAAGAATACTATAAGAATAAAAGATGGAGCTGGAAGATACCTTTAATATGACATAAGAACCAGATTAACAATCTGGGACAAGTGTAATTTTGGTTCCAAGGGTTTCTTATAAGACCAAATCGGCATGCCAAATCTCATTCAAATCTGTGTCGATACGGTCAAAAAGCGTGTTGAATTGACATGGACTCACCCACTAGTCACAGGTTTTACATATTATTTTAGAATTCTTTTTCTCCCCAGTTTTGGAATGCCCAATCGTGTAGCAGCGCTAAGTGCCACAAGCTCTACCATTAAAGTGCAGAGAAGCAAGCGCTCCCCTCCGAAAAGTCGTGTGGCTTCTCGTCACGTCGGGCTCGTGCAGATGCGGGTCGGAGGAATACGCTTAATGTGCCCCTTCCATCAGTGGAGCTTGCTGGTGTGCAATCAGGCGCTGTCATTCCAGCTGTCTTAAACCCTCCCATCGCATCCCTGTGCGACGGGAGAGCCAACTGTGCATTTGCCTCAGTGCTGCCACGGTCCGGATTCAAAACCAGACCGTGGACCACTCGGTTTTAAATCTGTGGGAAGATATACTGGTCCAGTCAATGTCAAATAAATGTGTAAGTCTGTGTAAGAACTCGGACTGCTGTTGCATTGACAGAATGCAATGCAAGGTTGAATAATTGCACAGTCGCATTTGTTAAGCGTCTTAAAACAGAGCAAACCTTTTTTCTTTTTTTTACAGGGGTAAAAAACACACAAGAAAAATGTGTGTTTATTGTTTTTTTTTATTTGTTTTTTTTAATTAATGGTGAATACATTATTAATGTGTTTTGCTCCCGTTTGGTCCCACTGTGGGTGGAGCGGTATAATCTGAAAAAGCGAGTGGGCGTCACACTGTACAAAATCAGCCACAGTAAGAGCATGATACAGCGGCCCATTCTTCACAGTGCCATTTCCGTTTGTAAAACGGTTTGCAATGCGGTCTGTTTTGAGGATGCAGCGCTCGTGCAACAAAGCCACCCCAGTATAAAAATTAAAAATCTAGACTTCAAGCGACATCCTGTCATTATGTATTTTTACACATTTTTCAATTGAAATTATGAAAAAAATTATAAACATCCCCACACAGGCGGAATTAGTACACCGATTATGTACAGTATTATGAATTTGAAAAATAATTTGCAGATGGGGCAAAAACAATGGGGCAAATGTCTCAAGACCTGACAAATGCAAATGCATTTGGTGAGCTCAATACTTGTAAAATTTGCTTCAGAATAAAAGACTATATTTGTATGTTCAGGAGTGATCAAATATGTGACTTAATGATCACAAAAACCTTCATAGATAGTGAAAACTTTCATGGAGTGCTTTAATTCCACTGTACTCCATTCCACTATCCACCACCAGAGGTAGACCAACATCCACAACCAATGGTATGAGCATGCTTATGACCTTCCAGAACTACCAAGACTTGACCACATTCAAATCCTTAATTGGGTTGCACTCGAGCTTTGTGCTAGTTCTCATTACTGTGACACATAAAACAGGAAATGTGGAGAAAAAACAGGAAGTGCAGGGGGTAATAAAAGCCAGAAATCACAGAACCACAGACAGCATTTTTTATTTCTCTATCGAAATTTATCAGTATAAACATAAGCATGTAAAAAATGGCTTAAAAACCTATGGTTCAATCTTGCTGACACACTCAGAGACTGTATCGTACATAAAGATAAAAAGTATGAGGAAAAGTACCGGAGGGACACTCGTTTGATAGTAAAATATTTCCTGTACAGAAATACAGAGACAGTTTTCCAAGTGGTGGTTGGAGAGCGAAAGGTGGTCGATGGGAAAACTGCGTCACCTGTTGGTTTTCCCATTTTCGGTGGTCTCCATTCTGCCAGCAAAAGTATAGAGTAGAGAGACACAAGTTACCAGACAGCCGCTGCAACTCTCCAAAACACAGTGCCTTCAGAAATTACTGACCAACCCCTAGAGCTTCTGCACATTTTGCTGTGTTGCATCTTAAAATTTCAACGCATTGAATTTTTTCCCTTCCTTCACCAACAATGAATTCAACACATTTATGATGCAAACAAATATCATTTTTAGTCAACGTTATTTTCAAAAGAGAAAGAAATTTTACACGCATTGAAATTTGAATATTTTTGAGCATCTCAAGGTCTGTCACTCAGCTGCTGTCAAAATACAAGTGTGCTTTAATGTAGGCCTTTTTCTCAGAAATCCCACTCTCGAAAAACCAGAGTGTGAAGCGCTGAGGAGACTGTTGATTCATGGACAGTTTTCTCCCATTTCAGCCAATGAGCTCTGCTACTCTGCCATTGCTGTAGCTGGCCTCTCTGTCACTTCTCAGACAAATGCGCTGCGTGTCTAATGGACTTATAGGACGGTTATAAGATTTGGCATTATTTTTATAACCAGCTTTTTTGACTTCTAACAACTTAGTCTCAAAGTTCCACGGGCCGTTCCCTAGTCTTAATGAAAGTGTGACTGATCTGATTTGCCGTGTCAGTTGTGAGAGCTCAAGTCAGTGATATTTATTTTGCAATCGTGCAATTTAACACTGGTGGATTCAAAATAAGCATCAGAATACAGACCCGTTTTCATCTTTGAGGTGCTGATAAAGCTCGGTCCTGTTGTTGACGGAGTTGATCCGCCCGGCAAACTCCTGGTGCTTGCGCGAGTTGGCCGTGTTCACCCTGTTCGTCCACAGCGTGAGCAGCGACATGGGACCTAAAGATGCAGAAAGCACGAGCACGGATTACCCAGAAGGCAGCTGGAACGATAAAACATTGTTCTTCCCCAAGCACTTGGGGCCTAATTTAGTAAGACCTTTAGAATATGCAAAAACCTTTTAGCACCCGTAAAACTAAAAATACAACCAACACCATGAGCAATCACTGGTCATGCTATTGATTTTCCATGTGCTAAAAAGTCTTGCACATGCTAAAGGCCTTAGTTAAACAGGCCCTTAATGTATATTGAAACACCAGTCAGATGAATCCATTTAATGATCCTGTGACTTTTAAACGGCTTTAATTTTTTGCAATGTGGTACATGGCAAATGATTCCTTAAAAACAAAGTTCAATTTTTTTTATTTGATTACCTTGTCGACTGACAAATTAAATAGGTGAAGTCTTAATGGCTGAAATGTAGACACCTGCTTGCTGAAACCATTTGGGTAAAATTAATTCAAAGCAAGCAAAAAGGCAGTGAAACAAGCCTACATTTTGTCAAGAAATCAAATAAAAATGGGCTACTTGGTCCCTGCTCAATAAAGTGATAAGTTGGAGATGGTAATTAAAGTCAACGTTTGCTAATACTTGCTAGAACCAGATCAGATTCAGGTTTCATCTAAAAATCCTATTATCTGAAAAAAAAACTGCAACCAGACAGTAGCTAAAGATAGAGCTTCAAGCCATTCGAGACAGGGTCATTATTTGGCAGGCCTGGGTCTGTCCAGTTTATCCTGAACAGTTAACAGGGTTTTTGTAACAGGTTCAGTATTTGGCGGGCCGGGTCTATACAGTTTATCCTGAACAGTTAACAGGGTTATTTTGTGACGGGTCAGTATTTGGCAGGCCGGGTCAATACAGTTTATCCTGAACAGTTAACAGGGTTTTTTGTGACGGGGTCAGTATTTGGTGGGTCTGCACCTTTGGCTTTCTCAGGGGGCTGACTCTCCTCCAAGGTTAGGCGGGGCTTCTTGTTCAGTGGCTCTGGGGAGTCTGGAGAGTCCTTGATGACCTCTGACTCCACAGGCTCCTCCTTCTCACGCTCTAGCGCCCCCTTGAGCCTGGGGGAGAAACAAACCACAAACACACACACACACACACATGCACACGCACACGCACACCTTTGAGCAGAGGTTCTTAATCGTGGTCCTTTAGAGCCATGGGGTATGCTGGGTTTTTTTTTTTTGGCCTTCAGTATCTAAATGTGTAAGCGTGGGTGCATGCATGTGTATGTCAACAGCTAATGCAGACTTCTGTGATCAGGCTCTAGAATTTTCAATTCCTATCCCAGAGTGCAGTTCAGCACCCACGGACATTTCAACACATTTGAAAAAGTACTTTCAGGAGTATCAGTCAATGCACAGCAGAAGAGCCAAACAAAACTGAATCTGACATCAATAACTGTATAACAGTTACATGATAGTTATACACAGTGTAGCGTGGTTACACAGTATAACAGTTACATGATAGTGATACACAGTGTAGCATGGTTACACAGTATAACAGTTACATGATAGTTATACACAGTGTAGCATGGTTACACAGTATAACAGTTACATGATAGTGATACACAGTGTAGCATGGTTACACAGTATAACAGTTACATGATAGTGATACACAGTGTAGCATGGTTACACTGTATAACAGTTACATGATAGTTATACACAGTGTAGCATGGTTACACTGTATAACAGTTACATGATAGTGATACACAGTGTAGCGTGGTTACACAGTATAACAGTTACATGATAGTGATACACAGTGTAGCATGGTTACACAGTATAACAGTTACATGATAGTGATACACAGTGTAGCATGGTTACACTGTATAACAGTTACATGATAGTGATACACAGTGTAGCATGGTTACACAGTATAACAGTTATGTGAACGATTATGTGTGGAATATGCAGTGGAGACATCAGGTGAGAGTCCCCACCTCTCTCCCGGCTCCTGCCAGGTCTTCTCTGCCTCGGAGTCTTTGCCGTTCCTCTCCGGCTTCTCCTCCTTGTCCTCCCTCTTCCTCCCTCTTTTCTTGCGTTCCTCCTCCTCGGGCGGCCTGCTGCGGCAGGCGCTCACGCACTCCAGCACTCGGGTGTGGCGGTCGCCGCCCCCCACATGGGTCCGCACCAGGGCCTCCAGCTCGTTCCACATGGCGCGGTACTGTTCGTCCCTGGAAGCCCAACCAGGACTTACTCCCACTGTTCAACACCCCCGTACTTGCAAAATCATCCATTTTAAATAGATGTACTACATGTAAAAATACTATCATATAACCATCCATTTCGCAACCATCACCTTTTAGGCCCCTTGCCCCTGGTTCCAACAGTGGAGACAGGAAGTGGGTCGTTCTTCCTCTCCATGTCAACCAGGTTGTACACGGTCTTCTGACAGGTTAGCACGTCGTCCTCAGTCAAACCCTCTTTCACGATCAGATTGGCCAAGGGCACCACCTGCACCGCATACAGAGCGATTATTCATCACGTGTACAGCCACCGTCCCTCCCCTGGGGATCACCATGTCGCCAAGCAACCGGTTGGCGGAATAAATAAACCAATCGTCATAGTTCACGTTTGAAAAACACGAACGTTCTGAACGCCCACCTTCACCTTTGACCTGTTTTTCTCAGCTACATTTAATAATACACGCTTCTTAGCAGACGCTTTTATCCAAAGTGATGTACAGTATATGAAGTCCCCTGGGATTTTTTTAATTTTTTTATATTGTTTTTATATTGTTTTGCTGCATCGTGTATGTGAGTGCTAACTTAATTTCATTGTACTTGTACAATGACAATAAAGATATCTAATCTAATCTAAAAAAGTCCCCTGGGATCGACCCACAACCTTTGTGTTGTTAGCACAATGCTCTACCAACTAAGCCATAGGACTATTCATTGGCACTCAACACTGTAACCTCCACAATCGATTCTGGAGATCACAGACAGGAATGTGCTCTCCTCCAGACCCGGCGCTATGGGTGGGCATTTGGGGGCTGTTCACGAGTCAGGCTCACGCAGACACAATTCTGAGAAAGAGGCTTCGTTTTCAGCTCGACAGGCAACCTCACGGTGCCCGATCGACCAGCAGGAGGGTCGCTGGTGTGCGGTGATGCCCTGTTGTCCTGGGAAACTGAAACACTCCCTTCTCTGGGCGTCGCTAGAACTAACTTTATGTCGCCCTGTACCTTAGACCTGTGTTTACCTAATTGTAATTGGTTATGAAATACTGGTTACATCACAAAGTGGGTGGGTTAATCACTCTGAACACTGCTAATTCCACGGAGGTATGAGCCTGGCAGGCAAGGCTGCAATGCCAACACTGACAGGAAGGGGGAGACAGAGGCTCACCGCCTGCATGTTGAAGATGGTGGTCTGGGAAATGATCATTGGCCAGTATCGGGTGTGTCGTTCCAGCTGGGCCTTGGCTCTTTCCAAGGGCACTTTCCCAGAAACCCCTGAAGCCGGGGATTCTGGAAAGGGAGTCAGACGGTTCTCCCTCATCAGCTCCCCGAAGTCCTGCGGGAAACAGGCGAGACGGAACCTGTTAATCCAGTCTCTCCGGAGGGACAGGAGGACGGTCTCTCCTACAGGAACATGGGCAGTCTTGTAAGGTTTTGACAACTGTGATTTTTCTCAACACGGCCAACGGAATTAGTTTTCTCATCAAGACAAAAAACATAAAAATGCTTAAATAACAAATAAAGCGTTCACACTAACCACGGTGCCAACAAAAGGGTCCATTCATCTCAAGGCACAGCGGTCAGTAAGAGCGGTCACAGGCGCAGTGGTCAGAGAGAGCACAGGCGCAGTGGTCAGAGAGAGCTGTCACAGACGCAGTGGTCAGAGAGAGCGGTCAAAGGCGCAGTGGTCAGAGAGAGCGGTCACAAGAGCAGTGGTCAGAGAGCGGTCACAGGCACAGTGGTCAGAGAGCGGTCACAGGCGCAGTGGTCAGATAGCGGTCACAGGCGCAGTGGTCAGAGAGAGCGGTCATAGGCGCAGTGGTCAGAGAGAGCGGTCACAGGCGCAGTGGTCAGAGAGAGCGGTCATAGGCGCAGTGGTCAGAGAGAGCGGTCACAGGCACAGTGGTCAGAAAGAGCGGTCATAGGCGCAGTGGTCAGAGAGAGCGGTCAGAGAGAGCGGTCAGAGGCGCAGTGGTCAGAGAGAGCGGTCATAGGCGCAGTGGTCAGAAAGAGCGGTCATAGGCGCGGTGGTCAGAGAGAGCGGTCACAGGCGCAGTGGTCAGAGAGAGCGGTCACAGGCGCAGTGGTCAGAGAGAGCGGTCACAGGCGCAGTGGTCAGTAAGAGCGGTCACAGGCACAGTGGTCAGAAAGAGCGGTCATAGGCGCGGTGGTCAGAGAGAGCGGTCACAGGCGCAGTGGTCAGAGAGAGTGGTCACAGGCGCAGTGGTCAGAGAGAGCGGTCACAGGCGCAGTGGTCAGTGACAGTTACTCACGGTGATGCGGTAGTCCGTCACTCTGCCCCCGCAGCCCTCGCTGATAGAGGGCGGGTCTTCCAGCGTGGAGCGGGTGCTATTGAGCACGTGCAGAAATATCTCCCCGCCATGGCTGCTGAGCATGTGACTGATAATCTTCGAACCCGATTTCCGAGGCTGCTCCAACAACACCGAACGGCCTATAAGAAGAGCCGACAGATTATTGACTTCTAGTTGGCCCAATGGCAGCACAGGGCTTTACCCCTAAGCGCTATGCTTTTCCAAACAAGAAAAGCTAAATTACTTGAAAACCAGTACAAACAGTGAAACTTTATGCTTCTTAGCAATGGATACGATAGTTCCTACTCAAATAATATGGATATTTTTTATAGGGGTTATTTTGTGCTGTAGTCCAGGCTACTTTTGCTAGATGCTAGAACCCGGGCCCTCTGTGTGCAACTGCATCAGCTGCAGTCAATGCTTTTACCGCTGCGCCACCGTGGTGCTGGTAACGCTTTCCTTGAACTCTGGCTGACATAAACTTTAGCAGCGTCAGTTGAGATCACATCCCTTGACCTAGAAAATGTTCACGCCTCTTACCATTCAAGAGGAAGTTGGTCAGGCAAGAGGAAGGCCGGCTGTTAACGTCAACTGGTGAGATTCGGTAGGCCCCCGTGCAATAGTGCAGCTCTGAAATGGGAATATTAATTTAGCAAACGCTCTTGTCGAGAGTGACTTACAGTATAGAAGAACCAAAGTGCATTCACCTGAATTACACATCACTAAAGCGCTAATTCGAGTTAACTACAGCAAACAAGAACCTAAATACAAATCCTGAATACATACAGGTTACATCCAGAACAAGCCCTAAGAAGAAAAGCCTAAAACCTTAAAAATACAACCCGAGCGACAACAAAGGGTGTGAGTGCTTGGGGGTGTGAATGGGAGAGGACTCAAGATGCAGTCTGAAGAGTGGTGTCTTCAACTATGACTGGCTAAGGATTCTGCTATCCTGACCACCATGGGAAGTTTGTTCCGCCCCGGGATGCCAGTACAGACACATGTCTTGACTGGGAGAAGCTACACGAAGGCGGGGCATACGCAGAAATGCCCTCTGGGAAAGGGTTGGGCCAGTAACACAGTGTTACACAACCGGTAGGCGGGTGCACACGCAGGTTTTAGTTCAGACCAATCACGTTTTTTGTTGTTTAGTTTTAGTTCCAACAACACCGTTATTTAGTGTTTGAACGACAGACATATTGAATGTGAATTCAGAGCGGCTTTCATGGGTTCGCATCACTGGGGCGTACCAACACTGTTCGTTCGAGGGGTGCACCACTTCAACGTCACCGTCTCCTTCAGGCCACTGTCTCGGCTGGTGCTGCCGGCCGGGTGCAGGTCTCCTGTGGAACCGGGACAGATACGGGTCAGAGGTCACAGGCACAGATCGCACGTGCCTTACATACACGGAACACTGATACATGTAAAAATATACCAACGCATATTATCAAGATATTGCAACATCACAATACACAAATTATTGCCACTTTCAGACATTGCAGCGATGGTTTGCCACTCTGCTGAGCTACGTACCGCTCTTGATGAACTCCATGTGTGCCTCTCTGTGGTGCAGCAGCTCTACGTCATAATTGGCTGAAGTGTTCGCGTGCTGTTCTTCCTTGAAGGGGAGAGGGAGGAAGAGATCAGTCAGGGGAGAGTGCGGACTTTCTTGTCGACCTAGGGCGGTCCGAGAGGTGTGGAGAGGGACCCTGCGTTCTCTGTCAATCCAGACATGTCGCCACCTGAAGCGCTCGCTCTCTGAGGGCTGCCTACAGGTCACCTGTGGCTGTCACTGTCTATAGCAATGTGAATGTAATCATGATCTGAATTGGAGGTTCATGGGTCACGTGTGCAAAGTCGGCTCGGGGCAGATGCCTTGTCAGATTGGAGGACAGACGTCAAACAGCCGGGCATTCATGTGGCAGGAAAAGTGGTCGAGTTAATGTAAAGGTAATTAATTAATTCTGTAGACATGTGAATGTAAAGGTGATCTGGATTAATGAATTATGTACACATGTGAATGTAAAGGTGATCTGGATTAATGAATTATGTAGTCATGTGAATGTAAAGGTGATCTGGATTAAGGAATTCTGTCGTAATGTGAATGTAAAGGTGATCTGGATTAATGAATTCTGTGGAATTGAGAACACAAAGGTGATCCGGATTAAGGAATTCTGTAGTGATGTGAATGTAAAGGTAATTTGAATGAATGAATTCTGTAGTAATGTAAAGGCATGTATTTGCCATGTAAGACCAAAGAAAAGCCTACGAATCGGACAAACCAATAATAAAAAATGATTATTTAAATTGTAACAAAAAATATGAGAATGGAAAATACCTTCATAAATGTATTCATTTTGTGTACCGTAACTTAATGACTTTTTAAAACAACTGTTATATACATAAAGTTAAAATGTGCACGAACAATGGCTTCTCGCTCTCAATATCACAATCACGTTCATGCTATGTCAAATGCTATGAGACTGGAAAGATAAAACTGTCCAACCATGAAACAAAACAATGGCAAAAAAATCTTTTTCCAATGAGAGCCTTTCTATCTCTAATAATCTGAGCATCCACTGAGGATGTGATTTTTTTTTTGATTAATCAGGAAATACTGATTACTCTTAAATAGCTCTGGGACCACTAGTATTTGGCTTTATTCCTTTGGGGGGGGGGGGGGTAACATTGTCTGCTTACAACATACTGAAGTCCTCTGCCTCTGGTTGAGATATGTATTTCATGATTAATCAG
Organism: Synaphobranchus kaupii; assembly: GCA_029718625.1. NCBI lineage: Eukaryota > Metazoa > Chordata > Actinopteri > Anguilliformes > Synaphobranchidae > Synaphobranchus > Synaphobranchus kaupii. The sequence continues at coordinate 16,582,042 of CM056377.1, read as the reverse complement.
GAGAAATGCTGTATTGTTTTGCCATTGTCTTTTTCAAGCTAGTAGTAGGGCTATGCTAGCGAGCAGTAATTTATATTTTGGTTCCTGGTGAGCACAGTTGATTGCACTAGTGCTTTTGTGATGCTGCATCCGTACTTGCTGGCCTGGGAATGCTGTTAGCCAGGTCTGACTCAAGTGCTCATATTAACAGGGCGAATTGCTTTCCGTTTCTCCTGTTCCTCTGGATAAGAGCGTCTACAAAATGAATGTAATGAAATGCAATGTAATAGAAAGGTGATTTATTATTATTATTATTATAACTACTTATTCCTGGGGGCCAGATTCTTTACGTGCCCAACATTTTCCCATTATAAATTATATTCAATAAGATATATTGCACTTGTGTTTAAACAAAGTAAAAGCCTTCTTAAAACATGCATTGCTGTCAAAGGTTATTCTTTCACCATTGGGAGATCTGCTGACACTATGTGCTGAATAATACTTCTTTTACCCCACGATGATCAAGGGCCAAGAGTACGCCTATGGGTGGAGGGGGGGCCCACATTTGGCCCCCGGCCTCTAGGGCCTCTCCAAGTACCACCTCCTTAGAATAATGTGAACGGGCCAAACTGCAACATCGGTGTGCAAGATTTTGTATGTTTCGGAAGCACAGCGTTTGGTCTGAGAAGATAAAGGGGATGTTGTGCGTTTGCGCAATGGAAGCCCTAATTTCTGACTCTGACCTTGGAGATTTCTTGTAAAAGTAACGTCTTGGAGCCAATCAGGCAGGGGCCATAACCCTCTACATAGCCAGTGTTGCACGTCAGAGAGTGGGAGTGGGGGGGAGGGTCTTCACTGGCGGGCAGGAGGAACGGGATGGGCAGAAACACAGTACAGGTGTTTGGACCTACACAGGTGATTTCTGGCTACTACTCAGGACAAAATGCAGGACCATAGAGACTAAAGCCATAGTTCAACCCAATATCAATGGAATATCCCTTTTTTGCCTTTAAATGTGATGTACTGTGCATCCAAAGAGATTTTAGCTGTGTGCATGAACAGCGAAGTCCAATAATGGCCAGAACAGTTTGCGCCGGCATGTGAAAACAAAGGAGGTGCATGTACCCGCAGACAGCATGCTCGAAACTGCTAACCATTCCGCTCAGCAATGCAGCTCAGTTCACATGGACAGTATGTTCGCTAAACGCTCCTCTATGGATGTGTAGTACGTCTCATCGAAAGGCAAAATATGCCATTTACAAGAATGTTGGTTGAACTATCGCTTTTTACGAAAGAGTCTGGGAGCCAGGGGATCAGAGAGAGACCAGCCACGTGCCACAGTCATTTCACTCATCAGACATAGAGAGGGCAGAGGTTCACATAGCTGTAGCCTCTGATTCTGCGATCGTTCTGGTAAGTTGAAGATGTACTGACCTGGTCAGAGACATTTAATGTGGGCTAAGCAAAACAGAAAAGACGGTTTAAAACAAAAGTAATGCAAAGGTCATTTTCAACATGAAGCACGTTTCATTTGTCTTGAAATAAACAACAAAAAAAGAAAAGAAAGAAAAATAAAAACAACAACCAGCAAGTGAATGGGAGGTGCGGCAGAAGAGGAGGGGAGGGGCAGAGTGGGTGGGGCTGGGAAGAGTGGGCGGGGCAAGGCAGAGTGGGCGGGGCAGGGCAGAGGTCATGGGTTGGGCTGAACCAGAGGGAGGCGGGGAGGGTTTACCTTCATTGGGATGTTGGTGATTGTTGTGGAGGCCAGGTCAAAGTGCTGCTGCACCAGAATGTTCAGTTTGGTGGCAAGGTGGCGCCCGGCACGCACGCTATGTACCTCGCTGCTCAGCACAGGGGAGATCTATAACAGTACCAGGGTTTGGAAAAGGGCTGGCTGAGATGAGATTAGATTAGATTCGAAAGAACTTTATTTCCCATGACTGTAGAAATCTCTTTACCCACAAAAATACTGAGTCAACACAAACAGCACGGAATGTGCATATGCAAATTCATGCTTTTATTCATATAAAAGTACTACAGTGACATAGCAGCAGGATATAACAAACCAATGAACGGTGATTTCCTTACACTGAGTTAAGCATTTGTATCACACAACGGTTAAAAGTTTTTTTTATACCAATATTTTTGCAGAAACCCATTCGTGTGGTTTAATAATGCTGCCTCCACATTCAGAAATGAAACCAAATATGAAAATCTACTGTCGCGCACACAGGCAAATGGGCTCACTGGTTATTTGGACTGGTAGTCCTACCTCTTTCTTGGGCCGGTCTGAGACCAGAGTATCCTCTCCTAATGGGTAGGTGTGGATCAGGACCAGTTCACATTGCTGAATCTGCATGAGTCTGGAAGAGAAGTTCACTCTTATCTTCAGCCTGTGACATCACAACTGGCCACTCCCCCAACTCAAAACTGAGTGAACTACAGTGTAAATACTAAAGACCAAGGATCTCCAACTCCATCTGTCGAGGGCCTGCTGGTTTTTGCCATTATTAGTTTTTTTTCTGCATTAGTACTTCATCTACGTCAAATTGTCAATGATTGGCGATTGGCTAAAGCTTACACCTTACTTCCAAGGCCTACGTTCAACTACAAAGAAACCACAAGAACCTGCAGACAACACATTCTTACAGAAAAGGGAGTTTGACATCCTTGCCATCAACTAATAAAGAATCAAATACCAATCCTAACAGTGAAGTGTACTTCTTCAACAAATAATGACATGTAGTTCAGGAGAAAGATCGCAGACTGCATGTAAGCAAGTACGCTATTAACCCAAGTAACATAAAACATAACTGCAAAATATAAAGTGAGATTATTAAATGCAAGATGCTACAGAAACAGACGAGCAAAAGTTGGAACGCCTGACCAAGAATAAACCACCAAAGTCCAGCCTTTAAGCCCAGTTCAGGTCGAAACTGCAAAAGTAGCAAATGATGTGACTGGTGTTTTTTGTTTTTTTTGTTTATATTTGGTGCCCAATGCAGGCATGCATATATCCAATTTCCCACCCTAATTTGGAATGTCCAATTATCTGCAACAGTAGCCCTGTTCATGCGTGGACCTCACGGCCAACTCGAGAGAGCAGACATCCTGGGTTCTCCTCCAAAACACATGGTGTCACTACTACTACTTCTTCATACCACAGACTACAAATAAGCTCACCTATAGCGAGTCAGAGGAAGACCTGTAATGTGTGGTTTTGACATGCAGCCCCACGGGCACTTTAATCGACCATTGGGGGTCATTTATTTCTAAGAAATAAAATGTTGATCCCTAGCCGACTGAACACCCTGTGGAGCTACTAGCCACAGTCGGCATTGGCACGGTCCGGATTCGATCTTTTGGTATGTGTTACCCTCATGTGCTGCAAATACTCTGGTAGATGCTAATCTCCAGTTGTGAATATTCTGGATGTTTGATGTTAACCTCATAGGCTGGATTCTGGAGGTTTTGGTAGACGTTAGTAGACTGGAGTCTACCCTGGGTGCCCTGAATGTTATGGCATACAAGGGGCCCTCAGGCGGCAGCCTGGCAGTGCATCCTTACCTGTCTGAGCCTGCGGCCAACTTATTTTGCTCCAGGATGGTCTCCACAACGCAGTCCTCCAGCATACGAACATGGGTGTCGCTGCAACCAGGAAGAGGGGAGAGCAGAGTTGCCAACATTAATCGGAAAACACCCCTGCCAAAGTTACGCATCTAAAGGCCGGGCCGGGGCAGACGTCGGTTACCTCTTGGCGTTGGTGAGGCAGACGATGCGGCCCCTGTTGCAGACCCGCTCAGCTGTGTCCATGAGCTGGGTACGGGCCTGGTGCTGGTACTCCGTCACCTTGCACAGCGACTCTACCGCCGCCACCAGCCCGTGCAGGATGCTGCAGCACTCGGGGTCCTCGTGTGGGTTCGGAGGCCCCACCGCTGCCAGCGCCGACATAAGCTGCAGGGGTGGAAGAGGAAATGTGCAAATACCACCTTAATAGTGCCCTTCAGGATCACGTTTTCTAAAACAAGAATCAGATTTTTTTTCTGTTTCACTGATTTTACGACCCCAAATATCTTGCGCAATTTGTACCGTTATATTCTGTAAGGGAATCTGTACCACTGAGCCTTGTTGGCAGAAAATGTACTTAGTGCACCTTAGTCACTCCCTCATATTGACATATTCTCATGAGTATACGGGTGATAATGCACTCTTCCCCTGACTGAGAGGCTGTACAGGCAAATAAACTGCTATCGACAGAGTAAACAAACAGAGGGCACCAATTAAAAGACTAAATAACTCTTTCTTTTAAAGAATGCAACTTAAGCAGCAGCAATAAAAAAAGATGACATTCCCTGAATTCTGCATTAATGTCGGTAACACTGGCTGAACGCAAAGCGCCTGGAGAAATGTCAATACTGGATGTTGGCGGTACCTCTTGAGTGTTCTGAGCTTCCTGATTCCAGCTGTTGAGAACGTGGAACTCCGAGTCGCTAACAATGTAGTTCACCTGCAGAAAGACAGTTGTACATATCAGTGATGCTAGACTTGTCAAGACTTGTGTTACATTCACATTCATGTCAAGCCTGTTATGTCAAGGCCAGGCCTTCATTCTCTAGACCAGTGTTCGGTGTTGGCGTTGAAAAAAATTAGGTGTTGAAGAAATTTATTTTGATTGATTTTGCATTTGATATTCAGTGGCCAATGCTCCAAAATATCTAAACAGACGCAGCACTAGCCCGTTGGTATATCTGTGCACGTGGATGTGTAAGCACCCCGCGTTCTCGTACAATAATTATTTTCCTGGTGTTCCTTACCAGTTTTTTTGTGGGGTAAATGTCATACAATATTCTGCAATACTCCATTGAGCACTCCACAGCGCAGGTCCACAGCGACTTGGACACTGGCGCCAGTGGGATCACGCCTTGCGAGCGGTTCTTAGTCAGCATGTCGAACTCCACCTGCTGCCGACATGACTCCGCCATGTACGGACAGTGGTCCACCACAAAGGCAGTCTTGTGTGAGAACGAAAACATCTTCATCCTTGTGTATTCTAGAGAGAAGCAAACAGCGATTAGTTGCATCCAACACAAATAAAGTTTATTTTATACAAGGTTTTTTATGACGTATATGAGGTTTCAATGTGTGAGTATCAAAAATGAAGCCTAGTCGCTTCGAGATGGAAAGGGTTATTTTCCAACCTAATCGAAGATGACAACGCCTTTGTCAAGCAACACTACTGTGGACGGATAATGGCTGTTTTTGAGTATTAGCGCACAATGACAACATCACAATTGTCCAAGAAGAAATTTATTTAAGTTCGTCCAAAGTTCAAAAACGTGGTTGTGTTGACCAATGAATGACCATCACATCCAACAGCGTTCAGCAAGAAGTGGTGCAAAAGTGTTCATGGAGCCAGAACGTGCACGTTATTGTATAGTATACTGTCGTTAGTTTGAGAATTATGATCTAGGGGATATTTTCAAATACTAGTTTCATGGATACGTGTTATGTTATGAAAATGAATGCATTTGTGTCGATTTTTATAAATAAAAGCACACCTATTGCAGCATGAAGGTCAACAATGCTCCATGGTTGCAGATAGCCAATTGTAACCATTTAACTTAGCAAGACAGGAAAGGATATTCTACATTGTATCTTCAAGATCGGATAGATGTAACATTATTTTACAGTAGCTCTGGTAAAGAAATGATCAATGACTCGTCATTTTTACGGTTTCGTGGTCTACTGGGAGACTGACCAGTACTGGTACACAACGTTACGCCAGTGATCTCGGTAGCATTAGCCCTGATCAAGTTATGAACCACATGTACAGTAAAACTGTTGCAGCATTGGTAACGTTACTTCCACAATATTTTCATCACCCACCGATAGCCTGCTAATGCCAAATTAACTAACGTAACAGTTAAAACAGATTAAGTTAGTAAATAACCCGTAGCGAGCAAGCACCTGACGTGCAGTCTCTGTGATCTTACTAACGTTAATAATGTGCAAACGCTAGCTAACTGCTCGCTAGCTAAGGATTTATCTAACATTATAGCAATCTAGTGATGGATGAACAATGCAAAATGGATACTAACACAGTTTAGAGTAGCTACGTAACTTTATACAAGTGCACTTGCTAACTATCTAGCAAAGTAGCTCATTCAGATCAGAGAGGTTGGAGAAACCCTGAACATCCACAACATCCTTGGTTAATTCATCTTTTTAGCTAACGTTAGTGGTAGCTAGCTAGGCTTCTGCCGTTAGCCAACAATGTACTGCACATTTATCGATTCAGTAATCTAACATGAGTTGATATAATCAACGGTCCATTACTTACCTCCGAATCGTGTTAAGAATCAGGTAGCTAAGCGGGATAGCTAAGCGGGTAACGTTAGCTTAACAGCTAGGAAATTACATAGCTAATATTGACGTTAGCTAGTTAGCTAAAAACATTTGAAGCTCCGATCAGTTCACCGTTTAGTCATATCCTTTAAGTTACTTCCCTTTTAGCTATTTAAGATTTTGACCGTATCTGCAAAAATACTGATTCCAAAACGACTTTGTTTAATCTTGTGTCTGAAAGGCTTGCTTCTTAAATGAATGTTTCTATATCCTAAATATAAGCACAAAACAAGCTTTGTATAGAGTCAGACTTTCAGGCGGTACGAGCCGCTATCATAGAAAACAAGGACAGTCACATGCGCATGCGTAGCAGCGTACGCACGTACTCCTCTTCTTTTGTGTTTAGTGAGGCTCGGTAGCTGTTGTTGCATTACCGCCACGTACCGTTTCACTTTTCAGCATAAGGTTTCTCTCTTTTTTACCAGCTGTGTGATATTTCCCAATGCATTATTGTAAAAATATCTTTGGTCATTTAATTTCTGCCTGAAATATGGTGAAAACAGCTCATTGGTAACCATTGGAAACTCTGAAAACAAAGTAAACCGTTTTTACTGAAGGGGGCAGGGCCATCCAGTGAACTTGTGTTTCAGCTCTGTTGTCAGAGTAGCTGAACTGCCTAATTATGGTTCATAGCCTCATGTGGTCACCGCCATAGCTATCACAGGGAAAGTGTGCAAATTCACAGGCGAATGATGTCATACGAGCAATGTCAAAAATCAGGGGAACCACAACACATTAATTCTGTTTCATAACAAGATAAGAGTAATATTGATGTCTGTTGTAATTAATGACAGTGAGTCGGTGGACCAGACTCTTTGTGAGCTTAGTAGGCTCTGCACCAGTAAGAAAAATGAGTAATTGGTCTGAATCCAAGTGTAACCCTTCTGAATATGTTGTCACGACAGTTCTTATATAGTTCTGTGGTTGTCACTTTAAAAAGAGCTTTGGATTTGATGCATTACATTAAAATGGGCTGTGTACACCTTTTATTAATTATACTGTACAGTGAGCACCATAATTCATTGGACAGTGACACATTTTTTGTTATTTTGGTTCTGTACACTAGCAGGATACAATGACATGACAATGACGTTGAAGTGCAGACTGTCAGATTTAATTTGAGGGTATTTTCATCCATATCAGATGAACCGTTTAGAAATTATAGAACCTTTTGTACATAGTCCCCCCATTTTCAGGCATCAAAAAATATTGGACAGTTTAACATAATGTAGAATAAAGTAATATTTTTTTTATATTTGGTCACATATCCTTTGCATGCCATGACTTCCTGATGTCTGTGACCCAACAATATCAAAAAACTCTTGATATTCAAAAGTTTGGTATTACTGAGACATTTGTATGTTTTTGAAAGAAATTGATACATTATATATATTCGCCAAGGTAGCATTAAATTGATAAAAAATACAAGACATTGATAATGTTACAAACTACTATTTCTATTTCATTCTATTTCTACTTTAGCAATTATAGCCATTTTTACACATAGTCCCCCCATTTTAGGGCACCAAAAGTAATTAACATAAATTTAAATAAAGTCATCATATTTAATATTTGGTTGCATATCCTTTGCGTGCCATGCCATGACTAGCATGCATGCTTTTGTTTCTTTTAGCAACACTCGGTTTCACACTCATACAATCACACAGCATAAATTACATAAATTACGTAAAATCAATAGTAGGCCTACAATACAGATACAAACATAGTAAGTTAAAAAACAATTGTAACGGCCAATAGCATCAAGTGCTGTGCTCTTTACAATGGATTTCAATTCTGAAAGAGTGACCAGGTCTATTGGATATTCCAGGCAGAGGGTTCGGAGAAATTAAAGCCTTTTTACATAGCTCAGTACAGGCGGTAGGAACCTTCATTATCAAAGTATTATGTGATTGTAATGGGAATCTGCCATAATTCTGGGTCAAGTAACAAGAGAGATAGCTGAGGAGGATTTCTATGATTGCCTTATAAAGAAAAACATACCAGTGGCTAAGTCGAGGCTTAGATAGAGCAGGCCAACCAACCACTGAGTACAATGAGCAGTGGTAAGTATTAGCCTTCCACAATTTGTGATGAATCTCAGGGCTCCATGATACACAGTGTCTCTTGCGTTTAGACAATAGGCAGGTGCACTCATGTAAAATAAATCACCAGAGCCAAGAACCGGCAAGAAGGTAGCTTCCACCAATCTAAGCCTGACATTTAAAGAGAAACAAGATTTGTTTGTAAAGCAAAGACCAAACTTCAGCTTGAGTTTCTTAACCAGATGCTGTATGTGATAAATAACAGAGAGCTGATTGTCAAGTAAGAAACCAAATTTTCTGTCACAAAACACAACTATGGGGATGTCGAGGCCTAGGGAAGGTAACTCTTTCCAGCTATTGCCCATAGTGGTTGGGGAAAGGGAACACCATGGCCATCATTCCAAAAATACTGTCAAGAGTATAAAGTGCATACAGAAAAACAATCACATTAAATTTAAATCTCTAACGTTGCCATCTGACTACACTTAGAGATCATTTAGAATTTAAAACCACCCAATTGTCACAGCTCAACAACATATAGGCCGAGGCTAGGCTACAACTACAAATGACACTGAAGATATAAGGTAATGAAGAACAAAGAAAAAGAGAGAAAGAGATAGATGGGGGAAAGGCACTGGCTTCTGGAAATAAAGCTCAAGAGATAAAAAGTTTTGAAGTGAAATGGAGTGACAGCACTCGACATTAACGCTTGTCCGGGACAAGAAAACTTTAGCTTTACCCACCACAATTGAACTTTCTTGTGGTATGTATAATTAAATTTAGAAGTGGATATGTTTATTGATGGTGGGCAAGATGGCGGGCCTGGTGGCTGCACCCTGGCTACAGGTGCAAGCGCGGGTGCCTTTGCTCTAAACATCTAACTCCTCGCTAACTCACACCCGATGTAACTGCCGTTGTTAATGTAGTCAGTTGCAAAATGATGTCTTGGAAACTTGTTTTAATTATGTGTGTGTGTGTGCTCTCCTGTGAATGATCTATAACTTGCATGGGCTCAGCAACAATAACAAAAAACAAAAGTTATCTGAGGATTTATCTATGGAGAATAAGGCAGAAATAGGATACATTTAAACAGTCAAAAATCCAGCATAATAATTTGTTGAACAATTGGTCTTGCTTGTTGCACAATATAGTGCAAGGTAAGTCAAAGCACAAAGCACAACAGCTATAGGCGGTTATTATGGTACTGCAATACCCATCTAATATGCTAAAATGACTGCACTATGTTACAATAACATTATGAGCAGATTTATCGCTGTTATTTATTATTATTATTTATCACTGTTAGCTAATGAAGCAAGTTAGTCCTAGGCCTACTGGCAGAACCGACTTTTGAGACTGGAAGCGTATTTAGTTTAGGCCGAATCACCAATATCTCCACTAGAGGGCACTCTTTAAATGATTTCCGTAATCGGCCCAAATGAGAGCTCCTGACACTGCTGTGTGGAAAACGGTATATAAATAAATAATAAATGTTAGTTTAAGCTGAGAATGCAGGGCCTAAATCATAAGTCATTTCATTTTATAGTGGCATCTGTCAGCACAAAGCCAAAAATGATTGTAAGGCTCTCCTAAGATATTTTCTAGAAAGAAATGCCGTATTTTACATGGAGAAGTCATCATGTCTGGGTGTGTATAAAGATGCCAAAATTAAATAAATAAATGCAACTGACAATACAACCATATTGACAAATGCAAAAAAAAAAAAAAAACCTTAAGTATGTCCCTAAAGAATCCCCAAAATTGGAACGTCCTGTTCAGTTGGGTGATCCAGAACTTCATCCATCCATCCATTATCAAACCCGCTTATTCCTGGTCAGGGTCACGGGGGGTGCTGGAGCCTATCCCAGCATGCATTGGGCGAGAGGCAGGAATACACCCTGGACAGGCCGCCAATCCATCGCAGGGGCACACACCATTCACTCACACACCCATACCTCTGGGAAATTTAGCCTAACCTGCATGTCTGGACTGTGGGAGGAAATCGGAGTACCCGGAGGAAACCCACGCGGACACGGGGAGAACATGCAAACTCCACACAGAAAGGTCCTCGGCCGGGATTCAAACTCAGTACCTTCTTGCTGTGAGGCGATATGCAATAATTTGTGCAACAGTGCTAAGCACTCCACCCTCCAGAACTTCAGTTTCTGCATAATGCATGAAGCAACTTCTTCAGAAAAGTGTTTTTTTTTTTTCAATTAAGGGACCTTGCCTTTCCGTCAGGGCAGCGACACTTGCTTTTCATTTCGCCAGAAAGATAACGTAGGACAAAAGTGCAAGTCATTTCACATATCTATTTTGAGTGTAGTAATTGACATCCTCTTGCCAGAGCATTCACTTCAAGACACAGTTACAACGCCTCTAAGGAGTTCCATGAAAGTAAGCTTTTTGGGTTTTTTTCCCCCAGCACATTATTATGCCAGATGGACTTAATGTTTTTGAGTCTTGTTATTCTCTTTGAGCATTGTTAGAAGTTCATGTGTTGTCCTCACCGAGACATGAATCCGGAATGTTCAGAAGATGCTTTGTGGAGTAAATTTGAATCTGGTTTTAAAGTCGCTGTAGCGTGTGTGTAGCGTTTCTGCATTGCTTTAATTTAGATCCACTGCAAAGTGTTTGAATAGACCAGGTTAGGTGGGACAACCAAAGTATGTGAAAGAATTCTTGACTTGAGTCGCCATAGTTTTAATTGTTGGAGATGCAGTTTTCATATTTTAATTGTTGGAGATGCAGTTGCCTATGACTTACTGTTCTTCGTATTGTTCAAGTTGTGTGTAACCCGGATAGCTATTTTTTCCCACTGTTCCCTGTTGACTGCAGTCATGGTGATATGCAATAATTTGTGCAGTATAGCCTACAATGTAGAAATGACAAATTTGCCTTGTGCGTTTCAAATTGATTCCGCTAGTGGTTAAAGGGATTGCAAACTCAAATCGATGATTCAGCTTTTCAATGTTTAATTGTTGTCATCCTGGGGTGGAATAAACATAACTCAAATATCAGTACTAAGTGATATGCCTAAATTGAAATATGCCTTCCTTTTTTTCACTATTGCCTGTATTGATCAGGCAAGGTTTTGATTGGGCGGGGTTAAAACGACCAGTACACGTCATCTGGTCCTCTCACCCAATAGAGAACCGTGGTCATACGTCACTGAAGCGTTTCTGTGAATGCGACGCCCACTTTGGGGGAATAATCAACGACGTGCAGGAAGAAGACAACAAAGATCCTATAAAATTCCCAAAAGCTGTTGCATGGTGAACTGCACAGCCAATGCAATTTAAAAAACCCGACTTGCATTTTGAACGAATTGCCATGTCCAATCAGAAATACCAAAAGACGAGCCCTGTGGCTACATGCTATTACAAGAGAACAGGCGGACGGAAACTATATGGTGTCCTACATCTCCACATATGTCTGTGGAAAGCACTTTTTAACAGGTAGGCTGAATAAACGTCACATAATATGGATAGTTAGAACTACAGGCTTCAACAATATAGTTTTGCTGTTCACGGTAAGCTACCGATTAGCTTAATTCTAACAACTTAAGAAATAACTACTTTGTGGTCTCAGTAACGTGAACGTTACCACACTGAAATGTCAAAGAAAAAGAAAATGGTTGTTTTTCAAATAGCCTAGGCTACAGCGGACTCGCTGTGCATAATGTTTTTTATTTAGACTATGGTTAAAAAACGGAGACAAATGTCATCAAGTTAACTGAATTGTAGGCTAACCTTAGCTATTCTTCGTCCTTCATATTTTTTAAAATTACAGTGACACGGTTTCCATATCCTCAGCTTATTAAAACCCTGCTGATTTAACCTGTAATTCCATAACTTGAACAAAAGATTTTAAAGAGAACTAAGCGTCTAATTAGAAACTAAATTTGCAGCACGTTACATAATTAATTTTAATTCCATTATCTGCATGTTCGCTTTACATGAGCAGGTCTGTTTCCCCTGCTGTACATCACACTTTTCACGGTCTTCCTGGGAAAGTGAATAGTTTTAAAGTATTACGCTACCAGTTAAACAGGTTGGTCACATTTCCATAAGCAGGACATTATAAAACAAGGGAAAATATGCTGAACCTATGGGTTGCCAACCTGACAGATTTGTTGTATTTAGTGTCATCATTAAGGCAAAATAACGTTAGTTATGTTATTAATCAAAATTAGAATGCAGGTAGCCTAATGAACTTCGGATGAAGCTTGAACATGAGTTCATTGCATAATCAAATGAAATTCGTTAAACAAGCAGGCTAATTTGGCGTTTTCTAAGGTGAGAAGGAAGCAATTGGTCGCATATTCTCAGCTGTTGCAGGTGCTTTTAACGAAATTTAACAGCATATATTTCGTAAACAGCACTGTCAGGAATTACCGGGAACTCATAATACTACTACTGCTGCTGCTACTGATCCATATAGCCGATTCCTTGATCGCACTAAACACGCACGAGCATGTCTGTTTCGCCATCATAAGCAATCCGCCAAGGTGGAAAAGCAGGCTTTTAAAGGGAATGGGATATGACATTTTGATTGGTTTATTGCATGTCACGCCCAAGACACACCTATAATTAATGAAGAGACTAGGTTCAGCCCAGTTGCAGCTTGCGCCGTGCTTAGCGCCCAAAAAACACGCCGTTAAAATAGCAAAAGTAGACTTGGACACGCCCTAAATGGACTTAGCGCCATGCGCTTAGACTAAGCGCCAAGATCGCCAAGATCGCCAAGATAGGGCCCAGTGACTTTAACATTTTTATTTTTATTTTAACAACTTTTATTTTTCTGAAGTAATTCACATTTAGTACTTTTGCTCAATGGTACAACGGCAGTGACTGATCGGGGATTTGAATAACTGAGTTATAAGCTTACTTCAATAACCCCAATGTTATATTGTTTTCAAGGTTCTTGCATATGTTAGTGCCCCAGCTAGGGTGACCCTGAAATAGCCCAGGGTGTAGGGTGTAACGTGGACACCCTCTACTTCTGTGCGCCGAGTCTGAATGTTGCATGTTCATGAGTCACAGCCTGTCTTGCCATAAATAACTGGGTATGTATTTAACCCTTTCATGCATGGAGTCCACTGCAGTGGACAGGCTTTTCAAAGTCTATTTTAACATAGTCAAGAACATTTGTGATCTCCAAAAAATATCAGAGCAGATTCCTTGCACCATTGCATAAATTTTGATACATTTGTTACATTTTATTGGCTTTTCTAGTTTTGATACAGTGAAGGTCAAAATGGCAGGTGGAGGTGGAAACATACAAACTCCCTCTGGTGTAGCTGTGAAAACCTTCTATTCCTAGAGAACAGAGCATGTTAAAGAATATATTCTTATTAGGGAAGATGCAAGGAGCAGAATTAGTTATATTTGTAACAAACAATTACCGTAGTTAATTATGCATTAAGAGTTGTAATCTGCATGTGTGGTTTATGTTTTCAAGGGGCTATTTGGGGCACATTTCTGTGATCTAGGCGGGTGAAACACATGCGGAGTTTGATGTGAAAAAAATATTGTTCTGTTTTGTAATAATTCACACATGAAAGGGTTAAAGGTTGGCCAATTCCCTCCCTGCTTTGGGATTATTAATATCTTCCCTTCCAGGGAACTCGCCTCTGGCTTTATGAGAAGGTTTATTGCTCTTTAGTTGGACTGGTAAAGGATTGAGTTTATGGGGATTACACTAGCGGCTTGTGCAATTGCAAATATTATTATTATTATTATTATTATTATTACTAAATAGAATAAACATGCCGTAAGCTTCATTCATTTGGCAGTGTGGTGACGCAAATGGAAACAACAAGCTGTTTCCATTACTCGATAGGCCTCCACAGAGATCAGAATGCAGGGCTTTTTTTCGATTTTAGCGGCCATTTCAAATAATTAAAATGCAAATTCAGAGCATTTTTTCATTCTTTAAAAATTAAGCATAGCATTTCGTTGCGATAGAGGCACTCTTATTATTTTACTGCAGGGGTGCCTAACCCTTGCCCTGGAGAGCCACAGGGTCTGTTGGTTGTCAGCAGTTCAGGGATGGGCAAGGAGGGTCAATTTAATTCGCCCATTGTAGACATTTTAGCAACATTCCATGATATGATGTATGTTCTTGTGTCTGTATGCCTGTATTTTAGCATTTTATTGTGGTCTAATCTATGAATGATTTGGTGTTGCTATATATGACTAATTAGCTGATTGAGCCAGCATAACTGGTTGCAGCAAAAACCTGCATACACATCGGCCCTCCAGGACTGGAGTTGCCCACCCTTGATGTAGTTGAAAAGTTATAGCATTTGATTACTCGGTTAACTCCTTTCACTTCGTTTCTATGGCATAAACTGGTTGCTGATTTTTCCGTTGAAAACAAAAAGCAATCATACCCGTGGCTCTCCAGACCATGGTAGGACACCCCTGCTGTACACATTAAGGATGTGTAATGTAACAGGAACGTATCAGAGAATTTGAAGTGGCTCATTTATGAACCCTCCTCTCAAGCTCCTCCCCCACTCCCAAACTCCCCCGATTGTAACTGGAAGAGATGGGGTTGGTCAGGGGGCCGTGACAGAAATAACACAGGGACAGGGCTTTCAGTCGCTTGGCACCTCCAGCTGCTGCTCCCAGACACTTTCCCCAGCTCAACCGGGAGCTGCCAGACCCCCAGCCTCGCACCATCAAAGCCCACCTTCAGTGGGACATGGCTGGCCTACTCTGTGGGACCAAGCGCAGGAAGCAAGGTACTCTGGTGGAAGGGTGGTGGTGGAAGGGAACGGGCTCAGGAATCCCTAATTCTAGGGTAGGATACGCTTTACAAGGATGCTGTATTTATTAAGTTCGCCTTACAGAGTACAATGCTCAGTGTTACTTCAGCTCTAACTGAGTCCAGATGGGAACGGCGGCAGTGTAATATAATGGGTAGGGAATTGGGCTTGTAACTGAAAGGTTGCAGGTTCAATTCCCAACTAGGACACTGCTGTTGTACCCTTGAGCAAGGTATTTAACCCAAATTGCTTCAGTATATAGTATCCAGCTGTATAAATGGATACTATGTAAAAAAATGCTAAAGTTGTGAAAGTTGCACTTGATAAGAGCGTCTGCTAAATGCCTGTAATGTAATGTAATGTAATGTAATGGAACGATCTGTTCTCTATCAGAGCTGCTTGAACAGTGGATATTTTATTGTGTAGTGACATACAGGCTGCTATTTAAGCATTTCAGGGGATCCCTAGCAGGGGTCTTTATTTCCCAGAGTTCTCCAAACACTTTGGGCTGTTTGACAAGCTGAGGTAAATTGCTATGAGTTTAAATTAAATGAGTAAGTAACATGGCCATAATGCTGGTGTTAATTGTTTCAATTGCTTCCAGAAACAACCTGGAATTCTTCTTCAATGCTTATTCCATATTTTAATCTCTGTTTAAATTTGCACCAAAAAGGTAACCTTTCAGTTTCCTTTTTTGGATATTTTAAAAGAATATTTCTGACCCCCTCTGGCTACATGCATGCTCTGTGCAGTGGTGTCATAGCAACCAAACTCAGGCGTGAAGAGAGGAAATGGAGTAGATTACAGTGAGACATAGCAATGCAGGAAATGCCGAACTTAAATGCGATGTGCATCCTGCCTCCAGCTACTGTTTGTGTTGTGTACTTTTGTGTATACTGAAATAATATGCTTGGTCATAAAAAGTGAGTTGAAAGGAGAGTTTCCTTTAGGTTAAAGAATATTACAGGTAGAACTGAAACAGTTGTGTGTGACTTCATCGGGAAATTCTATTTCCTGATGGGATTGTATTGTATTTTTTTCTGCCTAGCCAAGGAACTTCAGATGTAAATGAGTTCAATGGTTAACTCTGGCAAAAATGTTTTCTAAATCATAGATGGGCCTTGTGAAATAAACAAATAAATACAAGATAAAATATTATTGATCCATTCTTTGCTTTAGCTTATAGACTGTGCTTTACTCAGTGTAGTTCAGCAGGGAGTGCACAGAGACTGCTTCCTCGTTGTAGTTCAGCAGTGAGTGCACAGAGACTGTGCTTACTCAGTGTAGTTCTGCAGGGACTGCACATAGACTGTGCTTACTCAGTGTAGTTCAGAAGGGAGTGCACAGAGACAGTGCTTTACTCAGTGTAGTTCAGCAGGGAGTGCACAGAGACTGTGCTTTACTCAGTGTAGTTCAGCAGGGAGTGCACAGAGACTGTGCTTTACTCAGTGTAATTCAGCAGGGAGTGCACAGATACTGTGCTTACTCAGTGTAGTTCAGCAGGGACTGCACAGAGACTGTGCTTTACTCAGTGTAGTTCAGCAGAGAGTACACAGAGACTGTGCTTTACTCAGTGTAGTTCAGCAGGGAGTGCACAGATACTGTGCTTACTCAGTGTAGTTCAGCAGGGAGTGCACAGAGACTGTGCTTTACTCAGTGTAGTTCAGCAGGGAGTGCACAGAGACTGTGCGTCCTCAGTGTAGTTCAGCAGGGAGTGCACAGAGACTGTGCTTTACTCTCAGTGTAGTTCAGCAGGGAGTGCACAGAGACTGTGCTTTACTCGGTGTAGTTCAGCAGGGAGTGCACAGAGACTGTGCTTTACTCAGTGTAGTTCAGCAGGGACTGCACAGAGACTGTGCTTTACTCAGTGTAGTTCAGCAGAGAGTGCACAGAGACTGTGCTTTACTCAGTGTAGTTCAGCAGGGAGTGCACAGATACTGTGCTTACTCAGTGTAGTTCAGCAGGGAGTGCACAGAGACTGTGCTTTACTCAGTGTAGTTCAGCAGGGAGTGCACAGAGACTGTGCTTCCTCAGTGTAGTTCAGCAGAGAGTGCACAGAGACTGTGCTTTACTCAGTGTAGTTCAGCAGGGAGTGCACAGAGACTGTGCTTTACTCGGTGTAGTTCAGCAGGGTGTGCACAGAGACTGTGCTTTACTCAGTGTAGTTCAGCAGAGAGTGCACAGAGACTGCTTTACTCAGTGTAGTTCAGCAGTGAGTGCACAGAGACTGCTTTACTCAGTGTAGTTCAGCAGGGAGTGCACAGAGACTGTGCTTTACTCAGTGTAGTTCAGCAGGGAGTGCACAGAGACTGTGCTTTACTCAGTGTAGTTCAGCAGGGAGTGCACAGAGACTGTGCTTTACTCAGTGTAGTTCAGCAGGGAGTGCACAGAGACTGTGCTTCATCAGTGTAGTTCAGCAGGGATTGCATGGCCTTCATCTTGGTCTTGGCTTTCATCTTTAGGCTATCTCTTCATTTGATCATGAGTCAGGAAATGCTGAGACCGCTGCTTACTTAAGGCGAAGATTGCCATCTGGTTGTGGTTCAGTCTGATGTCCTTGTGGATGTTGTAACAGCAGTGCTTCTCAAAGTGTGATGGCTGAGACATGTGAAGATGGGACAAAATGAAAACGGTCTTGGCTCCTGCTCTGTATGGATTTATTAGGCACAAAATCAGGAGCATGAGGCACAAGTGTATCGCTGAACTTGTGATTACAGCATCTTTGTTCTATTATGGCCAGCTTAAAATATCGGTATGTGATTTGCTTCATACAAGATTTTTTCCCCCATTCTGACTGGTTAAATGTTGACACAGTTGAACAGTAATGTTCACACAAATAAAGTACAATAATGAATCATAGACAGAATAAGCAGACAGGACCATTGTAAACAAGGCCTGACTTAAGATTTCCAGTGAGAGCAAGTATAAATTAGCCAACGGGACCGTTGATGTGTACCGTCTCCGTCTTTGTTAGTGTTAGAAGAACATTGTACGATACAGTTGGTCAGCTTTATGTAGGAGTTGGTTAAATGTCCTCAATACACAATGGAAGCCGGTTTCTTACGGAGAATTTATATATTATGACAAGACACTTGCTTGGGGGATAAAATGAGAAGCTATTTTTAAACTTTGTTTTGACGGGTCCTAACATCTTAAATTAGATTACGTGATAAGAGATATTTATTTTCTCAAGTAACATATTCCAGTCTATAAAAGTTTTTTGGAAAGATGTGAATCGTGCATTAAAGAGATGTGACATATACAGTAGATTACAGCTTTTGCTGGATGGATAACACATTGTAATGTGGTGAATGTGTTACATCTTGATGTTTTAACAAACGAACAGGGAATTATAGGACACTTGGTGAACGTCTCCTGAGATGTTATAAACTGTTATAAACTGAGGTGTTGTTCACTGCTTAAAGCAAAAGGTGGCAGCAGTGCACAAAAATGTTTACTATTCATGCTCACAAATGCATACTTCTAATAAACAAAGATTTTCAATTACCTTGAAGTAATCTTTTCATACACCTAATCCATCATTGCGTCTCCATCCAACGGAAGTCTGTTGTTTTCAAATGGAAGGATCCGTACCCACTGCAACTTTGCGTTTCATTTGCAATGCCAATGCGTTGTGCTTTGCCGGTGTTGCATCCGTTGGATTTTTCCGTCTTGTGCATAGAAAACATACCCTTCAGCCAAACCATATGTTGTCATTGTAGCCTATAAATTTTTGTTTGGAAGCTTTTAATAATCTTATTAAGCATAGAGATTCACCATTATTTTATTTTTAGGCGGTGACAATTCATGCAATTAATTTCCCTCCATAATTTTCGATTTTGGGTGGGAAATTTTAAATGGACCTGCACCAGAACACATCTGTCCATTCGAGATGAGACCCCGGTTCAGAAGACTGTTCTATATAGCTTTACTGTACCCAATGAAAAAAAAAGAAACAGTATTATTGGGTACACAGGCTGCGAGAGATGAAAATTGCTGGGTGACATTGATTCCCAAGCCTGGCTCCGCCTGGAGGAGAGTCCGAATGTGCAAAAAATGAGCATTAATTAAAGGTGGAGTCACGGTGATTATTGACTGTCTGGACCCATTTTGTTTTGTGGTCTCAGTGCAGCCATCTCATAATTCACATGAAACTTCACTGACTGTCAGTCTGCACGCTTGTGTTGGCACAGCCAGTTCACTCTTTACTTTAAACTCCTTCCTCCTGGTTAGGACTCCCGGTGTCGGTAAAGGTACATATGACCCCCCCCCCCCCCCCTTGTTGTTCCACTACAGTGAGTGACCTGCAGGAAGAAGGGAAGAATGCCATCAATGCCCCCCTCCAGCCCTCCAGTACAGAAGTCCTCCCAGAGGACACGCTGCTCGGTAATATCTCCCCCTCACCAGCAGGGGTCTCTGCGGCACCAATGCACAGCAACCTTTTCAGTGATTATCTACTGTTGCTTCTTTTTAAATGTGTTTGTTGCAGCTCTTAGGGTTCATTTCAATCGCTTATTTTTACTCCTTGTATCCTTTCCTTGCGTCCTTTCCTCGTTCCTTAGCTCCGCCCAACGGAGGACGCGAGGAAAGGATGCAAGGATCAGATATGAGGGTGGAGGAAACGAGGCAACGTGTATTAGGCAAATGGGACGTCCTTGCTTAATCAAGCGTCATCGTAATATTATGCTCACATGCTTAACTATAATGCTTTTCAGTTTATTTTTTCATAAATAAATGGTGCTCTTGTTAGTTATAAAGGATTAGCACTTTATAATAAATGGAAAGGAACGGTAAAATTGCATTTGTGTAGGGGCGTGCCTGTGACGTGGCAGATGTGAAGAGTGGTGGATAATTTATACACGTCACACGTTCCGAGAAAAGGCTTCCGCAAAGGCTACATTTGAGTTTCCTCACTGAAGCACCTTCCGGGAGCCTCCTCGTTCCCCACTCCTCGCTCCTCCAAGGAGCATTTAGCAGTTTGGAATGTCCTTAAATATTTCTGGGTCAGGCGAGGACCGAGGAGAAGAGGACAGATAAAATAAGCGATTGGAATCCAGCCTAGGTTTAAATTCAGCTGCCTCTTCTATTTTGGGAAGTTGTAGACCACCAGAGTGATTAAGAAAAATACTGCGTGGATCAGGTGCGTGGTCTCAAAGTGAGAGTGTCAATCAGTGCTCTCTGTTTCTGTGTGTGTGTGTGTGTGTTACTCACATTTGCCCTCTCTGACGCCACGAGTCTCATTACAGAGGAGAATGCTGAAAGGACCATGCTGGACCCCACGTCCAGGGACAGCCCCAAGTTCAAAGAACTGCAGATGGTAAGGATCTCTCATTAAAAATACAACCACAACCTATAATGATAATAATAATAATAATAATAATAATAATAATAATAATAATAATAATAATAAAAAGTTATTTTTGCTCTATGTTGAAAGCACTTTCCAAACAAAAGAATGAAAATAGGATGGCAGTGAAAAAAAGGAAGAAATAAAATACAAAATATGAAAAAGTTAAAACGGCCTGGTTTTAAAAGCCAGCGCATGAAAACAAGAAGGGGAATGAAAAGCAAAGTTAAAAGCAGGCGCCTTGTGCCTGTGCCGCTGCCCAGGTTCTGATGGACTGGATCAATCACGAGCTGAAGGACGAGAGGATCATTGTGAAGGACCTGGAGGAGGATCTGTACGACGGTCAGGTTCTGCAGAAGCTGTTTGGTGAGCGATTCAGCACCGTGGCTCAGTTTTGGGGGTCGGAGGGTGGGAGATGTTGAGGGTGGGGCCGTTTGCCCAAATGCAGTTACTGTCCTGGTAAAATGCCTCTGTGTGAATTCCGCACTGCCAGAGGGGTAATGCCAGGGGCCAAAAAGAACCTCCACCTGATAAGTACTCTTCAGATAATGCATTAATGTGGCCAGTTCTTCACCAGCCTCTTAGCTGTTGCTAACAAACTTAGGGCCTGATTTACTAAGCCCTTTAGCATGTGCAAAACATTTTAGCACCTGTAAAATCAATAACATGACCATATTTTTTTTTCACCAATCATTGGTTGTGTTATTAGTTTTGCATGTGCAAAAAGGTTTTGCACACGCTAAAGATCTCAGTAAATCAGGCCCTAAATGGACTAAATCTAGAACTCTAATACATCACTAATGAAGGGGACGTGCTTTACATCAGTTGGATTACCGCCTAATTGAACCATGGGTCCGTTTAAAAAAAAAATGTAGAATCGACCCACAATATTTCTGTTCTGACTTACTTTCCCCTTTTTCTAGCTAACCAGTAAATGATACTATAGTATGTTAGCTAGCTAACATGATCGCAGCATGTCTTGCTTCACATAGTGATGATTTATGAGGAGGAGGAACTTTTGATTTGGCATTGAAATTGCCACGAGTGGTCCCACACGTGCACGTGTTTGAAGACTGACACCATTATTTTCTGTCTTCTGTTCCAGAGAAGCTGTCTGGGCGGAAGCTGAATGTCGCCGAGGTAACACAGTCGGAGATCGGGCAGAAGCAGAAGCTCCAGAGGGTGCTGGAGACAGTGAACGAGCTGCTCAGGCCCCACGGCTGGGCCATCGAGTGGAGCGTGGACGGTGAGCGCCCCGCTGCCCCAGCTCCGCCCCACCCAGCCCCCACCCTTGACCCTCCCTACTCTGAACAGCAGAGTTCATAATGAATAGGGTTGGTATATGGACAGGGCAAACCTGATCCTAGATCAGCATACTTATTTTAAAACACCCTGATCTAGGATCACTTTAGTCTTTGGGCTTATAATGGATAAGATTAAGATATGGACATTGCAAACCTGATCCTAGAACAGCACTTTTACTCAAAAACACCTTATAAGCATGGGTCCTGTTCTAGGATCAGTTTCTCCTTTTGGTTTGTAAAAAATAAGGTTAAGACGAGCAACATATGGGTATGCTATTGCCCTGATCATCTCTCTGCTACCAATCTCCTGCATTAAGGACATAACCATAATGTCCCCATGGTGACATGCAGCCAATCACAGTGCATCTTTCCCTTTTCAGCCATTCACTCCAAGAGCTTGGTGGCCATTGTCTACCTGCTGGTGGCGCTGGTGGTGCATTTCCAGGCCCCGATCCGCCTTCCCGAGCAGGTGACCGTACAGGTGGTGGTGGTCAAGGTGAGTGAGCGCAGGCGGCATGGCAGTTGTACCGTTACTCGGGGGCCGCAGATTCAAATGCAAGGTGAGGCACTGCCGTTGTACCATTGATTAAGGTGCTTAATCAATTGATTCTCTGCAAAGCCAACCGCGTCTCCGCCATTTTGATTGTAGTGATTCAGAGTGACAGCACTGAGGATCGTCTTACAATGTTTTTGCCTTCGGCAGAAAAGAGAGGGAATCCTGCACACGTCTCATGTGACTAAGGGGCTGACCTCCACCACAGAGTGAGTACTGAGCCCCATCCAGCAAATATATTTTATCACCCCGTCCCTTTAATAATTTTCAGCCTGTCCAAGTTTGATTGTTTAAGAATTAAAATCTGTAACAAAATATTTCTCCTCTTTCTGTCCTATATCTCTATTCCTCTCCTCTTTCTGTCCTATATCTATATTTCTTTACAGGATGATGATGGGAAGATTTGGTGAGTATATTAATTGATTAATTTCCCCCTGGTTTTCTCTAATTCCCAGTAATATTCAACAGCACTCATTGCCACAAACTGTGCTGCTGATTTGGGAGAGCGCAGATGAGCACGCGCTCTCCTCTGACGCACATGATGTGGGCAGCCACTTCTTTTCACGTCGTAGTCCGCAAGCTGGGTTTGCGTGGACGTGAGGCAGAGGCAGGCACTGTACGTGCAGCCCGGCAGGTGGACTTGCGGGTCCCCGATCGACCAGCAGGGGGTCGCTGGCGCGAGATGAGTCACTGTCATCCAGGCCAACGGTAACCCTCCCTCCCTGGGCAACGCTAGCGGCAATCACGTGTCCCCCTGCGGCGGGGCTGTCAGCCACAGTCGCCACTGCCGCTGCAGGGATTCGATACCGCGCCACAGGGACTGTCCACAGCCACCCAGCGTACAGTATATTTCAAATGAGATTGTGTGACACAGTGTGCGTCAGAGTCTGGGAAATATGTTCCGTGTGACACAGATTCTGGTTTTGTTTCAGAGAGAGACGCGTTCGACACGCTGCTAGATCACGCGCCTGACAAACTCAACGTTGTTAAGAAGGTAAACCTTTCAGGTGAAAATAACAGAGCCTGCTGCTGCTGCTCCATGATAAAGTCCCCTCCCTCTTCAGATTCAAAAACAGAGCTTAGGATAGACCAGGGGTTCCCAACCCTGGTCCTGGAGCACCCCTGTGTATTCTGGTCAATATCTTGATCAAATAAGGTTGTAAGAAATGTTGTTTACATTCCATAGTGTTGTGATTAAACTGATTTCAACACTGTGCATGTTTAGCTTGTTATAATTTGCTTTGCAGTACCTGTTTCTGAATTTCATGCCAACTTTTGCTCTTAATTATTTAATTAGTCCAATTATTTATTTATTGATATTTTAGCTCATGTTCATGAATGACACCTGAAGACTATTCCTGTGTCCCAACATGAAACATCTTATTGTGGTCTAATTCAGTGGTTCCCAACCCTGGTCCTGGGGACCCCCTGTGTATGCTGGTTTTCGTTCCAACCACAATTGCAATACCAGAATTTTAACAAGCTGTTAATTTTTCTTAATTAGGTGTTTTTAATGTTTAGAGGGATTATTTACGTTCTTAAGCCACATTATGTTAGTAATAGCTATGCATGCCATGAAGACTAAAAGTCCAAGATTCACATTGTGTTGTATTGTAAACAATTAAAAGGAGGTAAAAAATGTTTTAACTGATCAAATTAAAGACTGAGGTGAATCAATAGGCTCATAATTGGTGAAATTGTGGACACATGGCCACTAAAACTAACCGTTTGGTAAATAATGAAGAATTCAAAGACAAAGCAAATGATAACGAGCCAAACCTGCATTGTGTTAAGGAAAAAATTATGAAGGAACTTAAACTTGCGTTCAATTACCTAATTAGGAGCCTAATCACCTGAGTTGTTACTTCTTCTTTGTAATTGTTTGCAATATAACACAATGAGCATAATGAACATGGGTTTTTTTTTCTTCATGGCATGCATAGCTATTGCTAACATAACGTGGCTTAAGAGAGTAAAGAGTTTAAAGTGTTCTCTATACAATAAAAACACCTAATTAAGAAAAAATAACAGCTTGTTAAAATTCTGGTATTGCAATTGTGGTTGGAACGAAAACCAGCATACACAGGGGGTCCCCAGGACCAGGGTTGGGAACCACTGGTCTAATTTACGGTTAAATCAGCAGTGTCTTCAGCTAATTATCTAATTTGGCCAGTGTAATAGGTGACAATGAAAATGTGCATATACACCGGCCCTGCAGGAATGGAATTGCCCACCCCTGGTTGACCTTCAGTGACCAGTTTTCTGTGACATTTTCAGCATTTTGCATTTGTTGTCAGAACGATCTGACTGGTTAAAATTTTTAAATGAATACTGAATATTCTTTAATTGTAGTAGGTATATATCTATCTGACTTGTATTGTG
>CM056377.1:16439755-16552255 GCA_029718625.1 Synaphobranchus kaupii | reverse complement strand
CAGGATTCATTTAATTGAATTTGTGTTCCTTTTTTTCCATTGTTGGAGGCTGTTTGTTGTTGGCATGGTAACCTTGTACGATACCCTCGTTTCTGTTTGGGAAAGTGCTTTTGCCGCCAATATATGCACCAGCTGTGTCAACCCCCAGTCTAGGCCTTTATTGCCTGTGGTTTATTGTGCTGTGTTTACCTGGAGCCTTGTCCATATTCCCCCAGTTGCCATGGTTACCCCTTTGCCCAAATCAACCCAGTCTTCCAGAGCGACAGGCTGGCATCTTTCCGCCCTCCTGTCTCTGAGACAATAAGGCATTTATTGTTTTCCAGGGAGAAAAGATTTTGAAGCACGCTCCTTTTAACACACACTCCTTTTAATATGCACTCCTTTGAACTCACTTTTCTACTCACTCCTTTTAACACGCACTCTTTTTACTATTCATTTCTTTTTAATATTCGTTTCTTTTATGAACACTCCTTTTAACATGCACACTTTCCAACTTGCCCACTTTCCAATGCGCACTCCTTTTAACATGTTCCTTTTCCACACGTGGGGAGTCGCACAGGGATAAGAGGGCCTGCCGTTTGTCGCTGAGGTCCAAGTAGTCCCATTTATTCCCGCCTCTCATCCTCCTGCTGTTCATCTCCAGCAGCGAGGCCAAATTAGTGCATTGGCCGATCCGCTCCTCTATAGCAGAGAGAGTGTCCATCACTGCTGTACTGGTGTGGTAATTGGCTCTGGAACTGACTGAAATGTCAGGCGGAGCACAGCTTAAGTGATTACTGTGCATATTTTACCGCCAGGGTGTGAGCAGTTATTGTTAGTTATTGTTCTGCAATGACTGGTGTTCTTTTGGTCAAGCGGTAGGTGAGGCTAAGCAAATATCTCCAGTTGCCTGCTCCGATAGTGAATTTGATGTTAGAAAGCGGCCTAGTTTTGGAATTGGGAGTAATTTAGTTCACTTTTGTAAGTTGCTTTGGATAACTGATTGTCTAATTGATTGCAGTGCAGTGTAATGTAATTGAAGTTCTGCTCCGTTACTTTGCTTGAGCAATTACAATTATTCATTTGTAAGTCTTGCATAAATAAAGCTGGCAGCACATACACTGCCTGGCCAAAAAAAAAGTCGCCGTTGCACCCGTCATGCATAGTGCCCACTGTACAAACCTCTGGAGGTAGTGTTAAGATCTGGGGTTGCTTCAATTGGTCAGGTCTAGGCTCAGCAACGTTATGCAGCAATAAAATGAAGTCAGCTGAGTACCTGAATGTACTGAATGACCAGGTTATCCCATCAATGGGCATATTCCAGGAAGACAATGCCAAGATTCATCAGGCTCAAATTGTGAAAGAGCGGTTCAGGGAGCATGAGGAATCATTTTTACACATGAATTGGCCACCAGAGTCCTGACCATTGAAAGTCTTTGGGGTGTGCTGGAGAAGACGTTACGGAGTGGTTCGACTCTCCCGTCGTCAATACAAGATCTCGGCCAAAAATGAATGCAACTCTGGACGGAAATAAATGTTGTGACGTTGCATAAGGTTGTCGAAACAATGCCACAACGAATGCGCGCCATAATCAAGGCTATAGGCGGTCCAACTAAATATTAGCGTATGCGACTTTTTTTTTTGGCCAGGCAGTGTATATTGTATGTATATACCACTCATACTGTTCAGTGATTCAGGTTAAGTAGTGTTAGCTTTAGGATACACCAGCAGTGTGACAAGTAAATAAGCAATAATATTTTAATGCATAGTTCAGTGCAAGGGAACCTTGCTCTGTTCAAGGTCTTTGATGTTTGGTTTTGAATTTATCAACCACCGTGTAGCATAAAAATGTATCCACTGAGGAAGTAGGTGAAACCACGGCAGCAAAACAGGAAGTGACGGGCCCTTCGTTAGGACTTCCTCTCTTTCTCTTTTCTTTTGGATTTGTCTCTGAAAGAGGCAACAATCTGTCCATTTGAAAGGTTTAACGTTTTCGGTAAGTGGCGATTCTCAAAACCCTCTCAGACCTGGGCTGGTATTGAAACCTACAG
This sequence comes from Synaphobranchus kaupii, assembly GCA_029718625.1. NCBI lineage: Eukaryota > Metazoa > Chordata > Actinopteri > Anguilliformes > Synaphobranchidae > Synaphobranchus > Synaphobranchus kaupii. The sequence continues at coordinate 16,550,225 of CM056377.1, read as the reverse complement.
ACAGCAGACTTCCTCTTTGGGTGCGATTGTTTCTCTGAAGGTGAGATTATTTTTCTAAGATAAATGCTCTGTGTGCCCCTGGACCAGTTTGTAGGAAATACATGCAAGCTTGCACGCAAACACACACACACACACACACACGCACACGCACACGCACACGCACACGCACACGCGCACACACACACACACACACACACACACACACACACACACACAAAATAGGAAGTTGGGTTGCTGCTTAATCAGGTTGTATAACCGTCCTGGTGTGTTTCGAACACCTGCAGAAATTTGGTTCCAAACCCCATTTCTCAGGACTAACGCGAGTTGCAGTGCATTTGCCAATAGACCCAGGCAAATTGACCAGTAGGTCAAACTTGAGAAGGCTGCGAAACGTTGCTAGCCAGTGGACGCTGGACGGAAGATGGACGAGCCCCCTGGAGCGTGTTTTGAACAGGAGAGAGACCCTGGGGACCTGTCAATCTTCCAGGGTGAGCCTCCTCCCCACACTTCCTGTTAGAACCTTCTAGTACGGTTGTGGTGAGTAATAACGTTATAGTAACATTTCAACTCCCTTTAACCACCACAAACAGGTTTTTCCACAAGAAAATGTTTAGTATTTGTCTAGATATTTATTTAGATATTTTCAACAGACCACTGTCAGGGAACCATGTTCCCCTGATGTTCCACAATGCCCAAAACAGTACTTACAGGTTGTAAAAAAAAAATAAAAAAAAAGCTGTTGCAATGTTATTCACCGCAACCTTAATGCAATGTTGTAAAATGTTGAAGTGTAGCATGCATTTTGTTGTAACTGGGTTTCCAGCATTGTGTTTGCAGCATAATAACTTACCCCAGCATAATAACCCATCTCTCACTCTATAATGCCTGAGGGCTCTGTGTTGACAGCCATGCCCTGGTAATCTGTTTTAAGAGCTGTGTTCTCTCATTATTGAACAGGGAATGTCATTTTATCTAAAGCTTTAAAGCGATTGTGACGTTGGTCCTCTCCCTCACAGTTAATGATAGTCACTGGTACATTTTGTGGCTTTTTTTGCCTCAGGTGAAACGAGGACAATAATTCAGCCAACGTCTCTGAAGGACCCCAAGCTTGATAAGCTGAAAAAGGTATGGCTGTCCCCGGCGAGGCTGGGCTAACTTTGGGCCGTCGACCGTTTGCTTTGACCTGCTGAGCTCATGACGCAATTGAGGCCATTAAGTCCCAAATCGGATTGGCCCATGTTGTGGTCGTCAGGAGTTTCGGGGCCTGGTCAGTAGAGCTCAGAGCTTTATTCACATGCCTTTATTCATTAGAGCTCAGAGCCACCTTTACTCACGTGCCTTTATTCATTAGAGCTCAGAGCCACCTTTACTCACGTGCCTTTATTCATTAGAGCTCAGAGCCACCTTTACTCACGTGCCTTTATTCATTAGAGCTCAGAGCCACCTTTACTCACGTGCCTTTATTCATTAGAGCTCAGAGCCACCTTTACTCACGTGCCTTTATTCAGGTCCTCGTCAGCTGGATCAACAACACTCTGAAACGGGAGCACATCGTAGTGCAGAGCTTGGAGGACGACCTCTATGACGGGCTGGTGCTGCACCACCTCCTTGGTAAGAGACAGCTTCAGCTCCAGTGCGAAATCCAAGTGCCTCCACCTGCCTCCGGCCTGACAGAGGGGCGATTCAGCCCACTCAAGCCCGCTCTTCTAGGGCAGTGGTGCACAACAAGGGCCGATCCGTTTCAGGATTTTGTGCCAACTTCTTAATTATGTAATTGGCTCAACCGTATCTTGATCTGACATGCATAAGCACCAGCTACAGCCACAGACTGCGAGTGTGTCTTAAAGATTTTACCGTGCAGGAGTGAACCAGCATAGTATATAGAGCTGTCAGAAAATGTAATCTAAGGCCATCGGTTGGAGGGAATTACTGAAAGAGGAAAAGCAAAGAGTACTTTTAAAGAGGGCCACACCGGAAATAAACCATGGACTAAGCGCTGTTTTCATTGCTGATAGTTTTTAATGTTTGTTTGCTAGTTGGTTAGTGTTTAATGTATGTGCCGTTAGCACACAGATGAGCTGATCCCTCTCACTGCTTTCTCAAACTTGCAATTAAATGATGTCAATCAATCAATTAATCAATCGGTAACCATTGGTAACAATCGTATCGCACCAGGCGCCGAAGTGCGCTTCTCCATGCCAGATTAGCGGGGGTCTACGTGCATGAGTGAATGTGCCTTTGATGAAAATAATCATATTATCCTGATAATTTAGTAATCATGCCCATTGGGGAGTTTCAAATGCCAGTCACGGAGGGCCACAGCATTCGTAAGCTTGCGTGGTTTCCTTTCACTCGACGGCCAAGGAAGGCCGTGTAAACAAGGTGTGCGGACTCAGCCAATCGAGTGCGCTGAAAACCGGCGGAAGCTGCAGCCCGCCGGGACTGGAGACTGAGATCCCCCGCTTTGTGGGACGGTGAGATCGTCTCGCAGTGCAGAGATGATGTGTGGTGTCGTGCATGCCTTTCCGTCCATGCCTGTCCCAGGCCAGCTGGCCGGAGTCCACCTGCCCGTGGAGGAGATAGCTGTGACAGAAGCAGCACAACTGCGCAAGCTGGAGATCATCATGGAGGCGCTGAACCAGAGCCTGGGCCTGCCAGATCAGGCCGCCCCCAAGTGGAGCGTGAAACGTGAGCCTCCGACATTTTACTATTACGTTACACGTGGGCGGCAGCGCATTATAGCGATTAGAGAAGTGGGCTCGTAACCCAAAGGCTTCAGGTTCGATTCCCGAGTAGGCCGCTGCCATCGCGCCATCAAGCAAGGTGCCTAACCTGAATTGCAACAGTAAATATAAAGCCGTATGAATTGATACTGTGTAAAAAAAAAACTGTGTAAGCCGCTCTGGATGTAACGTTATGTAATGAGCCAGAACCTGGAAACCGTCCCTTTTGATCTAATTCATTTAAACAGCTTAGCAAGACACGCATGTAGTCAGCACCACATAAAGGTACTCCAGTAATTCAGTCAGTCCAGTCCGTTTGGATGGGAGAAGCGCATTCTGCATATGTTCATGGCAGTCTGCCCTTCTCCCTGCCTCCTCTTTTCCAGTCATCCATGCCAGGGACCTCCTGGCCACTCTCCATATCATGGTTGCCATCGTGAAGCGATTCCAGCCCGATATGGCCCTGCCCTCCGGCATCAGCGTGGAGGTGGTCCTGCTGGAGGTTAGTCCAAGGGCCATTATTCATTAAGCACTTCCACTTTCGACACAGAGTGAGAGCACTGATCTTGGATCAGGTCTCCCCCTGTCCATATACCCTAACCTTATCCTCAATGAGCTAGAAGGCAAAACTGAACCAGGATCAGGTTTCCCCCAAACATATCCTCAGCTTATTCATTATGAGCTCAGCCGCTCAACTGATCCCAGATTAGAACCTACTCTCATATGTTTTATGAGCATGGATCCAGGCCTTAAAGACAATCTCACCAAAGCACACAGAGATTCATGAGATAATCTTCATCTTCCATCTTTTACAGGTCAACAAAAGTGGGATCAAGTCTGACAAACAGGTAGAACACATTACAGAACCAAGGTGAGTAAGCTTTGGAAAGCAGTTCCCTTCAAAATCGCCACAATGAATTTTTCTTGCATCTTGTCTCATAGTTCAGTGTAGTCCAAGTTTCCCTAAAGCTTGTAAATTTCTAACATTGCACCATTCGTTCCCTCAGCAATTCAGCCGACAACTCTTCGGACATGCCAAAAAGTAAGTGAGCAATAAAAGGCAACAATAAAATAAACTGAAATTTCACGCCTACTCTGATATCAAAGAAAGCGTATGTTTTTGAGGTTACACTGTCCTTGAGTCGTGTCCAGTGTGTTTGCTTCCCTGCTAAACTGCCCTTCTCTTTCACAAAATGTAGATGAAGATCCCATTGATGAGCTCATGAAGCTGGACTGGCAGAAAATCAACACGGTAACGCAGGTAAGAGAGGCCGTCCTGTTGCGTCCGCTGGTTTTAGCCCAAGTTTCACGTCAGCTGCACGGCCCTGGCGCTGCAATACCGTCTTTCTCCTGCAGCTCCATTCGGGTTTTCATACCTAATAGTGTTTTGGGATTCGAGTGACTCAATATGAGCTATATTTAAAAAATCAGCTAACTGTCATTAGCATGTAATTGTATGCAAATCGAGTTTGGCCTGGCAGTGTTCCTTGGTTTTGAACGTGGTTGTCGTTTCGGTTTTGTAAGTTGGCGGCATTTACCTGACAGGAAACTGACACGCAGACGGGGGCCGGAGCTTCGCAGAGGTTCGCGGACATGCGTGTAGCGTGCAGACTGATGCTTGCGTGTCCTTTCCCTGTCTGTTCCCACAGGCCATCCTGCACTTTGTCAACATGAACATATCCTCCTTAGGACTGCACGTGACAGACCTGGAGAAACAGGTGAGTGAATGCTCACACAACGGCCTATTCCAGGGGTTCCCAAACTCAGTCCCGGGGACCCTCTGTGTGTGCTGGTTCTTGTTCCAATTGCAATTGCAATCTCTGAATTGAAACAACCTGTTAACTGTTCTTAATGAAACACTTATAACGTAAAAAAACATAAATGCAAACTATATTAGTGGCTTTTTGCAAACTTCCCGCTCGGAAAGGTACTTAATCTCTTTTGACCTTCCCCAAATAAGTGTCGGTAGAAACCAGTGGCGTATCATGGGAGTAGAACTAGGCCTTCTGTAAACTTACCTTTTAGTGAATGATCACGCTCAATCTGATCTCCGTTTACTTTGACTTTGACCTGATTGTCAATCAAATAATTGATTCACTGAATAACCAAGAACAATAAATTATTAGGCTTAAGTACGCAAGTTAACTAAATTATTTTGAGATAGCATTATTGTTCTGTGCATCATAAACTTGTGTTGCATTTTTCTATATCCACATTTATGATGACGTTATCATGCGAAGATTCAGACTTTTAAATGGTCCACGTTTAAATGTTCAACGTTTCGTAGATTTTCGTAAATTCGTTTTTCTAGCCTGAATTATGCGTTGCTCTCAACGGTTCGAGACACTTAAGAGGCTGTCCTCTTTAAATTTATGCTTTCTAATGTTTAAATCGCTTTGACTAATTTGAGTGTCGTCTTAAAATGAATTAGCCTACATTCTGTAACGCATTCAGATTATTGCCTGATCCTTGTTAAACAATCTCAAGTTGTCTCTTCGTTGTTATCATTTCTAAATCATTATAGGCTACAAATTGGTCATGATTATTCAGCAAATTAATTTTTGATTGTTAGGCTACTCTAAATTAAAAATAAATACTAGCTAAATAAATGGAAACAAGTAATCCTGTACACCCCACTTTTTCCAACGCACCGGCCGTCGCTACATATATTTAAGTGCTACCCATTTTATGACGCGGAGAAAAATACTAGCACAGAAAAACTTAATTGATGTTTGTTATTCAGTTAATGAATTGCTTGATTGATAATTAAGAGCTATAAGTGGAAACAGGTTGAGAGTAATATCCGTATAAAGGTAAGGTTACCGAAGGCCTATTTTACAGCTGACATTACGCCACTGGTAGAAACAATGTGTACAATATAACGGTGTTGGTAGAAACAGTGCGTACAGTATAACCATGTCAGTAGAAACAGTGCATACAGTATAACAGTGTCAGTAGAAACTATGTGTACAGTATAAGTGTTGGTAGAAACAGTGTGTACAGTATAACAGTGTTGGTAGAAACAGTGCGTACAGTATAACAGTGTCGGTAGAAACAGTGTGTATAGTATAACAGTGTCAGTAGAAACAGTGCGTACAGTATAACAGTGTCGGTAGAAACAGTACGTATAGTATAACAGTGTCGGTAGAAACAGTGCGTACAGTATAACAGTGTCGATAGAAACAGTGCGTATAGTATAAGTGTCGGTAGAAACAGTGCGTACAGTATAAGTGTTGGTAGAAACAGTGCGTACAGTATAACAGTATCGGTAGAAACAGTGCGTATAGTATAACAGTGTCGGTAGAAACAGTGTGTATAGTATAACAGTGTCGGTAGAAACAGTGCGTGTAGTATAACTGTCGGTAGAAACAGTGCGTATAGTATAACAGTGTCAGTAGAAATGATGTGTACAGTAGTTCTGGTAGAAACAGTGTGTACAGTATAACAGTGTCAGTAGAAACAGTGCGTATAGCATAACAGTGTCGGTAGAAACAGTGCGTATAGCATAACTGTGTCGGTAGAAACAGTGCGTATAGTATAACAGTGTCAGTAGAAACGGTGTGTACAGTAGTGCTGGTAGAAACAGTGTGTATAGTATAACAGTGTTTTATACCTGTCTCCAGTTTGCAGATGGAGTGATTCTGCTCCTGTTGCTTGGACAGCTGGAGGGATATTTTATACCTTTGTGTGAATACGAACTTTCTCCGACCACCAAGACTGAAATGGTGAGTGGTTGACACCAGAGAGAGCAGAAGTAGGATGTCAGATGTTGTGACACCTGTGATCTTGACCAGGGGTTCCCAAACCGGTCCTGGGGGACCCCTGTGTATGCTGGTTTTCGTTGCAACCACAGTTGCAATCCCAGAATTTTAACAAGCTGTTAATTTTTCTTAATTAGGTGCTTGTCATGTTTGGAGGAATTATTCACCCTCTTGAGCCACATTATATCAGAAATAGCTATGGATGCCATGTAGAATAAACACCCCATGTTCACATTTTTTTCCCCACTATTCCAGCTCCACAACGTGACTCTGGCTCTGGATATCCTCAATGACCGAGAAGTACAAGTCTTCAATGTCGACCCTCAAGGTGAGCGTACACCATATCCGTGATAGACCACACGTATCGAACAGGCCTTTTTTATACAGACTACAATGTAAAAGCCGCTCTCTCCAGACATCCACCTTTCTATAATGACCTGAATAAATAGGCCTAATTGCCTTTGGCGACTCACAGCAATGTATACCCTGTGCTCGTAATCCTATGCAGACTGGTAATATCTTTAATTTAGAGATAGGGTCCCCCTTCCCCTAGGTCCCATGAAAGGGAGGTCTTACATAAATCGTATGAATTATGTTCTGCCATATTGCACATTAATGAGATGAAAGGAACATTTAATTTAAGTGTGCAATCTGTCAAGGTGCATATAACTCCAGGTGATTCACGTTAAAGGGTAAGAATCGTTCACCGGGATTTCTGCTCCCAGATGCCCATTTGAGATTTGTTTTTCTGACCTCAGTGGAATTGCCTCACTGGAAAGAAACTGGGCACTTGAAATGTATGAAAGACGACATTAAACATGCTTGTGTGTGTGTGTGTGTGTGTGTGAGCACTTTGTGTGTGTGTGTGTGTGTGTGTGTGTGTGTGTGGTGGGGGGGGGGGGGGGGGTGTGCATGTGCGTGAAGTGTGGCTGCACATGGCTCATCTGTTCATTTTGATAACATGATGGAGTGCATTTCCACTTTAATCACTGACAACAGCCCATAATTTGCCAGGCAGGACAGCCGTCATTAAGAATATTCAAGCTGCTGAACGTTTAATGCTCGGACTGGCTAAATTAATTTAACCTCGGAGCAATTTACGAATTGGATTAATTCATAGCTTCCTTTTAATCGCCAAATAACCTCTCTGGTAGAATTAGCAATCCCATTGCTTTAGGTTGGTGAGTAAACGTTGCTCATTAATTTGGTTTTAAACACCGCGGAGCCAATCTGAATAATTTGACGTCTGTGATTAATACAATATGTATGGATGTGTGACAGGAATCATGTGTGTGGCTCCTGCATAATCCTTCATTACCTGTGTCTTTTCATATCGGTGCTATATCTTGCACTTTTGTATAGACTTTACACACACACACACGCAAACACTCTTAACACGGCCTTGTGTATACACACACACCCACACACACAAATATGCTTAACACGGCCTTGTGTATACACTGCGCGCACACTCGCACGCAAACACACTTAACACAGCCTGGTGCCATTTTAACATGACCTACTGAACAAATGAAGCAATAACAATCTGTATGTTGCTAGATATCGTCTCCCAGGATTTCACTGCCACACTGAAGGTCCTGTACGTCCTGTTTAAGAAGCACAAGAGCAGGTGAAGGTCAAAGAGACGGCAGAGGAGACGCAATTTTGGAATGGAAGTAGACATCAGAGCCGACAGCAATTTAATGTCTGTTCCGTCCCTAACCTTACCCGGCCGAGGCTACAGAACTCCCTGGATATGGTGCCTCTCTGAATTAGCCTACACAAGCAAAGTCACACTGGAACATTACAAATGCATATATTCTCCAGCTCTTTGACGATTCCAGCCTTCTGTAGATACTCTTAAAGCCCTAATAAAGCATTGCTGGTTAATTCCCCATGTTCTACTGCTGCATAGATCCATCAAAGCTTTGAGGGGCAAATGCTGTATTTCACCAAGTAAACGTCATGATGTGTCCATCCATTTTGAGTTTGATCCTGTGGCATCTTTGTTACGTAATTATTGTTGACTGTTTCCATGCCCCTCGCACCCACTGCAGGGGAAATAAATTGAACAATTCTCACTCTCTTTGTCTACCTCCCTCTCTCTTTTTATCTACCTCTCTTTCTTTTTAACTGTATTTCTCTACCTCTCTCTATCTCTTTCTATCCCCCTCCCTTCCTCCCTCACTCTCTCTCCCAACTGTTCAACCAATTGTTTGGTTCTGTTAATCTTGTTGTTTGTTTGGAGTTAATCTCTTCATGCTCAGAGAATGGTATTGTGCCAACAGTAATCAGGAGCAGGCTTAACCTGGTATTCTCTTATCCAAAGCCATCCGCTTTAGAGAGGACGGTGAAAGCTGTCCACAGACACAGTGATGCGTGCAAGTACACAGAATTACATGAGCAAGCTGCTCCAATTGACCCCTAACTTTGAAGATTTTGTGTGGTGCTGGAGTTCAAAAGTTCACTTTCAGCAATTCAACAATTTCAGCAGTTGAATGAGGGTCTACCCTCCACAATCTTCAATTGTCGCCTCATTCAACTGGTAATAAGCCTAGTCTCTAGGCATTTAGAATTTGCACTTTGGTTCTTAGCATAGTTGGCCAGGTCTGGCAGCATTGTTCATGTTAATCGGATGAATACACTGAGGGGGTGTTTCAAACGAAACTCAGGGGCAGTATTAGAATCTCAGCAATAAGAGATGCAGTTTCACTCTTCAGTCACACATTGGTGCTCACGAGCTGACTAAAATTCACTGTGAATTGTGTAGCTTCCAAAAAGACAGAAATGTGAAGCAAGCTAACATCCTAGGGGAGTGGGGGGCACAGCTCCTGTTCACCTGGGTATGGAACCTAACCTGACCTGCTTCCATAAATAACCAGGCTGTATAAGTAGGTGAAACATGTATGGGCAGATCTGTAAGTTTCTGGATGAGGGAATGTACTAAGCATAAAAATATAACGGGAGGACAGAAATATGTTTGTGTGGATGCGTGGGTTCTCCCCCACCCCCTAAATTATTTTTTTGCGAAAAATCACCCCTAAAATAACCCCTAAAAGTTGATAAAAATGCGACTTAGAATGTTCATCTTGGTGATATCTTAGATGGGGAAAAAACAATGAAAGATATTGCTAATTGTAATTAAAATCAAACAAAATTGAACTCTGTCAAAGCTGTCAAATTGTTCCAATATTAAACCTTCGATCTTGATTTGAATACCAACCAAGTTCCAAGATAACTAATGTACATAATTACAAAATTGACTATGTGTAATGAATTAAACTCTGTAGATTCAAGAAATGCAAACGTTATATAGTGTGCATTTTTCAGAACACTTTGTATACTAAGACCTTAAACAAAATATATGAAAATGAATACCAATATATACAGCTTGGTATATATCTGTAAAACTAATGTAAAAAAAAACTAAAGACATTCCTGAATGGTACCCTGGTCATCTACATATCTGACAATTAGCCTACAGACAGCTGTGAGTGGCAGCTTAGTCTCACCAATCTGCCAAGAGAAGAAGGGAGTGCCATCTACCTCTCGTTTTATTTCAGTTTTGATAGTTTTTGATAGAAATTAAATCATTCTGGATCGTTTTCGAGATACCGGTGAACACAGTCAATGTATGCAAATGCTCAGCTAATAAGGCGTCATACTCATACCCTTATTAGCAAAATTCTGTTTCATTATGCCCTCTGAATGGCAGCTCAGCTAGAAATGCTGTAGTGTCAATCAAACGTTTACGAGCATCTCTGTTTCTCCTTACCTTTTTTTTTTGTGTTGCACAGTTTGTAGGCTAGGCTAAACGAATACCCTTGTTGTGCACTTGTTCTATTGGCATCCTTCCTCGCAACTTATATTCAACATTAGTAATGATGTGGTCCTTGCATGTGTAATGCCGTTTGGTTGCCCGATTCAAATTCCTTGTTGCCAAAACCCTGCACAGTCCATGTTAGCGACTTTCCCGTGAGAACTTCTGAGAAGACAGGGACAGCAACACCGGGGATTGGTAGCGAGGCTGCCCGTAAGTGTAGGCTACCTCTCATAACATGATGCATTGAACGTTCCCCGCCTTCTTGTTTCTCTTGGTGAACTTGATTTTAAGCAGCGGCCTTCCGGCCATTTCAATCCGCACCTTCTCCCTGTATTCCAATGAGTGGAATAGATTTTGAAAGAAAAAATGTCCACCATGTCCTTCTCCACTCTTTCTCTTCTGCCTATTGTTAGATAGCTAATGTTAGCTAAGTTTGTTCCCTCCGAAAGGTTAGACATCTGCTCGCTCTCCTTTGAAAAAATAAAAAATATATAAATTTGCACACAGCTATCTTATCGCAAGCTTCTCTCTCTGCTAGCTAATATAAAGTAACATTACCTAACGTTAGTAGTCTCTGAAAAATGTGTTCTTTCACCAGCAAGCTCTAAATGAATAACAAAAATAACTCCTACAACCTCTCCTTCTCACCCTATTACCCACAATTTAAAAACTACAATTTAAATAATCAATAAATTTGCACAATTATATTTTTATAACAAGCTTTTCTCTCTCTGTGTATCTTTCAGGAAATCTCCTTACACTGTAGTCTACAACTGAGCGTGACGGCTTGCACGCATCATGACACTTGATCAACCCTCTCCCATCTATACTTTAATTGGATGTACCTAGGCTACAGTTTGTCCATTTTTTATTCCGAAGTCTAATTGGTCTAATTGGCGTTATGGAGCACATCCTCCCTATATGTCATTTGTCAATGTGAAATATAGGAGAGGAGAACATGAGGTTACACTTGAATGGAAGTTTATGGAGCTGCGAAGGAAGATAAGATCGAGGCCTCCTGCTACATTTTTACATTGCACTAGAGGGCGCTCGCTGCTGACATTTAAAAAAAGAGCTTTGGCGTAAGTTATCGTTCGTAGATGCTTAGAAATGGATATGAAAGTGATTTTGTTGAATTTGTTACTTTTATATAATTATTTTTATAGATTTTTTCCCCCTTCAAATTCTTGAGGAGGATGGTTCTCCCAGTCCTCGATGCGCGTCATCCTCTTGCCTAGCTGGCCTCGCGCTATTTTTATACAGTCTATGGCCTCGCGCCGTATCGTAGCTATGCCAAAATGTCTTTTTTTCCCCCCCGCTGGTGGCTACAACTGAAGTTCCCGAAAAGTCTGCTTAAAAATGAACAAATATTGTATTGCTGAGTTAATTTGATGGTAGTTCAGTGGCATTTATGCTCATCCAAAATAATCAATGGAGAAAAAAAAGACATAGACAGTGGGGCAGACCCACAACACACAAACAAACACACCAAATAAAGACATACAATATCAAATTAAGTGAATTAAATTGGAATATGAAGAATATAGTTTTTATTTATTGCAAACGAAGCAGAAAACAACTATTATGAAGTGTTCGAAATTAAGTGGGACACAAAATAGGCGTCACGCACAAAGAAAAAGCAAACGGCTTATCCAAAATTCACAGCGTTTTTTTTTCAAATGAGCAGCACAGAAGTTCAAATTTAGTTTAAGCTAATTCTGGAGCGGAGGATGACAAGCAGAGAGATGGGCCGGATGGATTCATGGCAGAGATTGATGAAGAGGATGAGCTGCCGGAAGAACCCGACCTAATACCAACAGGCGAAAATGGAACAGAACCGTCGGGCGAGTCTTCATTACCAGCGAAACGGAACCGCCACGAGAGCCTGCCCACTGGCGAAGAGACGCAGATTGGAGGATGTGGGTCGGCTGGGCTCCCTTTAGTGTTTCAGACGACCCTGCATTATGGCCTAACCAAATTTCTGACTTAATCAGAACTGAGCTAATTAAAAGAGGTCCAAAGCAGTTGGACATCATTTCCCCGGAAAATAAACACATGCCTCCTCGGAGATTTTGTAAAGAGAACTATCACATCACACTTAAAAACTGAGGAAAAATTAAGTGACCGTGGTACAGGTCTTGTAAAATCGTGGAATTGTAGGGCCGAGAGGGTTTTCTGCTTTTGTTGCGTGTTATTAGGGAAACGTGAAGTCAGTCTGTCAAAAGATGGAAGTAGGCTAGGCTAATAACTGGAAACACATTGGCGAATGTCAAAATACCCACGAACGCTCGAAAGCACACATTCGTAGACTTTGGAGACATGGCTCGAATGGCAGGTATGATTTTGATCTGTGGACAGTCATAACATGGAGCTAATTGAGAGTGAGCGAAATCACTGGAAAACTCATGAAAATTACTTGCGATCGACTAGCCAGATGTCACAGGACCGTTTGAATGGACTGGCCGAAATTTAGATTGAACACTCAAGTCACTCGCAAATCGAATTACTCAAAAGACAATTGAAGAGTTTGCTGCAGCCAAATCGAGAAAGGTCCACTTTTAAGAGTTAGTCAACGTTATTCATTAAGTCATTGTATGTTCGTGATAATAGGGTAGGTTACTGGTTTTGACAACGTGAGGCGTTTTATCTCGCACCGGCCCTGGCAGTTTGAACAAGGTAACACAAAAGCCAGCCACACATCAAATTTTTATGAAAACAACTAACTGGTTAACTAGCTAAGACATGCACAGAGACGCACATTATTTTTTTGGGGGGGTGGAAGGCCGCCATTGGCTGGGCAAGTAGCCTCTTGTTGCTGGCCTGCTTGGTCTTCAATCGCAAAGACCCCCCCCCCCCCCCCCCACACACACACACACACACACACACCACTCTACAGAACACGAATAAGGATGAATACTGGCGAGACACACAGAGTTGCACAGATAAACCAATCGCCAACATAAATCAACCTGAAGAAATGAAGTATTACTTCCAGCTCCAGCCATTTTAGAAAACCACAGGAACAAATCACCTGGCTTGCGTTCATATATTAAAACATTATTATCGCCTCCCTTTACCACACTCCCAGACACGGAGTGTAGGAAGCATTAGTTCATTCTAAATAGATTAAGGCCAAAATTCAATTAACATTTGTCCTTATCTTTGACTTGCAAGTAAAAATTAAACTTTTCCTTCGCACACTCAGTTCGACGAGCTAATTAAGGGATTCGCCAATTGTTTTTGTGTTCGGCTCATACATGGTACTGCATAGTAGGCTAGGGCTGCAGGATTATGGCAAAAATTATAATCGCAATTATTTTAGTCAATATTGAGATCACGATTATTCATTGGTTTTCGGAAGATAATACTTTTGTTGCGCTTTAACATTTTGAATTAATAGAATAATGCATATATTTTCACATTTTCTAACCCTAACCCTCTACTGTGAGGGAGGTAAAATAGGAGTGCTTGATTTGATATTGAACACCAGAGAAAATCCAGTCCATTCTTTTTTAGTAATCGTGGAAGCCAAAATTGTAATCACGATTAAAATTTGATGAATTGTGCAGCCCTACTGCATAGTACCACTTCCTCATTATTGAAATAAAGCCAATTTTCCAGCCTGTGCCTTCACTAACATTGGCTGCTATTAAATTTTCTCATAATTTTGTCGAGAAAAATACAAGAACATAGACGTTTTTCTTTAGCAGGGGGGCAAAGTGGTTTCATTCCCATTTGAGGCAGATCGGGGCATATCCCACAACCTCGATTGTAGAAGTCTTTATTCAGTCATCACTAGGAAGGGAGGTCATCTGAGAGAAGCACCCATAGTCCCACTGTGCATGTGAATGAAGAAAGGCTACATACAGAACGGCCTCCATTTCAGTAATGTGTCAGGCATCTCTTTGACTCTTTCCCCCGCAATGTTCTGAAATAACACAGTACAACAAACAAAGATGCACATACTAGGCTAGGTATGACGCACCATGGAGATGTATAGTGGCTTCCGCTCCAGAAAAGCGACTAGTCCGGACCGGCTTGTCACATTGCAGGTTTAAGGTTTCTTTGACGATTCTTAAAACTCGGACTATCGAATGAACAATTCAGCACAGTTTGACCTTCTGAACATGAAGTCATACCTACACCTTTGAGACACAATTTCTGATTACCTGACCTGATGTTAAAATGGATGCAGGGGAATGTTGCACTGCAAAGCCTGTCTGTTTCCTGTACAGGAAACATGGGATAATACTGAAGAACACAACTGTGGTTTTGAGTTTTATTTGGTTCTCAGGAAGAATTGGGGCTATAAACGTTACCCCACGAACACCATACAGCATTATAGAGCATATCCACTGTATTCTCTATGTTCTGAACATCTGAGCTCATATCATCGACTGGATTCAATGAATAGTTTTTTTCCCCCCACAAAGAGTTCTAAGTGGTCAGTCAAATGAACTCTCCAGACAGTGCTTGTGAAGAAAACGTGTACTGCCTGCATTTAATTACAAGTCAATATTATGGACAAATGTTAATGGACTCCCAGTGTCTTATCAAAGCTATGTGTAAATAGTGCATTCACGTTCAAGTGTGTGTACTATGGAGTGAGATGAGCTGTTGTGTTTTGTGTCATCCTCGGGTGTCAAGGACAATGGGAATTGTGGTGCAGTGAATCAGTCCATATGTCTCAAATAGCCTAACATATCAAGTGTTTGAGCCAGTATTCATGGATTGTGGGTGAAGTATGCGTGTTGGCGAAGTATGACTGTCTATCACCTTTAAACAAAGGGTTCAGTCAGTTCCGTCCGGCTGAGCTAAGTTCAAAATGACGGCACCAAACGACATGTGCTTTTGTGCTTTTCTTCCATAACATGACATTAGTTTACATTACATTACATTGCCTTCATTTTGTAGATGCTCTTATCCAGAGCAATTTACAAAATGGAGAACAGAAGGGCATTCACCCTTCTGTTATGTGAGCAACAGTGCTAGACCTTGCTAACATCATTCATAGACCAAAGGTATATTATACGCAGCATTTGAAAAGGAAATATTTTGTACAGTCTGCGTTGCCGCCACCGTTCTAATGTAATAGGTATGGTGTGGAACAGCGGTGCAGACATGTAAAACATTCATCATCTCCATGGTTTCTGCTTTTATGCAGCGATGATTATTATTTATTGTACACCAACATATTTGTAAGACGCATTACGGTACTAATAATAGAGTGAGCGAGAGTGTTTTCTGTCTGACGTGTTATTAACAAACGGTGGGCTACGCTTTCCGGAGCGTAATTGTGCACAAGGTGGCAATAACTCAACGTTGTGTTTTTGCGTTTAACAACATTACAGGATGTCAGTGCTTATGCCAGGCTTCCTGCGTGTGAAATAACTGCATCGTTTGATTAGCATTCTGGAATAGGCGCTTGTAGGAGAATGAAAATTCGTAACTAGTGAATTCACAGGTTGGGTTTAACAGAAACCTCTCGTGGGCTGCTGGGTGGCCCCGTTCTAGGCTAGTGTGTGGATGGACCACATGGTCTGTTCTGGAATCTGGACTTTGACTGGGCGACACACGATCGGCTTGAGCATCGTCCAGGAGTCGGAAGGGAGGGTTTCAGTTAACCGGATGATGACGTCTCATCGCACACCAGTGACCCCCGACCCCGGTCTGCCTATCGAGCCCAGCAACAAAAGCACCCCAAGGCATTTTAATACATTGTAAAAGATAGATCTTTATTTCTCTCTGCTATAACAGTACAAAGTTACCAAGTGCAATTACAATTAGACTCAAACTGTACATTCTATCTAGAAGTAAAACGGACAGCGCCTGGTGAAGAGTGATGTCATCACACCTGTACTGAGGAAGCAGCAGCTGCACGGCCAAGATTCACTGTAAGGCAACTGTTACCACGGCAACTTCATGAGTAAAATTACAAACCCACTCTTTCCTCACTGTAAGGCCTGGTTCAAAGTGCTTCACACTTTCCGAAGAGTCAAAACAGGAACTTGTAGAAACAGTGGCTGGAAGCAAACTTTGAAACGAGCAAAGCTCCATATCTCAAGCTTTCTGTAGTATGCTCAGCATGTGAAAGACTTGCGACCCATTTGTATATATGTGTGTGTCTGTGCCTGAGAGAGAGATACGCGCATCTGTCTGTCCGTTTGTCTGTGTGTACGTACATGTGAGGCCCTTGTGAGATTAGGCTTTTGCAGCTACATGTTCCCTTTTCCGATCGATGGTCTTTAAACAAACTTCTTCAGAGTAGGAGTGCTGATCTAGGATCAGTTTTCCCTGTCCATATCCAAATTGTATCCACTTGAATTAAAAGGTGAAGCTGATCCTAGATCCAGCAGTCCTACTCTGAGACACAGGCTCTGGTTTCTGTACTTACCAGCTGTGCTAACGTCCCTGTTAAACTCCCTTTTTTCAGCTGCAGTTTAGAATCACACCCCTCCTGGACTCCACCCACTTGTTGGGTGTCATTTTTCAGCTCGCAGTCCGAGGGGCGAATGGGGGCTTGTTGTTCAGCCCAAGCAATCAAACCTGACCTGTAATTTGGGTTTTCCCATCCTTGTGGATTTGAGCATGTAATATGTTAACACCGAACCACTCCTTTGAAGAAGTTTGTTTAAAGACATTCTTAAAATTCAAGGGGGGGGTTGTGTGGGGGGGATGTTGCAACATTTGAGGGTGTTATTACATTTGACGGTAAAAGGGTAATTTATTACACTTAAGGGTGCAACAACCCACATTTGTATTGTCGATTTCTTCTGTGGGCGGATATGTGTTTCATCTCCGATTATAGGAGGGGATGGCGTCGGGGCTGCAGTTAAATCTCGCAAGCTGGAAAAGGTTCTGCCGGCTGGCCAGCGGATAGGGCTCCACACAGGACAGGGTCCGAGTCACGTCTACAGGTGGGCGCCAGCATCGCATGTTTAAAGTCGCTTGAACCTCATCACGTTACTTTTCCTCGAAGCTGTGATGTTGATACAAAGACTGGGCCTACCAGGGGTCTGCTGAATTGTGGTATGCTGTGGTACGTTGACTCTCACGTGTCATTTTTGTGCATGGGGACAGATCAGATATTTTAAATTCTGGTTAACCGTTAACGTGGTCCTAAATCCGATACGTATCTGATACCTGGTCATAACCTGACTGGCTGCTCTTTTTTGGCCCTCAGGTCCTTTTTTTTTGGCACTCCCCACATGGCACTGTGGTGACTTGCATCATCATTTCATGATGGAAATTCCGATTCGGCCAACTGTAAAATTATCGTGTGGACAGCTGCCCGAAAGGGTAGGATTTGGTAAACAAACCTGATTTGACCTATTTAAACAAAGCATACACATTTATTTCCACAGCCACCGAGTTGATGAATACAGTTTATTATTGCTGAGGTGTCCCTGTAACGGAATACTCGCGTGAATTTTGCTGTACCTGCCCCACTGAGTCATGAAGAGTATCCCTGCAGGGGCGGAGCAATAGGCCTGAAAACTGCAGGGATGGGGGGATTAAAGAGGTCTTATTGGCTAGAAGGTTTGTAATCACGTTAAGAGGTTTTTTGCTTTATTGCGCACAGTCGCTCATTGATAATCTTGTAATCGGCACTGGGGAGCCTCACAAACATGGTGACCGGCATATCCCCTAACCTGTCGGAGCCAAATCCACACGTGCATTGTGTGCCAACTAACCATTGTTTGGACTTTTTTGTGCCGGTTCGGTGTCTGCGGGGGGGGGGGGGGGGGTGCAGTGTCCCAAATGCCCATTAACGTCGCATTGCTGTCAGTTCCTTTTGCGGGACCATGAAGCGTGAAGCTGTACTGTCGCCGTTTCTCTACAAAAAGCGACTACTCTAACACACCGACACGGGCACACTTCGCCTTATCACTCCCTGCCCTAGCAGTCCAGTAATGATGGCTTTACAAGATGCCAGCACGAGACACTAAATTCACTGTGACCCCTTCAATAACCACGACTAACTGTGACTATTCTATCTCTCCTCTACACGACACAATATCCCATTAAAGTATTCAGTAGTTAAAACACATTTTCACATTTTCATTCCAATGCTCCAAATGAGCAAACCTGTTCTCTGTCTCCATGACGTTTCCATGTCTTTTTTATTTTTATTTTTTTTGGATTAAAGCCTTACCGAAGGCTTGTCAATCGCTGGATTTTCCAACGGACTTTTGCGGCCACAGCACAGTCGAGATCTCGCTTCACCAATGTACTCCGTTTTTGTGAAGCGCCAACGCACAGCGATAACCAAACAACTGTTTACACATTATGGTAGCAAGATCTTTTGAGAACTAATTCAGCTTTGTGATATCTCCCGGAGATATCAGCAATGTCCAAGTATTTATCCCAAGCATTTTATTCCTGGCGTGATTCCCTGACCAGAAATCCTGCCATTAGCTCCAATAATAATCACTGAACCCAGAGTTACCTACAAATGTGTCGTAAAAAGGCATTTGCAGGTTAGAGTTTATCTTCCTGCTGGATGTTTCAAACCATACTTCGCCATTCCCAAACAGGTCCAGGTGAGGGGGGCAGAAGGTGTCTGGAACGGGACAGCAGCTTCTCAGAGGTTCCCCATGGGTCCGAAACGCCGTCCTGCCCAGGTGAGTCTCCACAGGTTTGGGACGTTGATCGTTTGGCCAGGCCCTCTGTCAGTTGTCCGGGAAGTGGTGGGTGTGTATGTGTTATGTACGGGTCTGTGGGAACGGGCCTTCACACTTGCCTCAACGTTATCCTTGTGGTGAGTCTTTCTGACAAGGATAAAACAAACAAGCAAAAAAGGATGATAAATAGGAGGATAAATAAACATAGTTATGAAAATATAATACAATTCTTTTCACACCTCTGCTGTAATACTTCCAAAAAATTAAACACAACAAAAACTGCTTAAAGGCATACTGAACGCTGTTCGAATATAATATTGTATAGCTACCTGGCCCCAATATGAGTCGTAATATTCACACTCATTTTCATGAGTTGCTCCAGTGGTTAGCAACTGGCCAAAGGACAATGACGTTTTTTCTCTCTCCATTCACTCCCATTGCATGGCGAAACAGGTCTCAAAAGCACACTTTTAGCACATGAACGAATGCAAACAATATGGATTATGCTGATATATAAAATCACAATATCCTGAACCGAACGTTTGAAACTCAAATTTTCAAATCAAATTTTGATTGAGTTGATTTTGAAGAACTATTTTCTGAGAAAACTAGCAACTGTTGTTATAGCTTCTTTGCTAACTTGCTCGGTTTGTTTACTAACGCACGCTTCAGGAAGTGGGTGGGACCGTTACTGGTGCAAGAATGGAACAAGGAAGTTCCTCATAAGCTAACGACCGGATCTTCTTCCAAACCTTTGTTTGTAAAAAGTGTAAAATATCATGAATGGAGCTCTTTATCTTTTTAAACGTTTGGTTCTGCATGTCGCAATTTTATATATCGGCATAATCCGTGTTTGTTTGTTTTTGTTTATGTTTCGCCATGCAATGGCAGTGAATGGAGAAAGAAAAAAAAACGTCATTCTCTGTTGGTCAGTTGCTAACCACTGGAGCAAGTCATGAAGATGAGCGTGAATATTACGACTCATATCGGGGCCAGGTAGCTATACAATATTATGTTCTAACAAAGTTCAGTATGCCTTTAAATTTGTCATGGACAAAAATGAAATAAAAATAAATTGCAGTTTATTTCAGTTAGGCTACTGAATACTTAAAAATGTCACTGGTTTAGCTTTAAGATGAACATAATACACTAGCCTAACTCAAAATATCAATGATATCTGAGCTTAATAAAAAAATTTAAAAAGTCCAACCAATCATTATTTTAATAACCATTTCCTTTTAGTGTCCTATTCTCACTGTGTGAAAGGCTGTTTAAAAGTGCTGATCTGGGGTAAAAACTCTGAGTAAAAGAATGCGTAAAAGAATGCTCAGGTAGAAAGTCATTTCTCTAAATGCTTCATGAAGAATGGAAGAGAAACGGTGCCATTTTGTCTGAAAACTAGGCAAGAAAATGTGACCAGCGGTGTTCCTATTATTATTACATGAAAGCTTTCTTGACATCTTCTTTGTTGTTACTCAAATAAACCATATTCATTCAATGTATATTTTTAAAGATTCAGTAAACCCAACACCGTTCTATCCTGTCAACGCATTTGTGGTTGTCCGCTCTGTAACCTATGACCCATCATGTAGCGCTTTATCGTGATTTGCAGTCTTATATACAGTAGGACACAGTCAGTGTTTGCTTTTGAAGGGTGGGGGGTGGTCGGCAATTAGTGGGCAGCTGCTCACAATTAGTGGGCGACCCGCCCACTAATGTCTGGATTTGTACTTGATCTTAAATGATATCTCTTTAAGCACAAGACATGCCAAGAACTGCATTGCCAGCGTTATATCATACCCTCTGTCTAAATGACTACCTCTCAGCCTCCGTTAAGCATCGTTCTTGTAAATATTTCCCTTTCGTCTTCTGACATACTGTTCGCATATCACATTTAGATACTAAACACATTTCCATCACACTGTTTCTGTCATGGTTAGTGGCTGTCTCCTTTTGTTTCTACCATGGTTTTCCGTTTGGCGGCGTCTGAAGCTCTATCGGATTTTTTCTTCCTCCGTTCCGGTGTTTGGATCTCTCCGGGTCATTATCTTCGACACCTGTGTTTGGTTTCCGTCGGCTATAAATAGAGCTTCACTTCCGCTTTCCGGTGCTTCTAGATTGTTGTGGAGTTATTACTAGAAAGCCGGTATTGGTATAGGTAAAAGTCTTTAGCTTCTGTATCTCTGTTTGGTGTTATACAGAGACACAGCTATTGGTATAAGTTATAGGATTAGAATTTATGGTTTTCTGTCCTATCGCCCTCTATTCTTTTCTTTTTGCCTGCAGCCTGTTTATTCTTTGTGCAGCTCCTTAGCCGACTGAGCTGTAGTTACAGGCTTGCTATTTTGTTCGTTTCTTTTCAGTTTTCTCAACCTCTGATATACGCAGATCAATTAGTGCATGAGGTTCTTTCTTTTTGTTTGTTTCTCGCTGTTTTAGCGAATTCTCGCCTCCGTTTGAGGTTGTTTTGTGTTAGCCTTGAGCTGGGGAAGTTTTGCTCCCGCTTTTCAGTTTCCCTTCTTCCCCTGGTGCGGTTTAATTCCGCTTCTGTGGCGTGTCTTTTAGATACGCTTTCTGAATCCTTATCTGTCTAATTTCAACGCGAGTGCATTTTATGTGGTTCAGGACGTTTCTTCTTTTATTGTTCCTTCTGGAAAATACTGAATTATTTGTAACTGCCCCCATGGTTACAAATAAATACGATTATTGTATTAGCCTTTGGAACAGATGTTGTACAATTCTTTATTTTCTGATTGGAACCATAGATATCATGCCATTCCTTAAAGTGTGGTTCTTCTACCATAGATATCGTGCTATTCTTTATTTAATGCATGGTTTTTCTACCATAGATATCATTTTTAAGTCATAAGGCAAGGCCAAAATGAATATTTAAGAAAGCAGGAGGAGAGCTTTAAATATTGACCTTGGCTGAGATGGGACTTCAGTGCCAAGTCCAGCCAGCTTTCTGAATTTACGGTACCCTTTTAAAAAGTAACCCTCCAGATAGGGATCCACGTTTAATAATTCAGGACAGATTGCTTTGAAAGCAACGCATTACCCAATCCAAAAAACAGCAACTGCGGGAATTGTCTTCATGGGGCCGTTTCATAATGCATGCCCTTTGTGTGAAAATGTCCGGTAGCCCTTTGCTGTTGTATTTTTGTAGTTTGTCACCTGGTAATGCCAATAGCTCAGGATTTGTATTGCTTTCATACCTCATACATGTGCTGCGATAATGTTTCATGTCAGGTTGGTCATTTGAAATTAAATTAAAGGACAGCTGGGACTTTGGCAGTCTTGTCGTTGATCATCAGGTCTGAACAAATTCAGGAACAAAATCAATTACTAGTTTCATTTCACTCTCATTTTTTCCACTTGTGTCCATTCACTTTGTTATTTTCAGCTCTGGTTCTTTTAAAACATACAATATGTTCCATTTAATGCAGAGGACGACTGCAGAAGCTCACAGATACGATCAGCTAATGGCAGAGAGCAGCTATTGCAGTCAGTTATTTGCAGCAGTTTACCAAAGCTGTTATTTTTTCATGTCTTCTGTGTGTGTGTGTGTGTGTGTGTGTGTGTGTGTGTATATATGTATGTGTGTGTGTGTAGGTGTGTGTGTGTGTGTGTATGTATGTGTGCGTGTGCTTCTGGAGAGTGAAGACAACTCTCAGTTCTCCTCTGAGACACCCAGCCAGCAGCTTCTATTCACACCGCAGCCACAAGCTGTGCATGCACAGAGTTGGGGTGGAGGAGACCCAATCATACACGTGCGCAGAGAGCAAGCCACAGGCGCCCAGACGGCCAATGGGTCACTTGAGCAATGAACACTGCTAACTCCACTGACTGAATCCCTTGCATGAATCCCTTGGGTGACGCAAAGCCAATTGCGCTCCACCCCTACGAAGTTGCTGGTTACAGTCGGCACTGGCATGGGTCGGATTCGATCCGAGACCGTGGTGCTCACTCAAGCACAGCAAGTGATGCTTTTACTGAGGGAGCTACCCAGCAGCACCAAAAACACTTTTTATTCATCCACTGTAGCATGTTAGTCTTTATAATATAAAATGTCACCGTCTCATACTAAGTTTTATCCATATTTCAGTCAAATTAGATTTAGTAAAGCTTTGCCAGCTTGACACCTGCACTTCAATAGGAAAGCCAGGCTGTGAAGCATGCCCTAGTTCAAGATGGCAAATATGATGATTATTGACCAAACCCATTATTTATCCAAGTTCACAATGGCATACGCTTGTGGAGGTTTTGCAATGGAAATGGTGGCTACCGCATATGCGGTTCAGGTACCCGAGTTTGAGGACGAGTCCAGGACTACTACTAATTTTCACATGCAGACTGCAGCTGAGATTGCATAGAATGGAGTCAGAGGAAGACATGCAGTGCCCTGATCGACCAGTGGGGGTCACTAGAGAAGCGGTTCCCAAACCTGGTCCTGGCGGACCCCTGTGTATGCTGGTTTTCGTTCCAAGCACAATTGCAATCCCAGCATTTTTAGAAGCTGTTGAATCTTTCTTAGATTAGGTGCTTTTCATGTTTAGTGGGATTATTTACCCTCTTTAAACCACATTATGCCAGAAATAGCTATGCATGTCATGAAGATAAAACATCCCATGTTAGCATTATGCTTATTGTGCTACTTTGCAAACAATTACATAAGAAGAGGTAACGGAATTTTGCAACTGATAAAATTAAAGACTGAAGTGAATCAATAATGAATGGTAACAGAAATGTAATGAGGAATCTCAGAGAAAACGAAAAGATGGGCAGGTTACAGTCAGAGGTAAAATAGGCAGTCCAAGCAGAGAGATGTACAGTACAGTAATACGCCCCTCATTCCCCCAGCCTAACCCTGTGGGGACACTGCTGTGCCTCTTCCAAGCAAAGTTTGATCAAGAAAACGGACTTTGTCCCATTCCGAGAGGCACGTTGTTTGTAAGTGGCGATTATGGAGTGATTTTTTTCTCCCTGCTCCCTTTCTGGCAGTATATGTAGTTAGAAAAATAAATAAGCATCATTCTGTTCATTTCTATTTGTGCGGAAAAGGTTATTTCAGTCCGTGCTGGGGAGCTGTGTCTCTGTGTGCGTGGCAAGGCACCCTGCTGTTAAACTGCGAATGTCGCCGGTCCCCCAGAGCCGGCAAACAATTCCGTTTGTTTGTGAAGAGCGAGGAGCTTTGTGCTTGGTTTGTTTCCCGCAAGAAAGGATGCCTGGAAAATGTGGCGGTCCGAGCGAAAACGGGAGCCTTTCCAGTTGCACACGGCAACCGTTTTGAACGGTCCGTCCATTTAGGCTCGGTTTGAATCGAGCCGTGCGGAGCAGCATCGGTCTCTTCCCTGAAGAGCCGCGCTCTGCTCTGCGTGGAAGCCTGTGGCGCCCCAATGCTGTCCTCCAGCCTGCAGGTGGAACGCCGCGCTGACGTGAGGGTGATTTACGCCATTTCCCCCCGCGTCTCAGCGAATAACGAAGCACAGTCTTAAATCACCGCTGCAATAAAGCAACAATGCAGGTACATTTCTGTGAACGGAACTTGTTATATAGCCCATTTTCTTTATTGAACGTGCCTAAAAATGCTAGCCCAAAAGCACACTGACCTTGACACATGCTTATTTTCAGAATCCACATTAAAAGTTAATGCGAAGCCATGACTTTAGTTTGAAAATTCTAGAAAAGAAAAGACCGGTTTTAACGAGAGTAGCTGGGAGAGCATTGATTTGGATGACACTGGAGATGCTGGATTTTGATGCGAGATGCAGGAAAGCCCAGGGCCCACCACTTCACAGGGTTACCTCTATCCTGACCTTGGCATTGCTTTCCCATCCTTGTGAGGCAAAATCCTGTTTTTAAGCCAATGCCCTGTGAGCCAGTGGTCCCCAACCCTGTTCCTGGAGATCTACTGTCTGTAGGTTTTCATTTCAACCCTATTGTGCCAGACCTGGTTGTGCTAATTAGCAGCTCAACACGATCTCTTGCTGTCGAATGAGGTGTGCTTTGTTAGGGTTGGAGTGATGGTAGATCTCCAGGAACAAGGTTGGGAACCACTGCTGTAAGCACTGTGGATCTAAAGCAGAGTATTTTGCCAGTGCGCCAGTCCGTTTTTCAGAACAAAGATTTGCTCCAAATATTCCAGGTTTTGTTTCAGATTTTTAAGCCACACAGAATTTTGCCTGTCCTCAAGCAGGGGGCGCCCAATACCCTAAATCAGTGGTCCCCATCCCTGTTCCTGGAGATCTACCATCCTGTAGGTTTTCACTCCAACCCAAAAAGCACACCTCATTCAACAGCTAGAGATCTCATTGAGTTGCTAATTAATAGAATCAGGTGTGCAAAATGGTTATGGTTGAAGTGAAAACCTACAGGATGGTAGATCTGCAGGACCAGGGTTGGGTACCACTGCCCTAAATAATAATGTGATTTTAGAGGAACAGCGAACACCCTCTCGACCAAATGAGGAAGAGCTCTTCTGTTTTTAGGCGTTACTGGTGTACTGGTTTACTGCACCTTAATCACAGTTGAAAAGACTTTGCTGGTTTTCCAGTTTTCCGGTTTTCCTCTGAGCCGGAGTATCCCGCACTTTCTCGGCAGCTCACGTTCACCCGTGTCCATCTCTGCACACTTCGCTTTGCTTGCTTAAGAAAAGCGGCAGGAAAATAACCAAAAAAAGGGCAAGCAGTCTGTCAAATCTAATAAATCTCCAAGTTGAGGATTTTGTCTAAGGCGATTCAGAATTACAGGTTTTTAGGGAACAGATGGATTTTTCTGCTGCGATTCCGCTTGGAATTTATGACGCAACGTGGTTCTCGGTGAGGGGAGATTTGGTGGGAGGCCAGGGGTGCCTGCCTCTGCAGTGCCTGTGAAAACCTCTGTTTTATTAACGGGCTGCGGTGACACAGCAGCGTACTGCCACGGTTATTTACAGGCCGCCACAACTACAGTAAAGGGAGGGCCAGTGTGATGCAGGTTCCTAACCTTATCCATTATGAGCTATTATACAAAACTGACCCTAGATCATGGCCTGCATTTGTGAAATGTCTGAGGGTAGGAGTACTGATCTAGGATCAGGGATTCACTGTCCATAGCCTAACATAGTAGCGTGAGTGGAAAAGGAAAAATGATCCTAGGTCAGCACTCCTTGACTGAGACTCTCTATGAGTACTGGCCCTGATCTAGGGTCAGTTTATCTTTTTAAGCTCATAATGGGATGAGGTTAGTATACGGACAGGGGGAAACTGATCCTAGATCAGCGCGCTGCTCTGAGGGAGCCCTGCGAGGGAGGACACAGCAGAGCCCGCTGCGGGGAGAGGAGGAATTGGTCCGTCGCTACGGCAGCTGTCGTTAGCAACAGCAGCTTATCGTCACAGGCTTGACCTTGGCAGCGCCCAAGCAGACAGAGCAGAAATCAGCCAAGATGGGCCGCCTCCTGGCTTCCTCACTGCTTATGATGAACTCATAAGCGGTTGAGTGTGCTGCAATATCAGTGGGTGCTCCTCTTGCATGTAGGCCTGGGTGGCTTTTGATGAATAATCAATTGAAATGCCCGGCTGGTATTTTTATTATTATTCAGGAGCTTTCGTTCCAGCTTCCTCCAAGCCCTGAGTATTTATGCCAGACCTGGTGAGCTATTGATATGTGCCTGTACTTGCATTCATCTTTGATTCATACAGTCTTTGCATTGCACATTCTGCTTGTGCACTGGCCAGTTGTATGTGCTCGTACTGCTATAATGAGCCCATTCCCCATTCCACTCGGTGTTGATACATTACCCATTCTGTAAGGATGCTATTTTAACATTACCCCTCTCTATAATGATGGTAATTAAACAATCCTCCACTCTGTAATGCTGGTAATGTAACATTAACCCACTCTGCAATGCTAGTAGTGTAACATTGCCCCACTATGCAATGCTAGTCATGTAACATTACCCCACTCTGTAATGCTGATAATGTAACATTACCCCACTCTAATGCTGATAATGTAGCATTACCACACTCTGTAATGCTGATAATGTAACATTGCCCTACTCTGTAATGCTGGCAGTGTAACATTACCCCACTCTGTAATACATTACCCCACTCTGTAATGCTGGTAATGTAACATTTATCTGTGCCTGTACTTGCAGTCATCTTTGATTCATACAGTCTTTGTATTGCACATTCTGCTTGTGCATGATAATGTAATGCTGATAATGTAACATTACCCCATTCTGTAATGCTGATAATGTAACATTAGCCCACTCTGTAATGCTGGTAATGTAACATTACCCCACTATGTAATGCTGGTAATGTAACATTTACCCACTCTGTAATGCTGGTAATGTAACATTGCCCCACTTTGTAATGCTGGTAATGTAACATTACCCCACTCTGTAAAGCTGGTAACGTAACATTATCCCACTTTATAATGTTGGTAATGCAACATTACCCCACTCTGTAATGCTGGTAATGTAACATTACCCTACTCTATAATGCTGGTAATGTAACATTTATCTGTGCCTGTACTTGCAGTCATCTTTGATTCATACAGTCTTTGTATTGGACATTCTGCTTGTGCATGATAATGTAATGCTGATAATGTAACATTACCCCATTCTGTAATGCTGATAATGTAACATTAGCCCACTCTGTAATGCTGGTAATGTAACATTATCCCACTCTGTAATGCTGGTAATGTAACATTGCCCCACTTTGTAATGCTGGTAATGTAACATTACCCCACTCTGTAATGCTGGTAATGTAACATTATCCCACTTTATAATGCTGGTAATGTAACATTACCCCACTTTGTATTGCTGGTAATGTAACATTACCCCACTTCTTAATGCTGGTAATGTAACATTACCCCACTTTGTAATGCTGGTAGTGTAACATTACCCAACTCTGTAATGCTGGTAGTGTACCATTACCCCACTCTGTAATGCTGGTAATGTAACATTATCCCACTCTGTAATGCTGGTAATGTGACAGTACCCCACTCTGTGCTTGCATTGGTTGGAGCCCCTGCCCCATAACAGCCTGTGTTTGACTCACCAAGCTGTGGAGGTGTGGAAGGACATTAGGGAGGGGCTCTGTGCATCTCCCCTGAGGCTGTGCCGGGGGTGGTGGGCCAGGACGATGGGGTGCAGTGGGGGCTCTTCTTCCTCCTGTCCTGGACTGTTCCACTGGCTCTGGGCGTGCTTGAGCCAGCGCCCGCCCAGGCCCCACTTCTCCAGGTACACCCGGCACAGCTCGTAGTTCATGGCCGAGTAATACAGGAGGTCCAGGGCCAGCAGGACCATGACGAGGAGGCCGTAGATCCACACCCCCACCAGAGCGGTGTAGTTACTGGGCCCAGAGAAGAGAGCAAGAGCAGAGCACAGCAGCTGAGGACAACTGGGTTCACCTCTTAGCAAAATAACACAACTGAAAGGATCTGTCAGGATTATTTATGGTGGGGGCAAGAGAAAGCCGTCAGCCCTTGCCTACATGAAGGAAACGTTTCATAGATCCAATCTCATTAAGATTCATCCCAACGGACGGCTTTATGGCAGCGTGGTTGGATCGCACCATGCTTTGCTCCAGAACCATAATTTTTTTTTAAAAATGCTAATTTAGAGGACTGGTTTCTAATCATATTTAAGCACAGCTTTGATGAGTTGCAGTAAATGTCACCCCAGGAACATAGACGCCTGCTGATTTTTATGGAAGAAGGTATTACAGAGTGTAAAAGACAGAGGAAGGTTATCGCTCTGCATTAAAATGCAGAGTCCGGATCTCGGCCCAATGGATGCCCTTGAGGACTTAGTTAGAGCTTTGCACAGGTCCAACAGGGCTTCCGATTACACCGGGACAGTTTTCCTGGTTTTAAATGCCTTCAGCAGACAATGGTTCAAGGCCTCTGTCCGTTCTGGAGTGACTGGACGTTATGTTAGCGGCCGAAGTGAAGGGTTTTCACGAGGTCGGAAACATCGACCATGGCTGATGGGGAAAGCAGTATTCTAAATGCAGTACATGTGTGAATATGTGTGCTTTATTTATACTGTGTGTTTATTTTATTTTCTTTGTAAGGAATGGTGTTGAAATTCCATAAGAACACCACCAACAACAATATATATTGTGCGCATGCGAGAATTAAATTTTGTTATGTTGCTTAATGTTAGATTTTATTTTGCACATCAGTGGATTAAAGTCAAACTCACCTAAGTTTTTTTTTAATGCTGCCCCATAGCAACACAAATGACAAAATATCGTCTTTGCAAGTTGTGGCTTCTAATTTCACAAATGGTCACTGTTATTATGCTGTAATACCATGTGTATTTAAATGGAAATATGTTATCCAAACAGCCCCCATTGTCAAAAATGATGAATGAATTGACAAAGAGTGGTAATATATTGGATCTCCATATATTGGAAAACAACTTTTTTGTGGGCAGACTCCCGGGACGTACTTGTGTCCGAATTCTTCGGAGGCGGCGGTCAGGTTAACCTGCATGACGCTCTGGAACTCGGTGTCGTTGCAGCAGTACTTGAACGCCGTGCTGTTGCGGTGGCAGCAGAACATGTAGGTCTTGTTGTCGGAGAGGCGGGGGCAGTGGAAGCCAAAGTGGTAGCGCCCCTTGTGGTCGGAGTAGGGCTCGCACACCCGGAAGTGCGCACAGAGAGCTGTGAGGTAGGGAGAGGGAGGTTATCAGAGCTGCACGGACTCAACACGCCGTTTCAACAGGAAAGGAGGAAGGAGGAGCCTGCACAGCTTCAGTGCAAGTTTACCATGGAGCATGTTGGAGCAAAGGCGGGATGATACATTGATCATAGCCTAATGATGCATTTGTGTGTAAGCCTTTATGACCGACTGGCTGCCTTTAAGAACTACGACTACACCTACTCGGGCTTGGCTTCCGGATATGGATCCGACTCCCAACTATGATGTGATGGGCTCAGGCCTATGGTATAGTTTCAATCGGAAGCACTTAACTGTTAGTTTTTAGCCACATCTCGGCATAAAAAAATCAAGAGCATTTGCACAAATCATTTACAACTCAGGTAAATAACGCCTGAAATATTCTGTATGGGGGAATATTTATACACCCTCCCTTAGCAATGATAACACTAATGTGCCATCATTGTGAAGGGAGGGTGTACAATAGTGTTATCATTGCTAAGGGAGGGTGTATAAATATAATGTGCCATCATTGTGAAGGGAGGGTGTACAATAATACTGAAAACACGGGTGAGAACAATTGTGACACCTCTCTTTTCATAAAAAGTAACTGAAAATCTTTTTCTCTGAGCAGTAGTAGTGGATTAATATAATCTTCCCATTTTGAGTGTACAATATAGCTCATTACCTGCGCACTGTTTATTTTATACAGCCTTCTTTGCTCATCTTTATCAAAGGTGAGAATAATT
This sequence comes from Synaphobranchus kaupii, assembly GCA_029718625.1. Classification (NCBI taxonomy): domain Eukaryota; kingdom Metazoa; phylum Chordata; class Actinopteri; order Anguilliformes; family Synaphobranchidae; genus Synaphobranchus; species Synaphobranchus kaupii. The sequence goes on along the minus strand of CM056377.1, from coordinate 16,519,898 downwards.
TTGGTGAGCTTTCCAGATACCCTTTCATATTTTATGACTGCTCACGGTATTGGAATCGTGCTTCAAAGGAGCGCACTCCCTCCCTCACAACGGGGGGTGGAGAGGGAAGTCAACAGGATGCAAATGATCCCTCTTAATCTTTTGACGGCAGGCAGACAACTGTACCATTAAGGACAGAAGAGTTTTTTTTTCTTTTTCTGGCAGGATGTTTAGATGGCGCATTTCATATTTCCTCTGTTGTCAGCGACTGCCTGGGAAGCCTCAGACAGGGACCACATTAGCTGCCTGGGAGAGCTCATTTCCTTTAGCTGTCTTTGCATCCGCAGCATTAATGAGCATTTTGAGGCCATAATGAGCAGCCCGGGCGCCCGGCCACACCACTTCCCGGAGATAAGAGCTCCTTTCGACCGTCTCTACTGGCGTCTGCAGCAAAGCAGAGGAGGGAAAGAAGAAAAGGAAATAAGAAAAGGAAATTCTGAGAATAAGGCTGCGGCGGGAGCAGCAAGGCCAGCGAAAGACGAAGAATCGCCGTTCTCGACGACAAACATTTTGGCTCCTCGGTGCTCGGTATTGTAGGCGTTCTGTATGAGGTCGAGTTTCCAGCTTTTGCGCTTTTTTACGGCAGCTTTAACGAGTCCCTTTAAGACGAGCTGCAGAGACCTGCATTGACCGGGTGATGCGTTTTCCCAGCCTACATTTCCCATCATCCTCCATGTTGGCCTCTCTTGCCTCTTTTGTACAGAGAGATCACTGGGATGTTGTGAGGTGTATTCCACTATTTTATCATTGACTTCTACACCCAACACACTCCCTGCAAACTATTGACTGGCTGTTACTATAACCTTAATCTGTCCATACTCTGTCATTGGCTGTTATTAACTGTAATCTATCCACACCCTGTCACTGGCTGTTATTAGCCTTAATCTATACATACACTGTGACTGGCTATTATTAATCTTATTCTCTCCATACTCTGTCACCACTTTAATTAGTCTGCCAGAAGTGGATGGTTACCACCCCCCTGAGTCAGGATTTCTTCCTATTTCCTAGAGGGAGTCCTCCCCCCTTCTCTCGGTTGCCCTTGGCTTGATCTTAGAATGTCTGTGAAGAGCTTTGAGGCATTAGTCCTTTGTGAAAAGCGCTCTACAAATAAAACTGAATTTTATTTAACTTAATTGAACTGAATATTCATGCCATTCTTTGGGCTAGAGACCCAGGGCATGGTTGCTTGCAGCCTTCAATGAAAAATGGATCAGATTACCAGAAAAATAATCAGTTATTTGCTTTGGAAATCACAGAGAGTGAATCACAGAGAGTCTCCAGGGCCGGAGGAGATGCCCCACACACTTTAGACTGCCATTATTTTGGATGGCAATCTGATTATATTGTGCTGCAAACAAACAGGGTTAAGATAATTGTGTCTGAGCTGAGTTTGCCAGCAGATCCATCCTTTAGATGAGACTTTAAACCTACTCACTGTGGTTAAGATCCCATTGCACTTTTCGCACGGGCAGGGGTATTAGTCCACTGCCCTTATCAAATTCCCTCAAAAATATCTCAACTCTACAGGTGAACAGACACACATATCTCTCTCCAATGTAGAGCTACAGGTGACCAGACAGGTTAGATCTCCCCAGTATAGAGCTACAGGTCAACAGACAGGTTAGCTCTCTCCAGTATAGAGCTACAGGTCAACAGACAGGTTAACTCTCCAGTACAGAGCTACAGGTGAACATTGGCATGGAGGCGTGTAACTCACCCGCCGTGGACAGCAGTAGTATGATGACCGCCAGAACGCTGAAAGACCGCTGGCTGGTTATGCTCATCTTCTCCTCTTCCTCTCTGAACACCGCTGGAGAGCCGGGGCTGCTTCAGCTGAGTTCAGACACCCTCTGCTCAGCGCTGGCGCCCCCAGGTGGCCATTATTCACTGGCGGTTCACCTACAAGAGCAGCACAGTAAAGCTCAGGGGCTCTATCTTGACTATGTTAGCGCATGGTCTAAAACGCATCGCACAAGTGCATTTAGGGTGTGTCCAATTGCACTTTTGCTAGTTAGACGCCGTATTATTTGAGTGCAAAGGAAGGCGCAAGGCTCAAATGGGCTGAACTTAGTCTCTTCATTAATTATAGGTGTGTCTTGGGCGTAACATGCAATAAACTAATAATTTTCTGAATTAATTGTGTAATGTGCTGCAAATTTGTTTTGGAAAGTTCTCCGTCATGGCTGTCTGTGCGCTCGGCCGAAATGAGATTCACCTCCACAGACGAGCGCTTAGTTGAGTCCAAAGGGGCCCCGGGGTCCACAGTTTCACTCGCCTTTGACTTCATTCAAGCCATGAGACCTCAGTGTTACATTGAGATGGGATCACAATACAGAAAGCGCCAGAGCGGGGAATCGAACCCCCGGTCACTCTGAGAAAATCTAATACGGATTGAATGTTGGTCGCCCGGCGGACGGCGCCATGCAGTCTCGCCCACAGACTGCTTCTGTTTCTATTTCAAAGGCAGAATTGTTGGAAAAGAATTGTGGACCCATGTTGTAAAACTACTATACTGTTTACTGTAATATTTAGATACTATTGCAGTAAATTACATATTTTTATACCATATAAACAAATTACGGAGAAGTGAACCTGGTGCTTTACCTCAGTGAAGAAAATTCCAACCCTGAAAGCTGTCAGATACAAACCCCCCTACAGCTCGACAGTTGAAAGTTGTGTGTTTGGTTATCCTTTCTTTTTCTCGTCCTTTCTCTGGATGTTATCGGTATAGCTGTGTAAAGTACTGTCCAGTGGTGTTGTGCTTTTTTGGTGTTGGGCCTCTGCCTTCTTGGTGATATCGCGTTTTAGTATTCCTGAGAGTAACAATAATGTTCTCCACTACTGTAGGTGACTCTGGATCACAGTCTGCTAAGTGACCGTAATGTAATGATATCAGCAATGCTTTTTTGTGGCGCTCAATTTCCTTTTTTCAAAACCAGCATGTCCCGGCTTGTTTTGCACATTGAAGCGGATAGAGAAGAGTGAATGACGCCCCTGTCAATCAAATAAACTGCTGGGAGATTTAAAGGGACCGTTCACTTTCTGGGTTTTTAATTTTTTAAATTTCATTTTGGTTTCAGTGAATGCTTTGTGTTGTTATTTGAGTTGTGACCATCTGGTTAGCCCATAGAATCTGTGCCATGATATCTATAGCCATGTAGAAGCCCGTAGAGTCTATAGCCATGATTTTGGGGACTGCGGAACACACAGTGGCTGCTTAGCAGAGAGAACTGTGAATAAAGGTTAAATCTTGGCAGGTGACCCCTGACTCCTTGATGAATAATTCAGTGCAGTATCCAGTGGCGTTTGCCAGTAAGTAAAGGGGATCGATAAGGTGGGATCTTGTTCTACATGCCTTCTGAGGGCTTGCATTTGGTACTGTAGATGAAGGTTGTTCCAAGGTCAAGGGGCCATTTGTTTACTTACAGCAAGGAAAAGATCACAGTTCCCTGGAACCCATCTGTTTATGGGATTTTACCTGTCAAAATTAACAAAATTAACTGACAGCAGCAGCAGTCCTTTGTTGCAAGGTCTATACAAGGAGAATGGAGCCCAAGCCGTGGTTTTCAAAAGTTGTCCAAATACAAAAGACCCCAGAATTACGCTTTGTGTGAGCAGTGATTGTCATTTAAATATTGAAGTGATCCCAGGCTTGGGGAAGCCCACAGTTTCTTTTGTAGAATTCAGAGTGGGTGTTCGAGTCCCCAGAACATTACCTTTTGTGAGCTCAGAGTCTGATTATGGTTTTGATATCCATGTGTTTTTTTGATATCCATGTTTTTGATATCCATAGCAGAATCAACATTTTCTAAGCTTAGGGGATGACTGTCCATCAGGTTAAATGCTGCCATTTAGTGATATTTTTGGACTTCAATCTGGACATCAATCCTGACTGCACATATAAGACATTAGATAAAGTAATTGTTCAATACAGACGAAAGTACAGGCTCCAGGTTTAATGCATTTGCCAGTCAATGAAGAGCAGAGGCTGCTGTGGTCATATTAGCCACATTAAACCCACAAGCCCTTTGACTCTAGCTCACTTCAAAACGGATATTTCCCTTTACCAACAAATGCACAGCTGTTAAAGTAGGGCTCATAAAGACGAGGCTTAATTGCAAACACTGTTAATTGTATTTCCATTTCCTTGGAAACAATCTGCCACAAAAAGAGATGAGAAAAGGAATATTATTTGGCCAGAAATGAGCATTAGCAATTAGCGTTTCTGTTCACAAACAGGAAATTAAATGAAGCGTCTAAAAATGGAGCGAGAGAGGAAGTACAGTGGGGTCGCCTAGGAGACATGCAGGCAGAGCGTAACCCACGTTATCAAATTGGATCCTCTTTCCTTCCTGCATGATTTTCTATTTATTAATTTTTTTTGCCATGCTTTATTAAATTGACCTGAACAGCAAATGCAATAATCGGGGTCAGATCTCCGGCAGGCCTGCTGCTTTCCATGAATTCTGTGTAGGTGAACACGGCCCCTGGCTGCTCTTTTAAAGTTGGTCTGCTTCCCAGAATCCAAAGGACAAGATTAAATGCAGGAAGGGACCGTCAACAAAGGTCACGCCCTTCACGCCTCATACGTTTCCGCAGAATCGCTCAAAGTGGGACATCGGCGGACGGCTAACACGCCGGATGTTCTGAACGAACTGAAGCGTCGTCCCTCTTTGTTATTGCATTAATTACTTAGAAAGGCCTATTTATTTGTGTCGACCTCTGCATGGAAGTGCAGGAGTTTAGTTTGACCTGTATCTATCACTGCTGACCATAAAGGGACTAAGGCAGAGATGATCCTTTCTGATGGTACCGCACAGGGACATGGAGACGTGATGCATACTGTGGCAGGATTTTAATTAGACTGCCACCAGTCTAATCGGTTGAATTTATTAAACGATCACAGGCCCCGAGTGGGTTAGGAGAGGGAATTAATTACACCTGGCTTAATCAACGCTTTATACCTGGAGGTTTCCGCGCTGATGGCGGTAAAACGACTGGGGACCACGTTAATTTGTATATAAGGGGAGAGTTGTCTCCCGTTTTCTCTTTTCTTTGGAGAGATCCGTTGGACTATATGCCCATGTTCCTGCTACACTCTTAAAACGGATGTTCTAAAAACAACACATAATGTGTCATTTTTTAACAGCTCCACGTCTAGTTACGGTTTTTAGGACAACACATTTCAACACAGCTTGATGAAATTGTGTAATTTGACACAAAATGTGTTGAAAGTAACACAAAAGTATTAACACAAAAAGTGTGTTGGATATTAACACATCTTTTTTGAGTGTGTGCTGCACACACACACACGCACACCCCTGCAGCTGAAACTAATGCAGTCTCCCTGATAGACTTGCCCATGAGCAAGCGAGTATTTTTCGTCCAGGCACTCAGACTTTTAGCCGTGACATTTGTGACCTCACAATGCCAATGGTCAGTAATTGGCCAGTTGAAATTGTTAGTTCATTGCTTCAGTAATGACAGGGTTGGCCTCTTAACCGATTGGATTACCACTTTCTGCACTAAACAAATTGTGAAAAATGTTCTTGCAAGGAATCTAGCTTATTTACCAGCCTGAATTTTCCCTTGTTTCGAACATTCCATCTGAACAGGAAGTACACTCTGAACAGGTTGCTTCATTCTGAAGTGCACATTGGGAGATTTCGCAGGGGGGCGGGACCATTGGCCCCGATAGGTTAGTGGACAGGCAACATATTGTAAAGAGCTAAATCACAGTCACCCTCTCATTCACTATACCTCATATAAAACATGTGGCTTAATTTTGGGTAAATCACCAGAGTTTGAGATTTTCTGGGGAAATATTGTAAACGTTCAATGATAACACCACGAGCGTGCATCCCGAAACAAGCCTTAAAACAGGAATGTCAGCATTTCCAGTGGCGCTAGGAAGCGGTAACCCAGCACTGAGAGATGCGATGTTGACAGGTCTCCGTATGTGGCATTTGCTCTTCAAACTTTTTTTTTTCCAAAAGCTGCTTTGTGATGTTCAGCCAGGAACAAATTTCAACTTTATTTCTCCCTGACGGGCAATTGGTTGTGCAGAAAAAGGGTACATAAAACATGAAGGCAGTAAAAAATACAGGGTGGCCTCTATTCGATCTCATAGAGCTATGAGATTGCTCCATAACTTTAGGGGGGACGTCATACACTCTATTCAATCTCTCTGCCATCCATTACATTTGAACAGTCGCATAGAATGGAATCCAGTTCTGGCTTTAGCCAATGACCCAACGGGTGGAGCGCCATCGGCCGTCGTATCGCTCAGACTTGGGGGGGGTGGGGGGGGTTAGGATGGCCACGCCTACTCCTGCCCCAAAGGTCCTCCTCTCTGGAGAATTAGGCATCCGCAGTGCATGTCACGGACTGAAAGGATGAGGTGGAACTGTGCTCTCTCAAATTTCCTGGGGGGTTGCTACAGTGAGCTAGGGTTACCTTGTCATTGGGAGATAGAAATGGGGGGATTGTCTTTGGTTTGTGCAGAACATTTGCACCCTCTTCGTTACACCTCATTCATTTAGCAGATGCTTTTACCCAGAGCGGCGTACAATGCAGGAGAGCATAAGTGCATTGGGCTCTATTCAGTCTCACTACCGTGCGGAATATCATACCGTGCGGATAATATGATATTCCAGTACATTGCTGGAATATCATATCAAATTTTTTCATGGCAGAATTTTTTGCCCAATTAAATGAATGTGTTTAAATTAAGCATTGAAGACAAAGAATATTGTACTTAGATTAAATTGGGCCTAAATCAAAAGATTTACAAAAAATTACAATGAAAGAAATGAATGAATATGGGCCCTGATGTATTGAATGAGTCAAAAGTGTCTAGTGAAGCCTCTGCTAAGTGCAAATTGAATAATGGAATACAACACAGCGCTGCTTTACATAGAATAGAATAGAATAACTTTTATTTTCCTGCAAGGGAACTTCAGTTGTAGCCCCAGCAACAACAACAAAAGACATAGACAGTGGGGCAGACCCACAACACACAAACATATCAAACAAAGACATTCAATATAATCATTGCATTAATCAAACGAATTAAGTGAATTAAAGTGGAATAAAAGTGGAATACAGCCATGATTAAAAATACCCCCCGCTGTCCCGAGATGTCCAGTGTCATTATTAAGCAGTCCAACACACAAACTCCGCCTCCACGACATTCCTCCATGCATACACGCAGTGTTGCGGTCTCTGTACACTGTCGAAACGGAGCACCGAACCGAGCCTTCCCAGTCGTCGCCTCACTCCTCCCCCGCATTATCTTCTCCTTTCTCTTCCCTGGTGGCCTTTTGAAGATTGCCTGCAGTCCTAGATCAGTCCCGAGTCCCGACATCTTCAACTCCGGTGAAGAACAATGGCAAACGTTGTGGCTGCAGATCCAACGGACATTCCCGAGCATATGTTGTGAATGCGTCTCCATGGTGACGACCACAAACAAAATTATCCCGAATATACAATTCGTCAATATTATCGAAACGAGCAGCATGAGTGCCCTGAACAATCTCCAGCCCGCTTCCCCGTCCCACAACACACACAGCGCATGAAAAAACCAAAGACTAAAGTCCGACACAACAAAATACTTTCAAATTAACAAACATGAACATGAGAGACAGCTGGACTACATGTCGCCATTACAGCGCCACGTGACGTGATATTTACATATTTGCATTTATTGTTTTCCAGTTCCCAGCAGCTTTCTTCATCAGGAGTGTTTGGTACGGCCGTAGCCGTGTAGTCTAACATAGTCAAAGGGCCTTCAACACGAACGTTCAGGGTCTTTCTGACCCGTAGGGCAAATTGTTGGCTTATCATGACCTTTATGACTAACTTGACACCTTTTTGTGAAAACAGGGATGAAGATGTTTGCAGAGGTGGATGATCCAGGTCCTCCCCAGCATGTTGTTCCAATCACCTGGATTTTCTAATTAGCACAATTCTTCAGCCAGGAGGTAGAACTAATTAGTGAAATCAGCTGGCTCAGTTCATGGGTTTGAAGAGACACATGGCAGGACTTGTGACCCCTGCACTTTCCACCTCTGGATGGATGTTCGATTGGATTTACAATGGGAAGGAAATGATTCAATACCTACAGTTATACTGTATCACAAATAACTCCAGTGGCATTGCTTCTGATATTATTGATATCATATATATTAATTATTTTAAAATTTAAACATCCAACCCCCCCCCCACCCACGCACGCACACGCACACGCACACACAACACACACACACACACACACACACACACACACAGGACAGCTTTCTTGTACAGACATCCAATGACACTCCCACACACAGTTTACACAGTTTTGCTGCATGCTTGAGTTGGTCATCAGTACAGTAGTGTAACAAACAAATGAGGTTTGGTTCTTCACTATTGCCAAAATGGATCTGCTCAAACCTGGCAATTCAATATGAATATGAGTAGTGCACAGTTCGAAATATAACACCACTGCAGGCTGAAAACGCACCATTTACACTACTCAGCTAACACTGAACTGAGCATTTATGGGATTACTTCATTGCCCTATCGAGGCTACATTTAACACATTACCCTCAAGCCTATCTGCTACTTAAAGCCCTATATCCTCAATCCCCTTGCACAAACTATGGCGCTTAACATTGACTGACTGCTATAGGTTGTGACACTAACTAATTAGCAGTGGTCCTGCTTGCTGCCTAAACCTTGATGTGTGCACTTTCGTGAGTCTCTATAAGAAATCCCGAAACATAAATGTGACCACAGGCAAACGCAAGAGTTAATCTCAGAAGCACAACACCTGTGGGAGTTTGGCATACTGTAACGGTTCTGGTGATCTCACAAATAGCAACTGGTGAGGTACCAGAACCAATGTGTGACATTGCTGCTGTTTGTTTTAGGAACAGGGCCAGAATCGCTGGGTACTTGCCGCACCGGTCTAAACGGATAATGTGTGAATGTTGTTGACGTGTACTGTGATTCTCCCTGGATCGGTACACTGATGATAAATCTTCCAAAGAAATGTACTTCTTCTGAAGGAAAAATTCCCAAACCTCTGTTCCCAAAGTGTCTCATTCATCTGAGATTATTGGTATAGAAATACCCAGAATTCACTTGCCAGTGGAACCATATCATGTGAAACTAGTGTGAATCTCTTCAGATTCCGGCGGGGCCGGTTCTAGGCATGGGGGGGGGGAGCAATGCCCCCCCCCAAAACCAAGTCCAGAAACAATTAAATCCGATAATATGATGTAGGACATTGTAGGACATAGAAACGACCCTGATGCTCAGACACCATTTTTCCTCCTTTGTTGTGAGACAAATCTGTTGTTCTCTTTGTATCCACCTCTTATGCCTCTCACTGAAATATTTATATGTGTAGCCTACCACTTCTGTCACACAGGAAAACACTGATAACCTTGTGATGGTGGCATAATGCCACTGGAATCCCTGGAGGTCACAGTGCAGTGTTGAAGTATAATTATTATTATTATCATTATCATTATTATTATTATTGTTTTTATTATTATATTGAAACAATCATGACAGCTATAATAATAATAATTATTATTATAATGTTTGTATAGCACCTTTTTACATATAACAGTATTTACTACAAACAGTAAAGAAAACAAAGAGTAAAAAGACTATTTTATTGATAATAATAGTCCAAGCAAAATAATTTTAGTGATGATTAGCACTGGGTAAATTGAAAACAGATCTAACAGTAAGGCTTTTTAAAATCAAGAGATAAGCTAGCGACGATGTAAACTGAGCACGGAAATTAACGACAGTGGATACAAAGGACATTAAAAAATAAAAACAAAAATACTAAAATGTAATGATACAAAAAGCAACCTAAAAAAAACATTTAGCATTGCAATGTTCTTAGCATTTTCTCTTTTTTACAATAGAGACAAAGCAGGACACTTAGAAGCCTACCTCCTCCACTCACTGTTCATTGACAAAAGCTTCGAGAAGAGGTTACTAATCTAACCAATCACTTCTGCTGTAACTGATTATAGTATTATTTGCATTTTATGTATATTTTACTCATATTTGTTTAGGTTTAGGGCTGTATTGATGAGCAAATGTCCCCTTGAGGGTAAATGGTGTACACCTCATCTCATGTCCTAATCTGAGCCCTTATTCTGCTACAGCTAACTCTCACCTAAGAGTGATTACAGCCTCAGGCTAAAATTAGGCCCATTGTGAGCTAAATCTGGGGGCGGTAGCATTGGCACAGAATACTAGACAGAGCAGAACACTGCCAGTGTAATAGAGAAGGTATTAAAATGAATTTCTTCTCTCTCATGCTGATCTTTGTTCCCATGGCAATGCTCTGAATCCAAGGGCAATGCTCTTAATCCAGTGCTCATGGTCTTAATCCAATGGTAAAGATCTTACACATTACCATTGGTCATTACATCGGTCGTAATTCTTAGACAACCAGCATGAAATGTTTCAGAAAGTTTTACAATACTCTTCACAAGTCATGGGCCAAATGTTACTGTGACTACCAGCTCTTGAACTTGGGTTATTCAATGAACATGCCCAACAAAAGCAGATGTTTGTTTTAAATATTCTGCTATTGATCCCACAAACAAATATCTGAATATTATTGTCTTCCAAAATACATATTTTTGAAAGTTTAAACATGAGGGCGGCAGTGTAGTATAATGGTTAAGGAACTCGCCTTGTAACTGAAAGGTTGCAGGTTCGATTCCCAGGTAGGACACTGCCGTTGTACCCTTGAGCAAGGTACTTAACCTGAATCGCTTCAGTATATATCCAGCTGTATAAATGGATAATATGTAAAAAAATATATGCTAAGTTGTGTAAGTCGCTCTGGATAAGAGCGTCTGCTAAATGCCTATAATGTAATGTAATGGAAACTGAATAGTACACATTATGCTAAAAATCAGTTTACAGGAGTTCAACATTATTGGAATGTTTCAATATTTCAATAGATCTCATATATTGGAGCGAGTACTACTTATGAAAAGTGTTACGCTCCAATTATGTACAAATATTATTTATTTTTGAATAACATACGTGGATATTTTTTTTTAAATAAATGGTTTCTTTCCACAATGAATATCTGAAATGAAGTTTATCGTCAGCCTGTTCTTGCCAAACAGTCTGGGTGTTTGGACAGATCGGTGATCTTCGATCTGTGTTTGATATGTAATACTGACTAAACTCCTCACGATACATCGTCCGAGCGATGCCTCAAATCACTTTTACTGTCTATGGCCGCCTGCACGCCCCGATCCACTAACCATCCAGAGCGCAGCTTGGTGGCACTGGCTTCCTCGAGGGTCACAGCTCTGAGGGGGACACCAGTGTCTGCGAGAGGGGACCCCCAGAGTCCACACCCCTACTGCAAACCCGATAATGCTCTGTCTCACTGAACGAAGCACGAAGTCCCGTGCTGAGACAGATGGACCAGACGAAGCAGGCTACCATTAAACACCAGACAAATTGATGCAAATGTGCTGGCTGCCGAGATTAACAGATGGATTAACTTTGATGGCTATTCAGGGAACGAGAGGACAGATTCATGTGTAGAGAAGACGGTGAATATTCAGGCACGTAAGCACATCAAAAAATCCTAGATTTGACGGGCTTCATTGAATCCTTAACAGTTCGCATATAATCATTTGAATTATTTCACACAACACTCAGAAACAGATTGCATAATGGCGAGAATCCTTATATAGACTACAGTATATGCTATTTATGGGCAGGCCCAGACTGGCCATCGGGAGAACCGGGAATTTTCCCCGTGGCCTGGCCTGCTGATTGGCCCGCAGAGTCAGGCCAGTGTTCAAAGCAAAAGCAACATGGGGCAGCCTGGATGCCACATTCAGTCAGATCTGGCTACAGTCCCCCCTCTGCCGCCTCCCTTTCACCTAATGGTATGATCTCTGCCTATCATGACACGTGATTGGTTCCACGCATGTGCTGATAGCCAATTCGAAACTGCCATCACAAGACGTGACCGAAAGCGAACGCAGCAGTCCATCATAAGTCATGGGCTGCATTCGAATCCAATTTAACACGCTCCCTTCCCATGCTGTCTTCCCTCGAGGGAGCTATCTTGTGACACAATTTGCTACGTGCAGCAAGTAAACTTAAAAGGTGCTCTGCAAGGGAGGATTGACGAAAAACAAACCAAAACGGAACCGAACCGCCCTCGCAACATTTCGGAAGTGCAACACCATAGAGTTGAAATGTGACCGCCACATAGTTCTATGGTGACCGCCCACTTTTTCCACATGGAGCATTGCATTGTGGGATTCCCTTCTTGCTGGAAGCTTGCATTTTTTACCCTTGGTGGAAGGGAGGATAAACCAGGGAGCGAGGGAATATTAATTACTCCCTCCCCTTTCTTAAATTGGATCCGAATCACACTTGGTGTGGTTGCCATATTTCATCCTGGCATTTTGGGGATTCCCCCCTTGAAGCAAGGGAAGGGAACGACAGGAAGAAAGGATAAATTTTGGATCCGAACGCAGCCTTGGTGTGGCTGCCATATTTCATCCTGGCATTTTGGGGATTCCCCCCTTGAAGCAAGGGAAGGGAATGACAGGAAGAAATGATAAATTTTGGATCTGAACACAGCCATGTGTTCGTGGCGTGCTAGTGCTAGTTCGATAATAGCGGAAGATGGACAGTGGCAATCCAGAGAGGGAGAGGATGAAGAAAAGAAAGGCCCTTGCAGAAGATGCAGCTAAATGTTGTAAAATTGACAAAATGTTTGCAAGCACATGGCCAGGTTAGCCAGTGATGAAATAAACATGCTATCTAGCTAGCTACTTCTCACTCTCCCGATTGCATCATCATCTTATGAGCTCGCTGACTAGCTTCTAGCTAGCTCGATTCTTATCCCCTCTCATAACAAAACATGCATTCATTCATTAACCTGAATGAAGATGGCACTATCCAGTGAAAAACATTGCTAGTAGGCTACTCACATTGAAACTCAACAATGACAGCGTTATAAACCTCCGGTTAACAGGTCTAGTCCTAGCTTTCTGGCTAGCTACTTGTGCTAGTCTTAGTGTAAAGCCAGCCAGTCATACTGGCGCTAGTCAGCGAGCTAACGTTAGCCTACCTGCTCTTCTGGAGGCTGTAAATACTGTCATCTCATCTGCAACGTCATGATAATCCAAATGGCGTCTTGATTTTCTTTTTCTCTGTGCGTCAATGCAGCTCATTCAATTGGTGTAGCCATGCTCTTACCGTTACCCCATAATATCTACTTTAAAGCTAGCTAAACAACAACAACAACAACATTGTACTGTTTAAGGAAATAAAACAAGAGTGCAGTATTATTGCAGTTACTGCACTTTGGTGTTTCTCATATAGCTGTTTAAAGGACATCAAAGGCACACTCGACTAGGGCACTTGTTGCTGGTGATTCCACGGACTGTTGAGCAGAGTGGATTCTATTCATGGTTTTTTATGCACTACTTGTAAGTCGCTTTGGATAAAAGCGTCTGCTAAATGACTAAATGTAAAATGTAGAGTGTAGTATCAGCATTGTTGGGGTGGTCATGTTTCATGGTCATGTTTCTTATGCATATAAATTACTTAATGATTACATGTTCAATTAATCAATTATCAACGAAGCGCTCACAGAGAGACAGAGACAGGGCATCTCACTCTGCTCAATGAAGACTAAGGATAAATAAATAGCCTATGTGTTTAACATAGGTGTAAAAGTTGATTTGCTGTTGGCTCATTATTTTGTGATTCACATGCACTAAAATTCAACAGAATGCAGGAAATTAAGTAACACAAATGTTCCTATAGGGGAGGACCCCGCTCAAAATGTGGCCTGACTTGGGGCTGGATTCCTGGCCTGACTGATTTTCTCAGTCCGGCCCTGTTTATGGGGAAAGGCTAGTCTGTTTTTCTGTTGATACCAAGGCTACTATTTTACCAACTGCCATGGCAGAAGTAGGTCTATTAGTCTGTGTGAGATCTGTTTGAATATTACATGACCTGTCCTGTACTGCATTTCTATCCACACCCGGTCTACAATCCGATGGATAAAGGGATGCATGCTCGCCAGGTCTCCAGGGAGGTACAAATTTTGACAATTTGATGACAAAGATGACATCAGTAACTACACTTATTTTACATTCAGTAGCATACGCATCCTTCAACGCCCAGAACTTGTAATTACACTGTCTTCTCACGGTTAATTAGTTTATCAATTCAAGTCAACTCCCTGCAGCATAGGTAATGGACATTTTACCTTTCATTGAATGGCCATCAATCTGAGAAATAAATTGTATCAGTAAATTAATAAATGCACTTAACTACAGTTGAAATGAACGATCAAGCGGCCAAAGACTCATTGTAGGCTCTACCGTGGGTATAGAGGCTGGGCGGCGCGTGTCTGCAGCGCAAAGTTGCAGCTCATCTCTCTTATTTTACAAGAAGCTATTTGTTTGACTTCGTTTCGTTTCAGTCTTGAATGAGACCTAATTCAAAGGCTAAAATCAATAGTTTCGACAGCGAACATTATTAGGAAACATTATTAGATGTATTTAAACGTTATTTCACGAGTAGCCTAATGCAGGTGCAATTTGTTAGACTTTCCTGTAGGCTATTCCTTGCGCTAAATAGACTGCACCCGTGCAAGGAACACGGGATTTGAGGTGTTGTGGTTTATTGTTGGAGTACCATTGCCAGTTCACTCAAAGTAGGCCTACTTTAGGGGGTATTCCACATAGCAGGATTACTGGGCTGGATAACTGCACTGAATAAAATCCGGAACAGCTCGTTTTACTTCAGTCCATGTTCCCTATTTAGGTGGGCTCCGGGTTTTACTCAGTGCAGTTTTCCAGCTAACTCAGTAGCTAATCCTGCTTTGTGGAATACCCACTGGTAGCTTGCAAACTTGAAATTGCAGAGACAGAAGACATAATTTCCATCGCTCTCATGCTCCCAATAATAATAACAATAATAATCTGTAGGTTATTAAACTTTATGAATAATTATTTCCATTGTAAATTCCCCTTTGGCTTCTATTTTATTCACATCAAATGGGCTAATTGACATGCTCTTGAATCTCATTCAGTAGAACAAGCTAAATCATTCTAAAGATAAAACTTTTAACCTTAAAAGGACAAACTGTCGCAGGAATATCAGGCTTTAAACTACAAGTACAATTATGACCAGTGTAAAATTTTACCGGTGCACAGAACGGGCGCATTTTCATCAGAATCCGATGTATTAATGCTTTGCAGGTTATATTACGCACAAGCCCATACTATACGCACGGATAACGAACATTGAGATATCAAACAGGCTAACAGCGACAGTTGTTGAAAGTTTACAGTTCAGGCTCTTTTATTTCCCGTTTAGGAACTGCGGTTTCTACTATTACAGGAGGGAACTAGGCACACACACACAGCAACATAATGATGCAATATAAATCAAACCATAGGCTCCCAAACATTTCAGAGCAAATGCATGTGTGTAAATTATTGTGCCGCGCTGCAAATAGAAAAATGCCCTACTACAAGACTTTGTGCTGTAGGCTACCAGGTCCGTCCCGCGTTTCCTTCTGGTGTAGAGACTGTTTTAATAATAAAGAAACAGACGGACGTAGTAAGCGCATTATTCGCCTGTGGTCGCTACACGTGCGTTTTAGATGATGCTTTACTTGTTCCAGGGACATTGCAAATCACAGCAGATTCTTGGCACTGAGCATATTTTCCACATTCCGGGTGTTAAATTTGCACGCAACTGAGTGAAGTTAATGGACTCGCAGCCCCAAGTCAGGAGAACGACTCATTTCAGCCTCACCCAGCCATACAAAACTGCAAAAAAAAAACTGTTTTAAGCAGCAATTTAGCCTTTGCCGTCACACTTTTAACGGCGCCCACCGTGCGTAATATTAAGTTATGCCACCTCTGGCGAACGCGGGTTACGCCCTGGGTCCGTTCATTACGTTTCCTTTAATTTATCCAAGTACTACGCTGCGTTGTGCTCCAAATTGCCGTTTCCAAGTTACCGCGCCACCTGATAATTCGACTAATTGCAAGGCAAACTATGGAGGCTCTACAGCGCGGAAACCAGGCATCCTTTTCACTAAAACGGTTCCTAGCGATAATGAAAGCCCACACCTGCTTCTTCCCAGAACGTGTTGCACACTAGTGAATCGTACTGCTGATATAAGATCAGTTTTACCTTTTAGCTCAATGTATCAGAATACACACAGCTGAAACTGATCCTAGATCAGTTGAGACGCTTTAAGGCTATCGTGCCCATGAGGAGAGAGCACGAGATGGTGAAATAACTTCACAAGGTGGGAGAGAAAGAAGCCACGTGGTAGCCTACTAACCGTCTCCTTTCAGACTGATTCAAAACAGTGCTCCTTACTTACCTCAGCAGGAGACTGTGGGCGGGTCCGGAGGAGGTGGTGGTGGTGGAGGGGAGCAGTTTTTCAGTCAGTCACTCCCCTGTTGGTTCATATTCCCTCATTCCCAGTAAGCGGCTGAGACTGAGGACATCCCCAACCCCAGGCTAGCAGATCAGAGAAACGCGGCGCTCGCTCCAGAGCGCTCCACACAGTATCAGAAAGGGAGGGAGGAGACAGAGAATGCTCTTCAGAGAGAGAGAGAGAGAGAGAGAGAGAGAGAGAGAGAGAGCGAGAGAGAGGGTGAGGGGCGGCAGGCAGGCACAACCATGCGGTGCGCAAGCAGGTGACACACATATGCGCACAATCTATCTGCTCTATGTACACAGGAGCCACCAGGCTAGTATCTGCTCTGCTAATGAGCAGTGTTCCATGTTAAGGGGTGTGCTGGCTGCTAATGCTGAATGAGGAGGACACACACACACACACACACACACACAGTCTACCCCGCCAAAATCTCACATCACACTACACACCCTGTTAGGACTCCCAATATTTTTCCAGGATGATGCCTGAGCCCTCAGGATTGCATTGCACAGGGGAGAGCTTACACATGAAAATGGTGTGGCCAGACCTGGACAGGTGAACTCTGACCCTTAGTGACAGGTTAACTCTGATACTTGGCACTGTGACGTTCTGTAATTCCCATACAAGAAAGTCCCAATGCTTCAGTGACATTTACTGGATCATAAATGCCATTCACTTTAGAGAAGTTCATCCTCGATTGATCTTTTTCAGATGAGGTTTGCATGCTTGAGAATAGTAAAAAAAAAAAGATAAATCAGGGAATTTATCAGTGTTTATTTTGAGTTTTTTTTTACAACGGGTAGAAAATAGGTTTACAAATGTATAAGTAAAAACCATGAACTGAAGATTGATGGCTTTACTTCAATAATTCATCCACTGCTGGGGCAAGACTGTATTGTGTTACAACAATCAACAGAAAGAAACTTTGAAACTTTAAAACATCTTAAAACTGGTCAAATGCATTTTAACCCATCTGGGAGTTTTCTGGAAAAAAAAATTGGTGAGACTTAAACTACAGGGAAACTTCACACTCATCCAAGACTAATCCAATCCAACCCTTTTGCTCTCACACTAAGAATGCAGGTTCTTAACCACAGTTTTTCCTGTGTGGGGCGTGATCGGCATCAAATAATAAAAAATAAATACGTAGAGGGTCAAGAAAATGGCATTTGAAAAGAAGCCCTTAAAAGTGTGAAGTACTCAAAGGACAGTTTTTGAAAAGACTGGAGGAGTAGAATGTATGGCTCGTCATTAATGTAGTTTAACCAGCACTTTTGAAATTTGGCAGTGTTTGATGTGTAGGACTTGTGGAGAAGCATGCACTGCAAAGCCTCAATGCAGTTTTACTAAATGAATACAATGCCGTATTAAAGAGTATAAAAGAGTTTATACATCAGTGAATACTTGAACAGTTTGCCTCCTCAAATGGTCAGTCAAGTGGATTCCTCAAACAATTTGAGTAAACTGAACTTTAAGAGAAAATGTTTGGAATTGAAGAACATGCATCTGTTTTTCATCTGTTTTTTTCTCCCTGCAAGGACGGCTGCAGAAAGCAAGTCCTGCAAATCTAAAATAATGTGTAGTGTGAACAGGACAGAGGCACTGTCCTGTTCCTTCACCTAATCCTCTGAGACCTCAATAATTTAATCATAGACATGATCGTCTCTCTCGCCCCCTCTCTCTCTCTCTCTCTCTCTCTCTCTCTCTCTCTCTCTCTCTCTCAGTCTATATCTCCCTCCCTCTTTCTCTTTCTCTCTATCTCTCTCTCTCTGCCCCTCTCTCTCTCCATCCAGCCGCAAGCGTAACCCTTAGCGTTTATAGCTAATGGGAGCCGGCTCCCCCACGGATAATGCACATCAGGCAGCTCCTGGCTATTTGGTCACAGAGACGCATCTGAAATGATGATTCTGTCCAGGTCTACATCTGCACAGAATCCAAATGGTGACAATACCATGCAATAACTGTGTATGTTTTCAGAAGGAATACACTCGTTTATACATACACACACACATAGTTATTTCCAGGGTGAAGACTCGATTGTGGAGAGTTGGGACCATGTACGTTCCAGAAACGTTCCGGAAAGGCTGAGAATCTTAACCGCGCACTGGCACTGGACTTCAACATTGTGCCCAAGGTTAAAAAAGGAAAGGAGTTGAAGCCTGAACTATGAACGCGGTCTCTCCTCTACGTGCTTAATATTGTCAGTGCTGGGTTCTGGTTTGTCTCTCAAAGCTCACTACTTTGAGCTTGCCTGCGTACAGGAAACAGGCCCTTATAGGCTGAATCCAGTCTGAGACCAGCATGGAGGACAATAAACTGCTTTTTATAATAATAATAATCATAATAATGCCTATTTATGCTTCATTTACACAATTAAATGTTTTTGCCTCTAACCGCCCCCTAACTAATTAATTGATATGAATTGATTTTTTTTATTTGTATTTTGCACTTGTGTTGTGCATTCAGACCCAGCGAGAAAAAGCCGGTATCTGGACGTCTAGGTTGAGAGACGTTTTAATATAAACGGAATAGGTTCACCTCAGGTTAGCACAGGTTTTACCCAGATATGGCCTAGCTACGTCCTAGTCAGCTAGAAAACTTTCACTTTTCAATCAAATGTAGCCGGGTTTTTGCCTGAACGCCTAGACGATGTTTCACAGACTTTTCACCGCAAAACTGTTCACTGGGGAGCTACAAATATTAAGCAAGGGCATTAACTTGGGATTCATTCAATTGTGACATCTGCCTCAATCTCACATTTTGGCTGGCAATGGCGCAGGTAGCACTTGCAGCATAAGCAGGATGGCAGCGTCTAGGGCACCTGTGTTCAGCATCTTACCTGTACAGACTGCTGCAGGTGAACAGGAATCAAACTTGCGACGAAAAAGCCGTAGCATTCAGATTGACATGTAGCAGCGAACAGCCCAATCGCAGTTAAGTTCCCTTTTTTTGGGAAATTATTTCAAATATTTTCAGTTATTGTTTTTTTCCTCCTCTGAAATTTCAAAAGCGCTCCAGAATATGACTAATTCCCAGGGAACCTGGTGTGACAGCGCGGAGAGATACTTCTTCAGGGCAGTACCACTGGAAACCAATTGATAAAACCACATCTCAAAAAGCAGTAGGATGTTGTGAAAATGTGCAATTAAATGATTTCTCATTAGTGGCTCATCCATCTGAGAAACATTAACACAATCCTTTATAAAGACACACATGGCTCAGACGCACACACTATTATATACACAACTACTTTTATTACTTTTATCATTTTCTGCAGACAATATTTCTTTGCTTGCTTTTCCTTTGTCAGTCAAAGTGAAGAAAGGCATTGAGGTGATTCATCACTCTGTCACCTTCACCAGGGAGTCACTACCCATGACACTTGAGGCTTACATCCATTCTGTATGATTGTGTGTGTGTGTGTGTGTCTCTCTCTCTCTGTTTCTATGTGTGCTTATGTGTGTGTTTCTATGTGTGCATATGTGTGTGTGTGTGTGTGTGTGTGTCTCTGTTTATATTTGTGTGTGTGTGTGTGTGTGCATGTGCGTGTATCTGTTTGTGAGCCATGTTTGTCTTTTTAAAGGATGGTGTTGATATAGTCATAGGGTGTCATCTTTGCAGAGAAAGAATGGGGAACATGACTGGACTGCATTTAACTGGATATTTTACTGTCAGCTTTGAACATTTGTTCACACATGACATTTTCGGGCCCTGATAATTGATGAAAATAGACACAACACGTAAAATTTGTAAATTGACAAAAATTGGAATTTAAAACTAAAAATGATTGTATGTTTCTCAGTATATGTGGCAGACGCATGGCATGGCAGCGGCGAGAGCTCGGCAGTTATCCCGTTAAAAAATAACTGCTTTCCCCCAGGTGCAGCAGTCAGGTGCTTGATTTATGTCTTTGGCCTTTTGACCTTGCGCCTGATTTGTCAGTCACCAAAGATGGAGAAACGTATGAAGAGTACTGGGTTTAATTGAATCGGTTTTACACTCCAACAGCAGTTAGCCCTTATCTTGCCAGTAGTATAGCCCTTAGCGTCCACTCTAATTTGGCGCATTCTAAGCTTGGTGACCACATGCGATAAATCTCATTATAAGAAAACCCAACACCTTTTGAGGCGGTCTGATTTCCCGAGCGATCATTGATGCCGAGTCCTCTGCCAGTTAAGATCCTGAAGCTGGAGCCTTTGTTGGTTTATGGTTTTGTCTCCTGCTCCCGCTTTCAGCCTTCAAAACGAACCCCTGCCTTACTGGTTTCGTTCCGGAGGGCTGGGGGGAGCAAGCAAGAAAAACGACGTTTGTGATTTTTGGTGAAAATGTACAATTGAAATGACACGTGGGCTCTTCTTCTTCAACGTGCTTTCTTTGACGTTGAAAGCAATCTCGCTAGCTTTTAACTATTTAACTATTAACTCCTACCGGCCGACCACGCCCATTTTTTGAAACAGGGGAGTTGTAGCAAGCGCGGAGACCCCAGAGTGCGCCTGCAGCTATTCCTAAGCATTTGATGCAGTCTGCTGTATTTATTTGCGTTAAATTGCTCAGATGTTTTAAAGTATGTGGGGGAAAAAACCTTTTCTCCCAAGGTTGCGTCTGAACGACTTAAACGTTTGCAGTGTTTCCAAACTGCAGTGCTCACTACCAGAAGGCAATCTTTGCTTGTTGATTTATTCTACACTTTGTAATTAACGCGTGTCAGCATCCCTTTGCTCACAGAAAGATAATGTCGCAGCAAACAGCGGCGTCCAATCGCGCGCGGGTTCATCTGATGTACAGGTATATGGAGGGATTTATTGCTTCAAAGGTAATATCTGACCGGGCTTTGAATTAAAAGTCCGTTTGTTGAGAGATTACTTTAAAATAGAACTGGGAGCCAGCGGTGAGCATGTTTGCACTGTAAGAACGAATGACGCTGGTTGCAAAATGCATGGACGACACTCTCAAACAGCCTAATTGAGAACGGAAACTGAGATCACATTATTCATTGTAGTGTGTTTTTCAATCACTTTTATGATCAGCGACCTCAACGAAAGAATGTAAATAAAAAATGTTTGTAACTGGCTTGCTTTCTGGCCTCCATATAGCGGAAGAGACTTGAATCGCCATCTCAAATTATGCAAACCAGGGCCGCTGGGTGGCTCGTCGGGTTAAGACGCCGTTCTCTTTCTCTTGCTTGGATGGGCCCCAACCCTGTGCTTAACTCCTGTCAGAGAGGCTTTTACTATGACTGCTTGCTGCTCTTTTCCAGTGCTCTGCAAACGGACTGTGTGTCTGAATCCTGTCATTTTACTGGTTCAATAAACATTTTGAACTGAGAATTTTCTAGAAAGATTATGTTCTATATACAGTGCCCTTCCTAGTGTTCGGGACAAAGACATTTTGGCTCTGTTTTCCACAATTAAAATCTTTTAATCAAACAATTCACATGTGGTTGCAGTGCATATACTCAGATTTTATTTTGGTTTCACCACATAGAAATTACGGCACTTTTTATACATAGACACACATTTCAAGGCACCATAATGTATGGGACATATTAATGCAAATGAAAGCAGTCATGATTGACCCATATACTTTGCATGCAGTGACTTGCAGTCTGTGACCCATCGACATCACCAGGTGCTTGGGTATCTTCTCTGGTGAAGCTCAGGCCTGTACTGCAGCCATCGTCAGCTCCTGCTTGTTTGGGCTAGTTGCCTTAAGTTTTCAATTCAGCATATGAAATGCATGTTCAATTGGATTCAGATTGGGTGAAGAATTTTCCAGTTTTTGGCTTTGAAAAACTGCTCTGTTGCTTTATCAGTATGTTGGGGATCATTGTGCTGCTGTAGGATGAAACACTGTCCAATGAGTTTGGAGAAATTTGCTTGAACTTGACCAGATAAGTTGAAACCCTTACTTCCGGGTTACTAACTGAAATTGCTGGATGAGTGCACAGTTCTTCAAATGAGTGTGCTCCTGAATTCCCTCAACAAAACCCTGGAAATAAGGGTTTCATCCTGGTATTTTAAGTGCCCCCATTTATGAGAAAAAGTCGCCCACTCAAAAGCTTTTTGACGAAGTGGACTCAAATATGCGCCCTCAAAAGGGTGTAGGGATCGTATTCGGTCACGGCCATGGCCTAGATACTGAATGCTCTCTTATACCTGAACTAAGGAAGCAATTAAACACACCCAACAAACCAGAAATGCCTGTGAAGCCATTTGTCCCAAACATTATGGTGCCCTAAAATGGAGGGATATGTATAAAAAATGCTGTAATTTCTACATGGTGAAAACAAAATGTATAAAAATACCCTTTTATATAATATCATTTCTGAGAATTTGCACTTGTGAATGTGAATTGTTTGATGACTAATCTAAGATTGTGGAGCACAGAGCTAAATCAAGAAAAAATATGTCTTTGTCCCAAACATTATGGAGGGCACTGTAATTATATTCTAATAATAATAATGTGTTGCTCAAATGAGATGACAACAGCAGTCTACGTCATGTGGTATGGTTTTTCAACAGTGTGGGCTGCTGGGTGGCTCATCCGGAATCGAATTCCACATGCAAATGATCAGTTTCTGTGTGTTTTTTTTTGTGTGTGCCTGTCCTCATTATGAGTGGTCTGTTCTGTTCCCCTCATAATGTGTTCTTGTGTTCTAGATGGGCTGAATGGCTTGTTGTCCTCATTATGTATTCTTATGTTCTTATGTTCTGGAAAAGTATTTCAGTGAGTATTATATGCATCCTTTTAATTATTACATTTTCCAACGGGTATCCTCTGTCTGTCGGTAAAAATATAGAAATTTGCGCTTGTGTTTGCTTGTAAGGTAACTCTTTCGAGCAATGTAAATCAGTAAAGGTCCCAGTTTTTGAGTCGTGCCCTTCAATGGACCTTGTCAGTTATTTTTGTCTCTTTACCTTTAAACTCTCTGACACACGCAAAAATTACAGCTTTTCCATAAAATGTTTTAAAAAGGCAGGCAAGAGTTCAAAGCTCTTGGAAATTACAACCTGCTGTGCTGGAATTCACACTCCTGGTTTGATAGAGCATTATATATTTAAACTTGAATAACTGGACCCTGTGCCTTCTAAAGTGCTGTTGTATTATTTTCATTTTCATTTACATAACTGTGCACAGATATTTACACGTGTTTTGGCAAATCGGGCGATCGCTAGAGCTAACTCGTCAAACTGATTTTGGAAAAGAAAGTGTTGCACTTGTGTTTACTTGTTCGGTTAAAGGTGCAGTATGCAGAAATTCTACCTAGAAAATGTAATTAAATAAGTAACAATGTTCCTACAAGGTGCACTTATAGTGTAAAGATCGTTATATCACCGGTTGATACGTTGAAATGCCAGTTGTATTTAACATTCTATTCATTCTTCATTCTATTACGAGTCTGTTTTTCTTTATTTGCACTCTCCCATACTTAGAGTACACTCCCATACTGCCATTTATGAGGTGTGACTGAAGTATGCGGATAGCCATTATTTTATCGTTATAACACTGCATAATTGTTGCTATTATAGAACAACGCTTGTTTCTTGCCCTCAACAGAGATGAGTGGGCGGGGTTTAGGACAGTGGAGGAGACTTCTTTGACTGTAAGCACAGGACCACAGGAAGGCTAAAAATCCTGCATAGTGTACCTTTAAGGACAAATGTTCATTGAATACAGTCCTTAGACTTTTTTTTTCAGTAATTGTACATTCAGTCTACCCACTGCGGTGGTGCTTTCTGAAATTTAAGCAGAGCAAAGACTTTAAGCAAACTTCTGCATCAATATGACTTTGGTGTCTGAATCAGAGCCCTATCTACTGCATCATGTGTCCTATTTACAAGCATACTGTGTACTGTTCACTGCATACTGTTTAGTTTTACTTCTGCATCAGTATGACTTTGGTGGGTACTGAAAGGAAAATAATTTTATAACTTCTGCTCTGCTAAATTTAACATCTGCTTAAATTTATTTCTCAAAGTTCCAAAGAAAATGGTTCTTTTGTAACATTAAATTCCAACAAAACCCAGTTCCCCAAATCCTCTCGTGTTAGTTTTGCACTTTACAGCGGCAGTTAAAGAAACAGAATTCTTTGGGAATGTTTTAATCTTTTTAAAAAATATATATATACTTTTTTTTAATTGAAAAAGACAACTATTGTAAAAGTGCCAAACTGTGCAGTTCTGTTGTCAGGCTGCTCCTTTTTCAGCCCTGGCCTGGCGAGAAGGATGGCTGTTTCCATGGAGACCATCCTGCTGTCAGCTTCCTTCAGTGAAAGTACACAAGTTGAAAAGAACAGCATTGCATTCTTGCATAAGTGATTAATTACTTGGTTAGTACCCTCATTGGCATTAAGGCCAAAGTAGCCTCATCTCTCTCCATCTCTCTCTCCCTCTCTCTCTCTCCTGTATAATGAGACCATACACTCAGGGGCAGAAGGGTTGAATGCCATCCAGCTCAAAGTGTAAGCCTTGGTGTTTATAGCTAATGGGAGCTGGCTCCCTCAGAGATAATGCAAATTAGTGTAATCAACTGGCAGCTCCTGGCTATTAGATCATGGAGAACATTTAAACGCATCCAAAATTATGATTCTCTCTCAGATCACTACACAAGGTGCATTCTATTTTAAATACTGACATGGTCCTATTACAGGAAATTGAATACAATCTCATGAAATACAGCCACAAGATTGTACTTGCCCTTTTAAATTTATTTATTAATTGAATAATAATTGATTTTGCTTCCTGACGAATAAGGAAATGAGGCGTGAGAAATAGTTCTGGTTTCATATTGCTTGGAAGCGGTCTGTCTGCTGCACTCAAGACGTGTGATGTGGTCAGCTTTTACACCCCGGGTGCATTGTGGTCAGCCTTTACACCCCGGGTGCATGCAGAGCATCTTTTCCATTGCTTTCTGCATTAACAACAAACCTCAACTACCGGAGGAAATTCAGCCAAGATGTAAACGATGTAGGGATGTCCATGCACTAGGACAAGAACGGTGAATTAACCACCCAGCAACCCACAGTGTTGAAAATGAAGCATGCCACGTTTCACAAAGTGCACCACAGTGACAATAGCCAGTAACTATAATAACTAATGATATCGTTTCTGTTATTCACAGAAAAACATAATCATTTTTTTTGCCAAGTACTGTCTCATTTAAGCAACATGTAATTATTAGAATGTAATCTTTCTGAACTCTCATGAGTTCACAATGTTTATGGAACCAACAAATTGGCAAGATTCAAACACACAGTCCGTTTCCATAGTAGTGGAAAAGAGCAGCACTCTGACAGGAGTAAAGCACGGGGTCGGGGTCACTTTTAATTTTTTAAATTTGAAATTCAATTAATTCATTGAAAAAGGCCCATAGAACATTCAGGATATTAAGTCATGAATTGGAATTTTAATCAATTTCCTGAATTGAAATTGACCCCCTGACCCTGGTGAGATGATCAAGAGTCAAGAGACACAGACACCAGCAAGAGCAGTGAAACGGTTACTGCAATGCGGATAGATGGCCATTCTTCAGTTGAAGTTTAATTTTTTGAAGGCCTAATTGCCATTTACAGATGGTACAGACATGAGCCGTCAAACATTAACATTATTTCATATCCCGTTTGAAAATACGGTTCAATATGAAAAGTGAAATGAATGCTAGTATTTGTCATTGAGTCTGTGGCTGTGTCTGAATCAGAGCCATATCTACTGCATCCTGTGTCCTATTTACGAGCATATAGTGTACTGTTTAGTATGTGACGTAGTATGCGAAAAATCAATCAATATTTATTTTTATTTTTATTTTGCTGCCTTTTGTTGCCTTTGGCTTGCTCTTGTGGGGGGGTTTAGGCTGGGTTTTGCTGTGAAGTGCATTGTGACAACTTGTTGTGAAATGCGCTATATAAATAAATATTGATTGATTGATTGATTGATTGAAAAATATCCTTCATACTTATTATCAGCAAAAACCTGGAAATAAGTATATCATCTGGGGATTTTAAACACACTACATTTAGGGCCTGATTTACTCAAACCTTACCTCAAACGTTTACAAAACCTTTTAGCACACGCAAAACCAATAACATAACCAAATGATTGTTCATGATATTCGTATTGCACCAATCATTGGTTGTATTAGCTTTGCGTGTACTAAAGGGTTTTGCACATGCCAAAGGTCTTAGTAAATCAGGCATTTAGAGAACAATTCGGCTACTAACAACGTTCTTATCTAGTGTACTCAACAAGTATACTCAAGAAGTTGATTCAGACAGTATACCAGTAACATTCCTAATGCACACCAAAAACTAACCAATGTACCGTCTCCATTTTAGGGTGTGGTCAGCCATTTCCATGGTTTCATTAATTGCCTTAATTTTTTTTTCTTCAAAAAAATAGTTCAGAAAGTTTAGCTATTAGCTAAAGTTTATTTATTTAAAGTTAAGTTATTCTTGAAGATATCTGATTATAAACTGATTGCAAAGGGAAGAAAGTAGCAGTTGAACTGCCCCTTGAAGCTATTTTTGGAGAAGAGGATGCCCACACCATTGTTATGCGTGCATTCAGCACTTCACATTAATTACTGAATGAATTACTGTATGAATCGGTTGCCCCAGGTTCAGGGGATAAATGGCTCCCCTCATTAACTGATCCTTAAGTTATTCCATTTTTGGAAGAGGCAGCGGTGGTTGGGACTGTTGTGAGTAAGACAGGTCGTTTATCACAGTCCCAGTGAATCACAAAAGCATCTCCGTCTCCTGTTCGATTGCCTGAGATGAGGCTGTAGTTAATTTAGCATTTGTGCACTGAGTTTCTGGAAGCACACTGAAGTGGCAGGTGTGTTGACGGGTAGATGTAATTGGTGTTTTTTTGTAATTTTGTGTTTTTTTAATGAATTTACGTTTTTTCAAAATAAATATCTAAACAGAAAGCCTATCCTTATCCTAAGCCATCTTTTTTCAGGTGATATAAACTATCAAACTGCTCCCACCAAGTACACAAATACAAGCTAGTACACTAATGCCCAAAACACACTAATACAAACTATTATACAAATACAAATTTGTATGTGTTACCAGTCTGTATTAGTGTACTATTTGTAGTAGTATACAAGTTTGTATCATTCAGGATACTAGTTTTTGTATCAGCATACTAATCTGTGTTATCATACTGATTTGTATTACAGTTTTTTACGATTCCTTTGACTCATTTTGCACAGCAGAATTTCAATGTACAAAACTCAAAATGCAAAGTGCCAAACTGACTTTCAAAATTCATACTCTAAGACACTACATCCTATGCTGGCATACAAAGTGTAGAACCGTTAACGCAAAGTGATAAACTGACATGCAGAATTCTTACCTTAGGACACTACATCCTAAGGACATCCACAACTGTTAATACAAAGTGCCAAACTCTAAATCATATGCTCCATTCTCAGAATACAGCCACCTAATATTACAACAATGTTCAAATGTTTATTACTACAAATGCAGATCACTAAATCAATTCAACAGGTGTTTGTAGTCATGTCTCAGTACTTCCAACAACCTTGTCCAGGTGAGTAGCATTGCAACACAATTGATAATATCTTCACCACTACAAAAAAGGCTGCTTAGAAACCTGAATGGCAGTTTCTGACAACATGGAGCAGGTCAGTGAGGTTGAGGTTGGTAACGAAGGACAGGATCGTGGTCGTGGTCATGGTCGTGGACCATGTACAGTAAATATACAGTATATAGGTAATAGGTACTGTACATGCCTAGTTTGCCTAGACCCAGCCCTGAGACCATTGGGCAGGCCCACACACATCCATCCCTGATTGGTCAGCCGGACCCTCTGCTGGGGGCAGAGTACAACTCCGTGCGCCTCATACATTTTCTGGATGGGCTGTACAACCGTCTCGTACAGCCAAATGCTCAGATGGTGTTCATCATTGTCTGGGACAATGTAAACTTCTATCGTGCATTGGCTGTGCAAGACTGGTTTACAGCCCATCCGTAGTTCCGATTCCAATTCCTTCCACCTTACTCCCCCTTTCTGAACCCCATCAAGGAGTTTTTCTCGGCCTGGTGGTGGAAGGAATACGATAGGTGTCCATATGAGCAGGAAACGCTCCTTCAGGCCATGGATGAGGCATGCGATGACATTACAGCCCAGCAGTGTCAGGGGTGGATAAGGCACTCAAAGATTTTACCAGCGCTGTCTTGCCAACGAAGACATCAGATGCAACGTTGACAAAATTCTGTGGCCAAATGCAGCGGAGAGGCAAAATGCTGGTTAAGCACAGAGAAGCAGTTTTTTTTTTTTTACTTTACAGTAAGTTTGATGTTACTGTAACTGTTTTTGCTTTTACTGTTGTTTTTGTTTTTATTGTACAATACAGTTGAGTTTACTGTACTGCATTACTGTATGATTTTTCTTTAATGATTAAACTTCATATAATCTAATCTAATATTTTGTTTGTCTTTCATAAAAACACAAGCGCAAAACTGCAGTCTATCACAGGGGATGCTTGCTGTACATAATTTCAAGCATTTATGAGGAAATGACCATTGCAGTCTTTTTTGGTAACAAGTATTTTGTGTTTGACCACATTATTTGATAATGGCCCTTGTATTTGAAAATGCACCAATAATTAAACTTCAACGATAAACATATCCACTGTTCTGACACTATGATAAACTTTAGCTTGAAATACAATCTAATTTGGTTCAGTTGTTTCTATTGTGCATGCTATATATGATTTTGAGCCCAAGATTAGGAGTATAGCATTTTGCGTTATGACCAAAGAACACTTTCAAACTCTTTTTTTATCAGAAGGATTTTGTGTTTGGCAGCATTATTTCATGATGACTGTTGTATATTGGAAATGCAGCAATGATTTAACTTCATTGTTTGAAATATCTAATGTTCTGGTGCTTTGATAAACTTTTGCATATAATATTCTCTGATTTGACACTGGTATTTTTATTTTGCATGCTATATTACATTTTGAACCCAAAATGAGCAGTATAGCATTCTGTGTTAAGAGTTCTGCATATTGAAACTCTGTTGTGCAAAATGAGTCAAAGCAATCGAAAAAAACTGTAGTGTACTAGTTTATATGAATGTACTAGTTTGTATTGGTGTACTAGTTACTAAGATACCAAAAGGCAGTGTGCAGAACCTCCTTAGTGTCTGCTTTGTGTGAACACTCATACATACTCATACTCAGTAATCCTCTGGCGCAGGTCCAGCTGTGCTACCGGCCAACATCTACAAGGACTGGGAACAAGTGCCATCGCTGCCCCAAAACGCTTCCAGTTATAGGTCACCACCTGGCCACACGCTCCCCTGCTGCTCTCATTCACAGCTTCTCAGATGCTGTCGGGCCCACTGCAACAGCTGGAACGGTGGTGAAGCTTGCAAAGCGTACTTAAATTCGTCTCCCCAGGAAAAGCCCCCCCCCCCCCTTTCCAAAGGCACACATTTTTACGCTGAAAATCAAAGCCACCACTTAATTGTGAGCTCAAAACAGTGTCCACGGTGCTCCAGTCTTCTTTGGCATGTATTATATGTCTTGGCACATTTTATGATTGTGTGTACATGCGTGTGCGTGCATATATGTGTGCATGTGCGTGTGTGTGCATATGTGTGTGCATGTGGGTGTGTGTGTGCATATGTGTGTGCATGTGGGTGTGTGTGTGTGTGTGTGTGTGTGCGTGCATATGTGTGTGCATGTGGGTGTGTGTGTGCATATGTGTGTGCATGTGTGTGTGTGTGTGTGTGTGTGTTCATATGTGGGTGTGTGTGTATGTGTGTGCATGTGGGTGTGTGTGTGTGTGTGTGCATATGTGTGTGCATGTGGGTGTGTGTGTATGTGTGTGCATGTGGGTGTGTGTGTGTGTGTGCATGTGGGTATGTGTGTAAATGTGGGTGTGTGTGCATAATAGTGTTAGCAATAGTGCGTTCAGGGAACAAAGGAATCACATGGAGTAAGCTAAGCTAGCTCAGGCTGTGAGCAGCGAAGTTATGGTTATAGTGATCTCAAATCTAATGTTACTATGCACAAGTTCACGCACTTCGGTCAGGAAATACTGTTAACCATCTACAGTAAGCTAAAATGAGATCATATCACACGAATGTTAGTATTAGGATAGAGGGGCAAACTAGAGGCCTGCTCGGGTTAGTTAGTACTACCACATTAGCTATGAAACGATATAATAGGCCAGCCGGCTAGCTTGCTAACCAGTGCAACAAGTTTATAGCTATTATTATCGCACAGTCGAGATACAATCAAATTACCAAAAAACAATTCAGACTAAAATCCTAAGCTATGCCTGGGATGTTTGATCAGTTTTACTGAAGTCCGCGGTGAGTGGATTACAACTGGTTTGTCCGTGAGGTGGATGGCCAGAACGCCTTTGGTCTTTCTGATCATGGAGTTCTGCTGGTCGGCCTGGTCCGACGTCCTCTGGTTATCGCCTGGTTTGCGCCTTTGTCCGTGGGAGGGAAGCTAACCACCAGTCGGAGGTGTTAGCTCAGTTCACGTTCTATGGTTAGATGCCAGTAGGCAAGCTAAGCCGTGGCTTGCGTCTCTCCGCGGGTTAGCCTGAAAGGGAAATGGTCAAAATGGAGTAGGAGAATGGGGGAGACAGACTCGCCCATTCGCCACACGATTGAGAGCAGTATAGGCTAGAGGGCGAGCTGATTTTCGAGATGGGAGTTGGAAAGGGATGAAAGAGCAGGACCCTCCAAGAAACCCTGGTTGGACTCGAATAATCAAGCCGCCAACAATCTCGATGTGGAGTCAGACATGGAGTCAGCCAGAGACAGTTCAGCAAATTTCAACAAATTTAAAGAGGAATGCATCCAAGATTTTCCCTGGCTCGATTTTGAAAAGGGCGGAAGAGTAATGACATGTAAACATTGATAAAAAAGCTGGCAGTCAGCTAGCAGGCGCTACTGTGCTCTTCAGCGACAAGCCACACCGCAAACAAGATGCTGCGGTTAAACACAATGGGCTCTATCTTGACGATCTTTAAGCTTGGTCGCAACATGCAATAAACCAATTGGAGTGTCATCTCCCATTCCCTTTAAAAGCCACCTGCGTTTGCACCTTGCCGGATTGCTAATATAATGGCGGACAGTAAGACCGTGAAAGGTCCGATTTACAGCTGGTGAAACAGACCTGCTCGTGCATGAAGTTAAAGCGCACATGCAGAGAATATATGGCATTAAAAGTTATTATGATAATTGTGTAACATGCTGCAAATTTGTTTTGTTGGACACTGTAATTAAAATAATATGAAGATGAAGAATAGGGTAAATAAGCCAAGTACACGTAGCGCCCTGCATAAGGGTACTGTGCATTAGCATTAGCATGTCCGTGGTCACTGATCCTGTGATAGGGGAGTGATTAGATTACTATGAAGTGTAGAGACACACCATTGCAAAGTTTCTGGGTATTTGCATTGTGAATTACATTTGATTGGAAACTCCGAATGTGGTAATTTCTCACAAGTTAAAATTGCCACTAGACCAACAACCAGAGAATGAAGAACGGGGCATAACCCGTGCTCCAGGGACCTCTTTATTTTATTTACTCTTGACTGATGCGATTGAGTATCTGTATTGCATTACAATTTCGAAAAAATAATCTACTGAAGGTTTGCACTGAAATTCTATGCAATGATGTCAGCGATGGGAAGTTTATTCCGAAGCATCTGCCCAATTTGGTACTTACTTTTTTTTTTTCTTTTTTACATATTACATAAAATCGTAAGCTTTAAGAAGGCTGAGTCATCCCTCTTGGCAGATCTTAGAGCGGTAAACAGTGGCGGAGGCTTGACTGCCAGGCGGCGACGCTGGCGATGGTTTTAACTGATGATCGCAAGCTGCTAAAACGACGGAGAATCAAAGGACGGCCCATCTGCCATTGTTATCACACATCTTTAGGACTGAAAACAAAAATTCTGATATATACGTATTTTCATAGATTAAAAGATTATCCCTCTGTGAGTCTCATTAAACTTGACTGTACCCATTTCCTGTCCAGCGTGTTCTTGCAATCGCTGGGCAGAATATTGTTTGACGATGGCGGGCATTTATCTAGTGCCTTCTGCATCTGAGAAGACTTTAAACTTAAAGATGAAGGATGTTACTAAATGAAATTAAACTGCCAACAATGGTTCTGGTCTCATATCCTCTTAAGCCCCGGCATGTTTGTCCCATATAGGGGACATGAGTCTCTGATTTTAATCTCAAGTCGATCTATATACTAAACCTATTTTTGCAAATTCACTTCAACATGTTTTTGTCATGCAAGACACTTGAAAATACTTTTTTTACTCTTTTTTTTCCTGCCAGGTCTCTGGATATACAGTCTTAAATAGAAGATAATTATTAAGCTTGTCTTTAGACAGACAGTATTGACTTTTTGAATCATAATGTACAGATGTCAGAGACCGTTTTCTTCATTCTGAAGTTCCTGCTCAAGAAGGCCCTGCTTTGTGTGAGCAAGTTCCCAACCAATAATCAATCAATCACATTTTTTTTATATGCCGCATTTTACAATGGATTTGCTTCACAGTTTACCCTGGCCTAAACCCCCACAGAGCAAGCCAGAGGCAACAGTGGCAAGGAAAAACTGGAAGACATGTAGAAAGAAACCTTAGAAGGGGCCCTTCCTCCTCTGGCCAGCTCAGAACCGGTCAGTTTCGGACAGGTTGCATGAAGCATCTGAAGGTGGCGACCCAGGGGTGGGTGGCAGGCCGGAGCGGTGAACATAACAAGATGGACAAACCATCGCTGAAAAATACATGAATCAATCCTAACTCAGATACTGCCTAAAGCAGGGATACTGCTGGTTTTCAGGGACTGATTTAAACCTGACGCACCAGGTGAGTGTAATCTCTGGCCAATCAGTGACATTATTGGACTGTGTACTATCAGGCAGAAGAGAAAACCACCAGCACTGCTGACCTTGAGGGCCAGATTTGGGTATCCATGCCCTCAGGGGTTAATAAACCAAATCAATACTCTGACCTCTTTTTTTACCAGATATTAATGCCAATGGGCTGCCCCCTCCATACATAACAGCTATAATTAAGAGTGGCCACATTTCAGCGATGTAAATCAAACATTTTCTAACCAATCACATCAGAGAAGGTGGGTCTAGAAGTGCAGGCTCCAGAGGCATTGCGACACCGACAGAGCCACATTCTGTCCTGTAATATTTTCATCTTTATTTACACTTGTGCCCATCTTCCACTAGAGACTGAGAATGAGGGCAAACAGGCATTGAAGCAGATGGTTCATCACTCATTTGGTAAACAAATCCTTCCCTCTACAGGGGACAGTTGTACATCAAATTTGGCCATGTGTAATTTAGAACTTATTCAAAGCGGCAGTACCTTCAAAAGCAGTCATTAGGCACAAACAAACTGGTGAACACCAACAGAAGTACTTATATTTTGCTGAGTAATTTCATTATTGTATAAATCTGAGAGTTCTCAAGTTTTCTTCCTTCCGCTGGTGTGCAGTAATGATGTCACCATACCAAAATTTTAGTTTTCATGCCAATACCAAGTCATGAATTTTGATATTCGATACTTTTCAATACTTTTCCAAAAAAAATACGGGAAACACTGTTAAATGGCATTATTGTGCTTTATTTCAAACCTGGACATTTTCAGTCTAGCCAGTAAGTTTTCTCCCCTTTTAACACATTGTATCATCGAGGCTACTGCTTTACAGCAACAAATGGATCGCAAGCGGCGCCTATCACAGGGGACGTACCATCGACGCGATCGACCCCTCGTGAAGTTCCTTCTTTCCTACGAATTTGTGTCAAAACCACACGCCTTCAGTATCTGTCACAAATGCATTTCGTCTTTTGATACAAAATGACCATGTCCCGCATCACGCATCATGACACTGGGGAAGCCATCGAGCGTGCTGGCGGCATTTCACAGCATCGAGCGGAGCGCCAAGTCTGAGGAACAGTATGAAACGCAAAAGAAAAGAGGGGGGAAGAAACATCAACACAGTCAGTCAAAGAAAAGGAGAAATATGGGGATATAAAGGTCAGAGTGCCACCCAGACAGTGAGGCATTGTGCTCTAGTATAATAAGAGAAGTCAAAGAGGTTAGTCAGTCCTCTTTCCACTGAAAGATAATACAGAGACACCACCGCCACCACACACCCCCCCGGGCAGCTAAATGCCACGTCTGCCTCCGCCAGGGCAGCTTTGATAGCGGGAATGACAGCCCATAATAGCGTTGACCGGCAACGCTTCTCCACTTAATAACAGACCTGTCCTTCTTCCTCAGCTAGTCGATGGGCACACAATAGCCTAGCGTGACTGTACGAATCCGTAAGGGTCTGTGTAGGAAGATAGCGTGGCGGGGGGGGGGGGGGGGGGGCGGGTTCTCATCGCAGAGGGCGACGATAAGCTCGACGGTACAACCCGCCACGTGGAATCGCCGCCGTCGTACGAGCTCAGCCTGTTGAAATGTATAGTGTCATCTACAGTCCATTGGTGACCAGCAGCACAGCGTGGGTTGGTTAAGATTGAATGCAAGAAGTTTGTTTGCCGTTGCGTTTCGGAACGAGCGTCGTTCGATTGAGAATAGCGAGAATTACATTTTTGCAAATAGGTAAAGGAGGGTATAGGTATCAGTGGAGTCGCTCTGCTTCTCAGTACTGTACTTTCCCCTTCTGGGGAGTCACTCCACCTCGATCCCTGATCTTTGTGCTTCCAGTTATAGTCCTGCTGGAGAAGAGTATCTGTACTGACAGTACAGTAAAGTGTAGAATTGTTTGTGTACGCAGGACAGTGACATCACATCTGGGATGCATATAATACACGGCCTGTGTTCAGTCGTACGTGGATTATTTTTTGTGTGTAAATGGGGCCTTTTTTGTTTTTTTTGTATTTTATTTTATTACATTTTTTAAGTACCGCAATGTTAAAAACTGACAGGTTGGCTTTCACAGTGTGCTTTTTTGTTTCTTTTTTTTTGTCAGCCGCGTGATCTAATTGGGTTTTCACTGAAAGCCCTCCGAACATTGCCATACCACTCAGGCTAATATCAAGGGAAAGAGAACCATGGACAAGCCGGCTAATTATATTTGCGCTGGACAAATCAACATACTTAAAATCAAACGAAACGGCGAAAGTCCACCACGAAGCTCACAAGTGTGACTTTTAATGTGACGGGGGACAAACGTTTCACGATACGGGGGCGTCTTGATTCGCGGGGCCTCAGACCTTTCCGAAAGCCGGGACGAAAACCCTTCATCCTGTGGTCGCTGCCCCTCTAATGGCGAGGCCCGTCAAAGCCAAGCCTGCGCGCTCTATATTTGCGCGGTGCCTAATCAGCCTGCCGTTTGATTGGCTTTCACACTTAACAAAGCCATTTCACGCTGCAGACTTCAAGGCCGCCTGAGTCACTCACATGCTTAACCAAAAAACGAAGGTATAAAAAGGTTAAGGCAGATCGAGGGCAGAGTGCGAGAAACGCTTAATTTAGAAAATGAGTCTCACCACGCTTTGGAGCAAATGGAAGTAGACTATATATAACTAAGTGTCTGACATAACTTAATGCAGTCTTCATAAAGATTACATTGTCTTCACAAGTCTGCCTTGAACTTAATGGTGTCTTCATAAGGACGACACATGTCAAGTCAAGTTTATTTATATTGCACATTTTCATACAACTGCAGCTCAATGTGCTTTCACAAAATAATAAAACAATAGTAAAACAATAAAACACAATCTGACAGAGATAACAGCAAATTAATACCGGAGGTGGAAAGTTCAGGGGTCAGAAAGTTAAAGTCCTGTCATGTGTTTCTTCCATCCATGAACTGAGCCAGCTGATTTCACTAATTAGTTCTACCTCCTGGCTGAAGAATTGTGCTAATTAGCAAATCCAGGTGATTGGAACAAAATACTGGGGAGGACTTTTACTTTCTTGACCTGGATTTTCCACACTCTGGTTAATACATCCCTATCACCATCCCAACCCTCCCATGCTAAACATATGGGGGTCAATTTATTGAATGTTTGCATGTATAAAATCACGTGTAAAACTTACCACCACTCCACTCTCTAACCGACAGTATTCGAGTCCTGTTTGGTTAGTTTGCCAAAACATCTTTAGGAAATAACGTAGCCTATCAATGTAATTTTCTGACATTATAATAAAATAGCAATGATAGCTAGCTTGAGCTACAATGTGTCCCTACCACCTCGTTCTATGGTCCCTATTCAGAACAGTGAGATGCAGGCAGTAATTCTTCCCTCGCTGGCTCCGCTTACTTGCTATGTAATTTACACGCCCACTTGAAAACACTGTAGTCTTTCAAAAACAAGGAAGTGGTAGAGGTATACGTCAAAATGACGTATACCACTACCGAATTTTCTACTTTATATTCAAATATACAGATTTTTTTTTTGGGCCAGCCACAAAGAAAGACTTAGTTGGTTGCGCCTTGATCTGTTCAATAAGGTTAATGTTGTTTTTTGGGTGGAATTACCCTTTAAAAGACAAGCAATCGATAAAATGACGGCTGTCATTGTAGCAAGACACGTACAGGTGTTTTTGGAATATCCATAACTGAACGTTCTGAATGACAATGTGTAACAATGGATCACCCGCAAAGTGTGAAATGATAACACGTGCAAATACTTTGGCTGCGCACACGCAAAATAACACCCCTTATTTGGGATCTTAGAAAATCGACCCCCACAATCCAAGTACAAACCCCAATTCCAAAAAAGTTGGGGACAGTATGTAAAAATGCACATAAAAGCAGAAAGTAGTGTAAATTTGTAAATTATCTTTTACATATATTTAATTGAAAACAGTACTAAGAAAATATATTTAAGGTTTTGCCTTATCAACTTTATTGATTTTTGTATATGCTAATTCCGAATTTGATGCCTGCAAGACATTCCAAAAAAGTTGGGGACAGGGGCAAGTTTTTCAGTCAGATTGTGATCGATAGCCTCTTATTTTGGAAATATTCTTCTGCCTTGAACTTAATGCAGCCTTCATAAGAACAACGTAGTCTTCACAAGCCTGCCTTTAACACCTGTATCTATCATAAGGCATATGCTAACATCGCTCATCCTTCCCATCGTCCTCAACACCCAATTTGAAATTCTTCATGTATTCCTGCTGTATAGGTTGCTGGCTCTGCCCTACCAATGCGTGCAGCTTGGCAGATGGCATACCCACTGTCCCAATGATCGTAAATGCTACTTTTACAGCATTTATGATCATTTATTCTTATGAGAGCGCCATTGTGCAGACGCAAATATGAGCATATGAAACTAGTCACAGCCCCCCTCTGCACCCTATTACATACAATATATACCGGACTTGCTTTATATTCATCGACGTTACGATTTATAGCACTACAGTGAAAGACCTTTTCTGATGAAGCCCATTTTAAATGGAGGCTGGGAGAAATTATTAATATGGTAATATCTCCTATTTCACCCCCTGGGATCTGTTTCACAGAGGTGACCTTCAGATGCACCCCACTACTAGATTAAGCCGCGACAATTTTCCCGTTTAAGGAACGTGTGTTTCACTTGACATCAATTTTACATACGCAAGGCTGTGCTTTTACAGTAATTATTATTTTCTACTTTTATGAACACCACACAATCTCACGTTTCGATCTCAGCGAGATCTCGGTCAGCTGTGTGGTAGGCTATGCAATTGAATAGCCAGTAAAAAGCAAGGCAGTTTGCTTTGTTTTCCTAGGGCTGCTGGATGGCTCATCCTGTTGAGGTGCTGTTCTAGTACTGTCTGATATCGAATCCAGACTGTGCCGGCGCCAACTGTGGCCGTCCGCCGTGTCTGTCCACTATTGAGGATTACATTGGGTAACGCTGAGGGCGGCTGTGGCTGAAATGTGTCCTTGTGGGTAACGCTGAGGGCGGCTGTGGCTGAAATGTGTCCTTGTGGGTAACGCTGAGGGCGGCTGTGGCTGAAATGTGTCCTTGTGGGTAACGCTGAGGGCGGCTGTGGCTGAAATGTGTCCTTGTGGGTAACGCTGAGGGCGGCTGTGGCTGAAATGTGTCCTTGTGGGTAACGCTGAGGGCGGCTGTGGCTGAAATGTGTCCTTGTGGGTAACGCTGAGGGCGGCTGTGGCTGAAATGTGTCCTTGTGGGTAACACTGAGGGCGGCTGTGGCTGAAATGTGTCCTTGTGGGTAACGCTGAGGGTGGCTGTGGCTGAAATGTGTCCTTGTGGGTAACGCTGAGGGCGGCTGTGGCTGAAATGTGTCCTTGTGGGTAACGCTGAGGGCGGCTGTGGCTGAAATGTGTCCTTGTGGGTAACGCTGAGGGCGGCTGTGTCTGAAATGTGTCCTTGTGGGTAACGCTGAGGGTGGCTGTGGCTGAAATGTGTCCTTGTGGGTAACGCTGAGGGTGGCTGTGGCTGAAATGTGTCCTTGTGGGTAACGCTGAGGGTGGCTGTGGCTGAAATGTGTCCTTGTGGGTAACGCTGAGGGCGGCTGTGGCTGAAATGTGTCCTTGTGGGTAACGCTGAGGGCGGCTGTGGCTGAAATGTGTCCTTGTGGGTAACGCTGAGGGCGGCTGTGGCCTAAACGTGTCCTTGTAGGGCCATTAGGAAGATTGCTTCTTTTAAATAAAAAAAGAGAAAAGTTGCACATATTCAGTGAGTACTGCTTTTTTTCTTTGCTTCTTGATGGGTAAAGCCCACTGCAAAACCTCATGTTTTAACACATAATTTAGATTTACGTACATAAGTTACGTACTTTTTGAGGAATTTTCAATTGAAGTCCCCAGGTTGGACATTTTGGCCATGTTGTTGACTCCTTTAGGACCCTGTAGTTCCATTTTTGATTTTGTACATCTTTCGATATGTTGTTCTATCAACTGTATTGCACGAACACAGTAAAATCTCTGAGTGGGATCTCTGGATAGTTTTTAGCTTCAGTCTGTTTTATGTGGAGGGTGTTTCAGATAAATAACAAATAACAAAATGTGTGTCAGAGGTCACAAAAAAAGTCCCCTGTGAGCATGTGCACATTTTAAAAAGGGGGCAGATCTGTAATGTGCAGCACTTGAGGGATTATCTCCTGCGCGACGGAACAATCAGAAAATGGAATCTTAAGCCGCCCTCTCTGTGGACGGATATCCGCCGTTGAAAAGCCTGCCAGGGAACAAAACCCGCCAATGTCTTTAATGGGGCCCGCTTAATACGGGAACCTTTCACAGGTCAAGGGATGCGAATTTGCGTTAAAACGATAGAGGCGTTTTTGTTCCCGAAAGCCGCTTTTTTCGTAAGAAGGCTCACGGCGGCCGCTTTCCCCTGCGGGTAAAACTGAAGCTTGCGGTCTCACTTCAGACGGAAGCAAATGCTTAAATATTATTTGTTTAATGATCCTTGCCACTTCCCCTGCATGTCTCAGTCTGAGGGACGACCGTCACACCGGCCTCGTTGGTGGGAATGGCGTGGAGTCACACCGCACACCGCACAGGACAGCTGTTATTGATGGAACAGCAAGGGACATTGATGCAGCCACAGCAAAAATTAGGCTACTGTAAACGGCCCAGCTTAGCTGTTCAACTAAAACAGCCGTATTTGACAGCATAGGAAGGACAACTTAACGTAACGTTTAATGGAAGGCAAAACGGCACTAAAGCTAGCTGCCTAGCTTGTTCTGATCAATCAAGATTAAAATATAAAGATTTCCTTTGTTTTACAATATGCAAACACATATTGAAAGAGGACATCGCTCCTGTACTTTTTGTTGCAGAGGTAGGCTACAAGTGGCAAACTTCAGGTTTAACAGAAGGAAATACATATTTAAATATAAGCTTTATGTAATGGGGTGTGACATGTGAGATGGGAGGAGCCAAACGCAGCAAGGGGAATCATTAAGCCCTTAGGCCACTAAGGCGGGATACCCCGCAGATAAGGGAAGGAGACAAGACAAGGAACATACACACCACAGCTACAGACCGGCTCACTGTTACACGAGCCAGAATTAAAACGCCCAGTCTCGATACGAGACGCAAGAACAGGCGAGTAGCACAATGGCACAAACAACACACACAGCAAATAAACAATGAAACTAATAACTACCTATTGGTATAGGAGGAGGCGAAGGAACAGATATTACGTTCCGTGGCTACATCCCTTAGCTAGCAGTCACATGCAGCAAACAAACCTGGGTAAACACCCGATCTCCCAGGAGAGAGAAACATTTTACAGGTGAGCCGACGGAGCACCGTCGTCCCAATGCCTTACCAGCAAAATGACTGAGCTAAAAAATATAAACCCACGCCCAAGCCTCTCAGTAAGGAAAAATGTAACGAGGCGAACCGGAACAGGGATTTAAAGTTCCATGGCTAGTAAAACAAGTAGGCTACGCAGTCTAATGCAGCAAACAAACCTGGGTAAACACCCGATCTCCCAGGAAGGAGAAACATTTTACAGGTGAGCCGACGGAGCACCGTCGTCCCAAAACTTTACTATCCAAAAGACTCACGCAAACTTAAACACCCGCCCTAGCCTCACAGAAAATAAATAAGTAACGAGGCGAAATGGAACAGTGAGCTAACGTTCCGATGCTATATTTAGAAACACGCAGTCACACACAAACACGTCCACAACAACGCCCAAGCTCCATATAAAGAGACACACCCCGAGAACGAAACAGAACAACAGTTCCAAACGAAATCGTCCCGCAGGTAAAAAGGACGTACAGGACGGCTGCAACGAAGACCAACGCAAAAATAGCACGACAGCCTCTTAATATAAATGAAAACCCTGACTCACAACAAAAGGGGAACCTAGTCCACGAGAAGGAGAACAGCAGGGAATAAACGTACCAAAGCTAG
The DNA here is from genome assembly GCA_029718625.1 of Synaphobranchus kaupii. NCBI lineage: Eukaryota > Metazoa > Chordata > Actinopteri > Anguilliformes > Synaphobranchidae > Synaphobranchus > Synaphobranchus kaupii. The sequence goes on along the minus strand of CM056377.1, from coordinate 16,478,504 downwards.
GCTACTCACTGGCTCACAGTAATCCGGAAATGAGTGGAAGTTAAAACGCCAGGTCTCTCAATAAGAAAACCAATCACTAGGCGAACAAATGGACCAGAGAAACTGCTACTCTATACTTCTACGAGCTCAAACTAAGTAGAAGCGAAAACGCCGGAATCCCCTATGGGAAGACATGTGCCGAAGGGCGACAGAACTAAAGTTCCCAACAGAATAGCCCAAATCTCCATACACGGAGATTAAGCACAACAGCGCGAAATAGAGCAGAGATATACGGTCCCAAACTTACTACGAGATAACCAACCCCCTAAGACAGCAAGAAATAAGCCCTGCCTCTACAAAGAGACGCTAAAAATGGGCGAGTAGCCAAAATGGTATGAGAACTAACACAAAATAAAACACCACAGTACATAATAAACAAACAAACAATGTAGAAGCCCCGAACGAAGGAAACGGAAGGCTTATGTCTCAGGTGGCTACGCACAGGTGCAAACGCTTAAACAGAAACTCCCCCACTCAGCAGGGCGGAGCAAGCATCCACCAAAAGGGCAGCGCCCTCGCGTGGCCACCGAGGAAAACGACCGCATAGGACAACAGGGTCCAAAACCATGACACTTTAAAGCTGTTTTTATTAGCTAGTTGAGCATAACGGTACCCCCCCTGTTCCACGATTGCAAGCACCTTCACGAGCAGCTTTCCCGTGCATTATTTTCTATAGTGCTGTAATGTTGTTAGCTCGTTATGTCAGCGATCGGGCTCTATCGGGTTCAGGCTTAAATCTTGGCTATGCTTGTCAGGCTGTTTCGGCTCGGGCTGTGAAGACGTCAGACTTAAGCGGGCTTGGGCCTCATTTCTAGCCCGATGCCGATCTCTGGGCGTCAGTGTAGTGTCATTAGTGCTACTGGCCTTGTAACCTAAAAAGATTTGAACACTGCCGTTGTATCCTTGAGCAAGGTACGTAACCTGATTAGCTTCAGTATATATCCAGCTGAGCTGTATAAATGGATAGTATATGTAAATAATGCTAAAGCTGTGTAGGTCGCTCTGGATAAGAGTGTGCTATTGCTAAATGCCTGTAATGTCTAATCCATAGTAAGGATTAAGAGATTAACAGTGTCCTGGATGTGTCCAGCTCTTAACACTTGCTGCAAATGCACACCAAACGCAGCCTTTTCACCACAAGATAGACCATTTGATTTATGACACCATCCTGAGATAATAATTTAGGCTCTGGGTCTCAAGCTTACTTTAGAAACAGCGTGAAACTATATGGGTTTCAAGCTTACTTTAAAAACAGCGTAAAACTATATGGGTTTCAAGCTTACTTTAAAAACAGCGTAAAACTATATGGGTTTCAAGCTTACTTTAAAAACAGCGTAAAACTATTTGGGTTTCTCCTGTATCTGGATTGCTCGTCCCCAGCAAAAGTGTTCAAATGAAATCTGCTTGGAACAGGCTTAGCTTTTGTAGAGATTTGCCTTGTTACTCAGATATTAAATGTTTAAATGTATATTCCGGAGTCTAATAGGTGAAACCAGGCACTGAGCGTTTTAATTCTGGAGGTGTGACTGTCGGTCTGTCGGTCTTGCCCCCAAAACCTTTAGTAATTTGTGCTCCGATATCAACAGTCTCCCTCAGAAAAGGTGAAGCCTTCTGTGAAAGTCCTGTCATGGAACTGATTTCTCAAATACGCTGGTTATTACAGGGGCAAGTCAGATTTAGATCTAGCTGCTTGCTTGCAGGCTTTGGCTAAGTGACATGTTGCTCTGGTAACAGTCTGCTGTTTGTGCTCCGCTCTGATGAACAGCTGGCTAAAGGTTATTGTCTGACTTGGCCTCCTTTGTGTAACGGACCACTGTGCCCCTTTAGAAATGCACCATAGCAATTCTAATATCCATCCTTTCACAGCCCTTTAATCATTGCTATCTGTGACTTGATATGCTTTCAGCATTTAAGAAGTAAACCCACACTGCTGGAATATAGTTACTAATGTAAGTTTTGTACAGTTTTTCCAAGCGGAGGATTGAAGCAAGCTTGTGTTGTTGGTTCAATAGTCCTTTTGAAAATGCTGGTTTCACTTTCAGGACTATTGATCTCTGGCTTTCACTGGGCCCGTAAACAACATAATAGACATGCAATTATTTTTCCCTTTCCGTAATTGCACCCTTTACGTTTACAGTCTGCCCTTGCTGCAGCTGTGTAATGAATGTAGCACACAGCAGTTAAACATCGGCTTTCTCAGGCATTGAGACATTATTTCTTCAACTTCCCAGCAGCACCAATTACAGCAGAATTATGGTTTACAGAGCTAACAGAGGCAGGTGGATGGGGCACGGTTAGGTCTGATCAGTAAAGACTGTGGGCATGCTTGCAGTGCTGTGTATTAACAGTCTAATGGTCCATATTTTAAAGACTTTTTCTCCCTAATTTGGAATGGCCAATCATATTCATCATTGCCACTCACTGCTGCAGCCAGTGCAACGTACACAGCTTGCATCTGCATATGGAAATGTAATATACTGCAGTATATTTTAAATATATTGTGAAGATAATTTTGATATATTTACAATATACTGCAGCATATTCTTTTTCCATAGGGGAATCCATTTATACAGCTGGATATTTACATAAGACATTCAGGTTAAGTACCATTAGTCAATCCAAAATGTTAAAACCTCCGTATTATTGAAGAGACTGAATGTTTTCAACCAGAAGACAAGAAGATTTAATTTACACAGCCGGCCGTGGGAACACATGCAAGGTTGCAAAATGTTCAAGGAACACTCGTTTCACTTGAGCTTTTATACAGTTATAACAGGTACATTTGCACTGAGTTGTCCTGGGGGGTGAGGTGTTAGCCCAGGCACTATTGTGACAAGACATCTCCGGAACCAGCCAGATGTCAGGGCTTCGTCTGCACAATCCCCAATACACAAAATCATCTGTATGTTCCCAGACCAAATGTTGTACCTCTATGTATATATTAAAAGTCATCAAAAGTATTTTGCTCAAGGGTACAACCACAGGAAGATGCTAAATTGAGTTTTATTTCCCACTTGGGAATCAAACTCATAAGCCCAGTTAATTGCTGCCTATTAATAATAATAATAATAATAATAATAATAAATCAAATAATTGAACCCAATGGGCTGTAAAAAAAAAAGTCAATGTAAGTCCTGATATGGCAGTTTAAAGAAGTGTGTTTTCAAGAAGGCTTTAAAGGTCTTGAGAGACTGCGCTTCTCTGATAGAGTCTGGGAGTGTGTTGCACGATCGTGGAGCGGCACAGCTAAAGGAGAGTACAGACACGCATCCTCAGTTTAGCAACCCATCAGCCACCACAGGCAGCTAGCTAACTGAACTCGGTGGGAAAACGAGCGTTCGGGAGTTATACTCAGTAGAACTCAGTAGTTTTGTAGATATCTGCTGCAACTGACCTTGACATCACCACGTTATAACAGACCTCAACGGGTACAGAGTTTGTAGCGGTCAAAGCACCAAACATTTACATTAAAAAACTTGGAATAGCAATGCCTCTTTACAAATATAATGACACATTATATTTGTAAAGTACATTACATTATGTGACACACAAACGTCCACAGACCTTGTTGTGCATGGAATTCCAGTCTAAGCGTCGAGATAACAGATGAATCATTACACCCTTAACTTTTGAGGGATCACAAGTTAAGGTCAGAGGCCAGTATCTTGATAGCGCTGATCCCAGGACGCTCAGGTTTCCACTGCCTCTAAGCCGGACAGCCAGAGCGAGCCGCCTCCACAAGTACCCGCTTTGCACTCACAGGGGTGATATCGGGGGCCCAGAAGCTATGGCGTCAATCACGGTCGCTCTCGTACTCTTATCTGGCGGTACGCGTGACCAGAAGCCCCTGTCTGGGGCCTTTAATCTCCTGACCGGCTCCTGAAAGGCATAAACGCCACAGTTCTCTGTGCTTTTATGCTTTCTGGGGGAGAGGGGAGAGGGGAGGGAGGGGGGCATTTCTACTCTGTGGGAGGGTGGAGATACGATGTGGCTTTTTAGCAAAGATTGTGTCCTCCCGACACTGCGCCGTGATGACGATCCTTCTTAACGGGCCTGCAGCTGTATGGCTCTGTCACACGGCAACAGTTTCTCGCCATCATGGCCGTTTAACAGCGCCCGTTTTACCAGCGTCCGACACGTTTTTTACATTTTCAATAGAACCCGCCTGAGCACCAAAAAGGCGTGTTTCTACCATTTTTGTGAAGTCAGCAACAGACCTGGGTAAATTACGCATTTTCTATTTTTTTTAAATTACTTCAAATACAATTTTTATTGAGGGATGGATACTGCCCAGAACAGCAGTGGTTCAGCAGATGTCTCATATAGGTTGATCCATGTTGCTAAAAGGTTTGTTCAGAGGGCTTCCAATAGGCTCATTGGAAGTGACACTGGATGCTTTGTACTCATTGTTGGTGAACTTTTCAGGGCAGTCCTCTCAGTCACATTACACCATGCCAGCTTGAAGCGCGTATCCCATACAGAGGCCATTCTGAAGATTTTATTCTCTTGGTAACATTCTAGGCGGTTCTCAGTTCTCCTGGTAACTTGCTTGGCGGTTGCGTGCTAGGCGGTTCTTTGAAGTTTCCCTCAATATCTTTAGGCATGATAAAATGATGTACAAACTTGGGTCTCACAGGTGCCATCTTACAGACAGGGGTCAGAAGCCAGTACAGATTCTCAGACAAAAAGGATTCAAAACAGCTCAGTGCACAAACAATATTTCTTCAAACACGTCTCATAAATGAACTTGCGCAGGTAGCTTATATAACCTAGCTGAGATGACTGATTCAGAGCAGGTGAGCTGATTCAACTGATTGATTAGCTCCACCCCAAATTGTAAGTATGGACATTTGATTAACAAGCTTCCTTGATTAATCAGTCAATAATATGCATCTCTCAACTCACAGGCCTCAGGATGGATGAAGGCATTTGTCTTCTGTTGTTCTGATGTACTATGATGTTGAATTTCTAAGTACAATCCATAAATTAAAATACAAATAATTGAAAATACAACTTTTCAAATATTTGTAAAAAATAAATATTTGAAGTATTTGCAATTACCTGTCAATACTTTTGAAAAGTACTTTTGAATTAGTAATTGACAAACAGGATACAATTTGTAATTTTTAAAATACTCATTGGAAGAGGGAATTGCAGTTATTGTAAATACAGAAATACAAATACGTAATGGTAATTGAACCAGGTCTGGTCAGCAACTTACACTGCCTGGCCAAAAAAAAAGTCGCTGTTGCACCCGTCATGCATAGTGCCCACTGTACAAGCCTCTGGAGGCAGTGTTATGATCTGGGGTTGCTTCAATTGGTCAGGTCTAGGCTCAGCAACGTTATGCAGCAATAAAGTGAAGTCAGCTGAGTACCTGAATGTACTGAATGACCAGGTTATCCCATCAATTGGCATATTCCAGGACGACAATGCCAAGACTCATCGGGCTCAAATTGTGAAAGAGTTGTTCAGGGAGCATGAGGAATCATTTTCACACATGAATTGGCCGCCAGAGTCCTGACCTTAACCCCATTGAAAGTCTTTGGGATGTGCTGGAGAAGACTTTATGGATGCAACTCTGGACGGAAATAGATGTTGTGACGTTGCATAAGGTTGTCGAAACAAAGCCACAACGAATGCGCGCTGTAATCAAAGCTAAAGGCGGTCCAACAAAATATTAGAGTGTGCAACCTTTTTTTTGGCCAGGCAGTGTATAATGGAAGGTACTCCAAGTGAGGCTAGGGGTTGAATTTGGATCAAGCCTTTTTGCTCATATATTCACCCCCCTATGTTGTGTACCAAATACTGGTGTCCCGTGTATTATCCCCGTATCCATTATCCAGAGAAAAGTGAATGAGTGAGCCCTTTGAGAAGCAGCATGGTAATTCTCACAAGGATCCCAGAAGCATAGCCAGAAGGTATCCGCCAATCACTGTCAGTGTTGTTCAGTGAAGCTCCTCTCTTTTTTCTGCAAGTTGGGCAACATCAAGGCCATCTTACCTCTATTATATTATCTCTGAGCAGCATTCCAAAGTTACCCCTGAAACCTTACAGCCTTTGCTGAGGGCTCTCGTTGGGATCATAAGAATAATTATTTATGGAGATATAATGAATTATATTAGGAATAATATAATAGATTATACTTTAATAATAATAATAATCTCATTAATAAACCTCATTTTGTGGCAGACCCAGGTGAAAAAAGCACAGCCAATTACCTGTCTGTCTCCAGCATTGCCCCTCAAATTCTCTCGCCTTTTCTCTCTCTCTGCCTCCACATCTCTGCTCTTCCTTTCCCCCCCTCTCTCTCTCCTTCTTGCTCTCTCTCTCCGCCTCCCCCCGCTCTCTCTATCTTTCCCCCCCCCCCCCCCCCCACTCACTCCCTCTCTGCCTCTCTCTCTCAGCTGTGTGGGTAACTGCCTGTAAAATGGACAGTCTGCAGAAATATGGTGCATTTTCTGGAGTTAATGGCATCTGAGGTTGGGTCTTCTGCTATTTATATCCGGGAAGGGCCTCCTGGGGAAGGATTCTGCTCGAATGAAGTTAAATTAAATGCACTTGACCTTACACAGATGGTCATATTTAATTTAATCAATATTTCTGAACCTATTCGGACCACTATCATCACACACAGACAGAGACCATTCAACTAAACCTGACCTATAAACCTGATAATAAATTGCACCTGAATTAATTTTGGTTCACAGGAAAAGAGCGGAATACTTACCCTACCAAGACATATTTGTTTTTTATTATCAATTATTTGTTTGAGAGTAATTATTTTCTTTGACAATATGGAGAAGGTTGTGTAGGTCCAATTAACCCCATTTGAAAGTGTTAAAATTCGAGGCAACAATCTGTGAAAAGACTTGACCTGAGTCTGGCTGGGCCACGTACCTGCTGAGCACAGGGGTCTTCGAAAAGGCCGGCCAGAAAAGGCCCTGAAAGAAAGTCCCTCCACCCCCCCCCCCCCCTCTCACATCATTCCCAGGAAGGAGAGAATCTATGTTTATGGCATACTGTTCACTGCCGTTGTTGTTATTGAAGGAAAACGTCAGCGAAGCTAGGTGTCATATTTATGGGACCAAAACCAAACTGAAAGTAGCTAGCTAATGATGACGATCACGATGAATATATATTAAAAATGAATAATCAGTGATGTGGATCATGTTTGAAGATCTGTCATTTTGTTGTTACAGTTTTTTTGTTGTTGTTGCTGTACTGAACTGATTTGTTGGCTTTGTGGCTCAGACACTGCAAGGATGAGCTTCTCCCCCACGGTGCTCAATACGACTCGATACAGCGACTGCCTGCAGATCTTTAGATGCATGTACTATGATGGCCGCTAGTGAGCATTTTCGGATTGCGACAGTCGGATGCGGAGGTCGGGTTCGGTGTGAAGGCAGCTTAAGACGAGGTGCGAGAACAGGAAGTAACATTTCTTTCATCATCTATGACGCCACATTATAACCTCCAGAGGTGTGAAGTCCAGGGGTCAGAAAGTTAAAGTCCAGCCCTGTGTTTCTTCCACCCATGAACTCAACCAGCTGATTTCAACAATTAATTCTACCACCTGGGCTGAGGAATTGTGATCATTAGCAAATCCAGGCGCTTGGAACAAAATACTGGGGAGGACTTTTACTTTCTGAACCTGGATTGCTGCTTCAGACCTGGCGAGAGAACAGGAAGTATCATTTCGGCAAATGCCCCTTCACGGGGGCATTTGCCCCTTCACATTTCCATTCACGGATACTGAGTCCTGGTTCTGTCATTTGGCAAATTCCGATTCCTATTTTCATCCTCCGTCTCATAGCAAGTCGCGGGACTTGCTTCCACAAGGGGCAGGTGGAGGCTTTTTCAGGTAATTTTCAGCCAACCACAGTATCTGGCCATATTTTTTGTGGGAAAGGAAACAATAGAGATCTACATTACAGGCATTTAGCAGACGCTCTTATCCAGAGCGACTTACATAACTTCTTAGCCATTATCCATTTATGCAGCTGAATATATACTCAAGCAATTTAGGTTAAGTACCTTGCTCAAGGTTACAACGACAGTGTCCTACCAGGGAATCGAACCTTTCGGTTACAAGTCAAGTTCCTTAACCATTATACTACACTGCCGCCCCCGATCTACCGCCAACGACGTGATTGACAGACCAAGCATTGTCCCCAGAAAGAGAAGCTCTGGTGGCTAGGAGAGCGTGGCGTCTCACCCGCGATTACCGAGAGAGCTTCACGCGCCGCCATAAAATCCGCCGACACTTGCGCTTTGAGTATCTGACATATAATCAGATTATTATGTGTAAAGCAACACTCTCTTTAAGAGCATTATATTACATTACATTCATTTAGCACTCTCATCCAGAGCCACTTGCAGTGAAAGAGAACACAAGTGCAACAGTAGCATACAGCATACCCAGAAGAGTGAGCGTATCCACTAAAGCGCTAATGCAAGTAATCCAAGCTAATGCTTCACATCAGCACTGCTGTTTATGATGCACTTATTGCGCTTATTAGTAGCCTATATCCCGGTTTCATCAGCCATACTGGGAGCTGGTGCGTTCACGCTGAACACTCCTGAGACACTAATTTAAATACAAGCACAAACTTCCCAGGGTTAACTCAGAATAGTCACTAATTTTAAATGCATTTAAAAATATGCAATTAAAACAAAAAGTACAAGCCCTCATATTGTTCAAGGAAAAATGTTTGGCTTCATTGAAATTTAATAAAGGCAGGCATGCAGCAGTTTGGAAAAATGAAATTGAGTCGTGTCTGGCTCAGGAAAAGGCAGTTCCTGAAATTATGCAGACAGACCCTCATCGTCCTGGCCGACTAGCACCCTCCCTTCCCTGGGCGATGTTTAGCGCCAAGCGTGTGTCTGCGGGTGTGGCTGCCGGCCAAATGGATCCTTGTCTAGTTCTGCAACAGATTTGTGCAGAAAAGCTAACCCACATTTTAAAATTACTGGCCATGCCACCTTCGTTGACAGCTGAACTACGTCTGTCGCATGTAAGCTTTACCGCCTTTATCCACTGCAACATTTTGCCAATGAATCACAGGAATTACGCTGCTTGGATTTCCCTTTCGACAAGAGTAGCGGCAGCCTTTTTTTATTATTCATATGTTGACAGAAAAATAGATTTCTCGTCTGTTAAGAGGCAGACATTAAAATCACTGGAATGCTCAAATTTGCTCTGAGGTAGGCTACATGTGCAGATGTGGCATTCTGAACGCTCGTCTCGTAATCATATTTTGCAATCTGCCCACAAATAACTAGGCTACATGCCTACTATTCACGGATGTGCTGGCAGGCGTGAAAACCTCTCCGAGGTCTCTTAGCAACCACGTGTGCATATTTCGTCGGGCCATATTACCTCTTCTCATAAAGAAAAGAGAACACGTCACGGTAGTCTTTGAAGACAGGGAGGCCTCCATTTTATTCTCAGCAGGATGAGAGAGCCATTCAACATATCATGGCTTTCAGGTGGCGACAACGAACGATAGCCTCTTTGATTTCCCTTTGTGTAATAACATTTGAATCCCAGGAAATCGCTGCCCTGTTAAGCTGTGAGCACAATTTGTCTGAATTGAAGCCTGATCCCGACCAGTAGGCTAGGCTACCGATTTGAAAATCACTGTGTTTGGTTATTGCTTAAATGACCTGCTGTAGCGGCGCGTTCTTTGATGCTTAGAATTCCTCATAAGACTCGTACAGATCAAATGTTCTGTGCCGCTGCAGCAATATCGAGCATAAGTCTGGTAAAACTTCAGTTATCACTAACCTGCAGATTTATCACAAAATGCGTAAGGATTCTTTGTTCTCATAGGGGTATAATCGGGTGGCTTGTTTAGTATATTGGCACATGATTTCTCTGAGCCAATGGTGATCTTTCCTTGGCTGTCCAAAAGCTGTGTCGCAAATTTCAAATTACTAATTAATTCTGAAAATACCACCTGCTAATCCAGAATTTTCCAGTGCCGGCTGTGGCCGTTGGCTCCATAAGGTGACGCACAACTTGGCATCGGCCAGGGTATGGAGGAAGGGTCCAGTCAGTTAGGGGTCCGCGTTCATCACTATCTAGCTACCCCTGCTTGTCAATCGGACGCCCATGGACTGCATGCTAAAACCGCACATGAAAGGTCTTCTTCTGACTCCGCTCAGAAGAGCTCTAGTTTGTGGGGTGAAAAGATGCAGGTGGCAGCAGCACGTGTTTCAGAGGAGAACCGTGGATGTCTACACTCCCCAAATCGGCAGTGGCGTTTGCGCATGAACGCGGCTGCGGTTGCATATGATTGGCCATTGCAGATTGGAGTGGGAACTGGATGCTCAGCCCCACGTTTGGCACCGAAAATGCCACTTGCCGTTTTGATTTCTCCAGAAAACTGTAAAAAGTAGAAAATAAAAAGTAGAATCAAAAGTTCCTCAAAGAGATATGCTGAGTTTTTCTTGGTAGTAGTGGAAGTACATATGGTTTAACGGTCAACCTTTGGCAAGTTGTTTATACTATACCGCCACCCTGTGGTCCAAAGTTGAAGTACAGTAAAGCTTCAAAGGCTGGCCAGGTACAAGAAAATTACATTATTTTAAAAACGCACCAATCTTTAAATAGTTAGAGTTGTGGAATATTATTTTTCCCATATACATAATTTGGCTCAGATACATTTATAATTTATTTGTACATTCATCAGTGAAAACATTAAGCCTAATATCCTACATAGGTCAGAGAATTATGAAAGACAAACGCGGAGTATCATTTGTCCCGTAGAATTCATATGACCAATATACATCTACAATTTATCATTGAAAACATTAGCATACACAAGTTATTCTTGCAGCATAAGTGTGTGTGTGTATGTGCTTGTGAGCACGCGTGTATGTGTATGTGCGTGTGTGACTGGTTACATGTGCTCCCCTCCCTTTTGAAAACTGAGAATTGCTTCATTTCAAGTAATAGAGTGGAAACATAAGTTACCTTCATTGCTTGATGCAAAGATTTTGCAGGCTCTGCTGTACGACTGGAAACATAGACCAGGGCTCTACCTTTTCTCTGGTCCATGTTTCCGGTCATACCTTGGGACACCACTGCTTTGGTCTCTTCTGTTTGGCCCACGATTCTCCCTGGTTTCTGGTCTCAAGGTTCATGACTCAATCATCTACTCTTGCTTTTAATAAACAACTTTGCACTCTGAGAAATACAGGAAGCCTACATTGGAAGTACTTTAAGGAACAAATTTCCCAAATGTACCCTGAAAGTACAATAATGTTCCATTTGGGTACTAATCAGTACCATTTACAAGGAAAAACGGTACTAATTACATGCGTGAGCAGGGGGCGTTGTTTTTGCTCCTGTCTGTGCGGGTCCCTATCATCCATAACTCAAATTCAATTCTACTCCCATTGTGATGAAACTTTGTGGAAATGTTGACAGTTGGGCAATGACCTGAATCTTGAATTTTTTCCCCCCCAATCGGTCAATGCCCGACTTCACAGTGCAAGATCAAAGTTTTAGCCCCATTCAGATTAGCACACGCGCGGATGTAGCATCTCTGAGTGCCACTTAGTTCATTATGTATTCATGGCTAGGGGCACAATTTTTTGTACCGATGGGGTACCACCCAGGTGACAAGCGTGTGTACCTTTTTTTTCCTGAGTGTGCATAAACAACCTATTGAGTTCTTATGGCGAGAAAACAGCCAGTGTCCCCTAGTAAACGCTGACCCCCAAATGGTTTCTTTGGATTTCTTCAATACCAATGAAATGGTGAAACGAGCGTTTGGTTTCACAGACGGGAGGTGGAAAGGGAATGAGGCAGGCAATGCAGAAAGGCTGACGTGAGAGAGAAGAGGTATGATTTAATCAAATTTAACATTCACATAAAAGTCAGTTCAGCCACAGCTGATCACATCTTTTGATTTTATTTTGAAATAAAAGTGTGCTGTTTAAGCACAGTAAAGGTTTTTGTCTTCATTGTACAAGGAAATAAAACACATTTTAAAATAATTTTTTTCCACTCACCCATTTTCAATACCAAACAATTATCAAGAAATGATAAGGAGACAGCAGAGAAACATTTTTTGATTCATTGTAAAATGTTACAGAAAACAAGACAGTATCTGGCATCACAGTAAAACTCCAACATGCTCATTTAGAGCTCAATGCAACATAAGCTAACAAGGGTCTTTGGGCAGTTTAGTATAATGAAGAGAACAGACCAGTTTGAGCCTAGCAGTAAGACAAAGTCTCGCTTTGGCAAATATCTGTCACTGGTGAATGTCTCGAACACTCTAACACACTCGAACACACACACACACACACAAAAGAATCAGATTGGACATCTTCACATGAACAGACTGACTCCATTCCCCGCTATCAGTGCCTACAGTCTTGAGAGAAGCGGCCTACAGTCTTAAGAGTCAAGAGAGAAGGGGTTTACAGTCTGATGAATCGACAGAGAAAGGGACTAGTCTGTAAATGGTAATTTATGTGTTCATTCATTCAGCAAGAATGAACCATTAAGGGAATGGAATATACTGAAACAAAATATATTATGATATTGCAACATATGGGTAAAGATCGCCAGTTTCAGATATTGCAGTATGTTTTTCACTGCTGTAAAATTACATTTTTAAAAACTGTCCACGTGCATTTAAAATGCATATTAGCAATGTGTAGCATATTCCATTTCCTAGAGGATGCCCTGTGAGAGGGCCTTCATTGCCCCGAGCTCAAACCTTTAGCCTTTAGCGATTAGCGGTGGGTCAGAACAGATTTCTGTGGATTCTGTCCTGCTCCATCTTGGACTTGGCCTTCTTCAGCAGCAGCAGGATGTGCTCAGCGAACTCGCGCACCGCGCCCCGTCCCGCTGCATCGCGGCAGGCGTACTTGGTGGCGTTGAGGGCCACCACGGGGGCGTCCCGGGGAACCCCGCTCAGCCCCGCCAGGTTCAGACAGTCCACATCTATCTCATCGTTGCCTAGGAGACGGGGAGAGAGAGAGGGAGGTTCTTGCGGTTACAGTAAGCCTACGTTAAATAAACGTTTGAGTGGAAAACAAAAAAAAAGCTTTAAAAACAGATAAATCAGGAACACGTTGGTTCTTGATATATCATTTTCCTCTTGTCGTCTGGTCACCCTAGTAGAGACGTCAACGGGACTGGCAAAATACATGGAAGCTCGATAGCGTTGTCCCTCTATCTGCTTTAAGAGCCTAAACGCCTCAGACTTGTTTGGCCGACCGGGCGGCTCATGTCATGACCCCGCATTTTTATTCCTTACATTGTCTCCGTTTTAGGTACACCGCTGTCTTGGCAAGGCCGTTACTGTGAACTTGCGTTCCCAATTTAAAAAAAATATATATATATTTTTTAAATGGTTATATTACACATGGAGAATCGATGAAAACAAATACTGTCATATAAAGCAGATTTTATCCAGTTTAGATTTGAATCAACAACAAGGCAATTGCGTTTCGAGCAATCAGCCCTGCAACCGATTAGTGGGCTGCCAATCACAAGTGAACCTGAAGGGAATATCCACACGGGTCAGACATGCGCTGTCAGATCTGGAGTCCAGAAATGACACAGTTCAGTCCTTTGGGAGCCCTGGCTCTAGTTGGTGCTGCGTTAAGGGCCAGACCCTGAGGTGGGCGCTCACCCAGATAGGCCACCTCGTTCCAGGTCAGCTTCTTCCTCTTCATGAGCGCCTCCACCTGGCCGAGCTCCATGCCCTGCAGCAGCTCGCAGCCCGTCCGCTGGGACAGCTTCTCCGCCAGGCCGCTGGAGATGGGCGCTTCGCTGGAGCAGATGAGGATCACCTGTGGGGGGCGGTGTCAAAGAAGGTCACTTGCCTTCTAACGCAGCTCTGACACGTGGAGGCTGAGCTGTTTCACGTCCAGAGCCGTGGATCTCAAACTTGGTCCTGGGGACCCCCTGTGTACACTAATTACACTTAATTAGGTGCTTTTCATGTTTAGAGGGATTATTTACCTTTTTAAGCCACATTATGTCAGAAATAGCTATTCTTGGGAATACAAGTCCCATGTTCACATTGTGCTTATTGTGCTATATTGCAATTACATAAAAGGAGGTAACAAAATTAGTTGATCAAATTATAGACTGAGCTGAATCATTAGTCTCCTAATTGGTGAAAGTGTGGACACGTGCCCACTAAAACTAACAATTTGATAAGTAATGAAGAATTCATTCAATAAGTAAATGATAAAATAAAATAAAAAATATGAAAATATGAAAGATCGTAATTACGATCAACATCAACAACCTAATTAGCCTAATGAGCCTATTGATTAAAAAAATTAAACAGACTGATTGTTAAATTTAATTAATAGTTCAAATTCTAGAATTGCAATTGTGGTTGGAGCGAAAAGCAGCATACACATTGGGGCACCAGGACAGGACTTCTGGGTTTGATTCCAAGATGCTGCGCTGCCATTGTACCCGTGAACAAGGCACTTTATCATGAAGCACTTCAGTAAACATATCCACAACCTTGTAAAATACTGAGCCGTACACATGGATAACATGTTAAAAACACTAAGCTGTCGCTCAGGGTATCTGTTAAGCAGAAAGTAATTTGCTGGTCCGCTGACGTACCTCCACCCCCTCCTTCTGGAGCATGCGGATGCCCGTCTCATCCCTGGTGTTGACGGAAACCATCTGCTCCCCGCCGGCGGACATGTACACCTGTCCGTCCGTCAGGCAGCCCGACACGTTGCACAGAAGGAGCTTGAAGGCTTCCAGCTTGTCCATGCCGAAGTAGCCAAACCTGCGGGACCAACAGCAGACCAAGAGCGGCCGGTAAGCCACACCCCCGCTGAACCCTCAGGCCCACCCCTTTCTTTTCAGCTGTGTTTGGGCAGACTGCAGACCTTCATGAACACAAGTTTTGTGTGTGTATGTTTGTGCGTCTGTGTGTGTGTGTATGTTCATCTACATGATATCAGTCACTGTATAAAGTCATAAAATGCAATTAGACAATGGCCACCGAACCCAGCGTTTTCCAAGAGCTACAGACGGATAGCTGAGAGCGAACTGCGCACAGGGTTAAAATTAAAATCTAAATTTAAGGTTTTTATTTTTCAGTTTCAATGACATTTTCAGGATAAATATGCAATTTTCTCAATATTTAAAGTCTACAAAGGCACACACTGTAATCTCCTCTGACCACAGACCGTTTAGAGTAATGTAGTAACTGCAATCTCCTCTGACCAAAGACCATTTAGAGTAATGTAGTAACTGCAATCTCCTCTGACCACAGACCGTTTAGAGTAATGTAGTAACTGCAATCTCCTCTGACCACAGACCGTTTAGAGTAATGTAGTAACTGCAATCTCCTCTGACCACAGACCGTTTAGAGTAATGTAGTAACTGCAATCTCCTCTGACCACAGACCGTTTAGAGTAATGTAGTAACTGTAATCTCCTCTGACCACAGACCGTTTAGAGTAATGTAGTAACTGTAATCTCCTCTGACCAAAGACCATTCAGAGTAATGTAGTAACTGCAATCTCCTCTGACCACAGACCGTTTAGAGTAATGTAGTAACTGCAATCTCCTCTGACCACAGACCGTTTAGAGTAATGTAGTAACTGTAATCTCCTCTGACCAAAGACCATTTAGAGTAATGTAGTAACTGAAATCTCCTCTGACCACAGACCGTTTAGAGTAATGTAGTAACTGCAATCTCCTCTGACCACAGACCGTTTAGAGTAATGTAGTAACTGCACTCTCCTCTGACCACAGACCATTTAGAGTAATGTAGCAACTGTAATCTCCTCTGACCACAGACCGTTTAGAGTAATGTAGTAACTGCAATCTCCTCTGACCACAGACCGTTTAGAGTAATGTAGTAACTGTAATCTCCTCTGACCACAGACCGTTTAGAGTAATGTAGTAACTGTAATCTCCTCTGACCAAAGACCGTTTAGAGTAATGTAGTAACTGCAATCTCCTCTGACCACAGATCGTTTAGAGTAATGTAGTAACTGTAATCTCCTCTGACCACAGACCGTTTAGAGTAATGTAGTAACTGCAATCTCCTCTGACCACAGACCGTTTAGAGTAATGTAGCAACTGCAATCTCCTCTGACCAAAGACCATTTAGAGTAATGTAGTAACTGTAATCTCCTCTGACCACAGACCGTTTAGAGTAATGTAGTAACTGCACTCTCCTCTGACCACAGACCGTTTAGAGTAATGTAGTAACTGTAATCTCCTCTGACCACAGACCGTTTAGAGTAATGTAGTAACTGTAATCTCCTCTGACCACAGACCGTTTAGAGTAATGTAGTAACTGCAATCTCCTCTGACCAAAGACCATTTAGAGTAATGTAGTAACTGTAATCTCCTCAGACCAAAGACCGTTTAGAGTAATGTAGTAACTGCAATCTCCTCTGACCACAGACCATTTAGAGTAATGTAGTAACTGCAATCTCCTCTGACCACAGACCGTTTAGAGTAATGTAGCAACTGTAATCTCCTCTGACCACAGACCGTTTAGAGTAATGTAGTAACTGCAATCTCCTTTGACCAAAGACCGTTTAGAGTAATGTAGTAACTGTAATCTCCTCTGACCACAGACCGTTTAGAGTAATGTAGTAACTGTAATCTCCTCTGACCACAGACCGTTTAGAGTAATGTAGTAACTGCAATCTCCTCTGACCAAAGACCGTTTAGAGTAATGTAGTAACTGTAATCTCCTCTGACAAAAGACCATTTAGAGTAATGTAGTAACTGCAATCTCCTCTGACCACAGACCGTTTAGAGTAATGTAGTAACTGCAATCTCCTCTGACCAAAGACCGTTTAGAGTAATGTAGTAACTGCAATCTCCTCTGACCAAAGACCGTTTAGAGTAATGTAGTAACTGCAATCTCCTCTGACCAAAGACCATTCAGAGTAATGTAGTAACTGCTGAACTTTCCCATGAGTACTATTCTGGCCAGTTTCCATCACTTTCCAGGATAATATATTTTCAAGCACTTGAGGAACGTGAGATGCTTGCGTTCAGTGGGAATTTTGGCTACCTGAGGACTCTCTGCTCAGCGACAGGCCAGTCAATGTCCACGTCGATGTCCACGCTGTACTCCGGGAGCATTTCATAGTAGATCATCTTTCCGCCCTACAAAAAAACACAAAACAGGTATTAGAAAACTCCCGGAAAAGGTGAGTTTACCACAAGGAACCCCACCTGAGAAGGGGAGTTTAATCACATGAGACTCCCCAGAAATGGGGAGTTTAACCACAAGATTCCCCCAGAAAAACGTTGTTTGACTGCACTCACAACAAAAAGATACTGTCTTGGTGACAGATACCGCGAACTCTCCGCACCATCCCTAATCTTAACGGCCTTCTGCACGGCTGCATCGTGGCTCATTAGCTCGGGGTCACGCTGCAGTTTGAGAAACAGACCCACACTGTAGATAGGCGTTTGGCAGGGAGCTGATATGACGCTTTAATGTGCGGGGCTCTCATGCATTTGTGACAGATACATCAGGAAAAAAAACACAAACAAGATAACTTTGCGATGATAGGAAATGTCAACAATCTGCCCAGCACCACCAGGGCAGGGAGAGTAGTCGCACTAGATATACACTATCATTTTATTTAGTAATTCACAGTTTCAAGCTACTTATTTGTATTCAACATATAACCTGATGTACAGTGTGCTGGTGGTGGATCTATGAAGGTATAGGGTTGTTTTATCAAGTGCTGTACAGTCATCTTAGTCGATATCCTTGCGAAGGAAGGGTACACAAAGGGCTGAAAACAGATGTGAGTAATCGTGAAGTAATTTGGGGTATAAAAATATACAGTCAAGCCGGAAAGTCTCCCCACCCCTTTCACCTTCTCCACGTTTTATTACGTTACAGACATATTCTACAATAGAGTTAATTTTTTGTCTCAAAATTCTACACAAAATAGCCCATAATGACAAAGTGAAAACAGGTTTTTAGACATTTGTGCTAATCTATAAAAAATCTAAATGTAAAATATCATATGTACACAAGTGTGCACACCCTTTGATATGACACCCAAAAGTGAGCTGAGGTGCATTTTGTTTCCACTGATACTGCTTGAGATGTTTCTACAACTTAATTGGAGTCCACCTGTGATAAATTCAATTGATTGGACAATTGATTGTACCAACGCTCCCCATCCAACCTGACGGAGCTTGCAAGGATATGCCAAGAGGAATGGGCAAAAATGTCCAGAAACAAGTGTGCCAAGCTCGTAGCTTCTTTCCCAAGATGCCTTGAAGCTGTAATCGCTGCCAAAGGTGCAGCAACCAAGTATTAGGCTAAGGGTGTGTACAGATATGTAACCCCTAAATAACCTATTTTTGTCAGTAAAATAAAATTTCATATTTTCTAAAAACCTGTTTTCACTTCGTCATTATTGGCTATTGTGTGTAGATGTTTGAGGCAAAAAATGAACTCAATCTATTGTAGTATAAGTCTGTAACGTAATAAAACGTGGAGAAGGTGAAAGGGGTGGGGAGACTTTCCGGCTTGACTGTACATATTACTGGTAAAACACAATAATTTTTACAATTTCCGTATTATTACAGCATATAGTATAGCTCATATACCTGTATTATTTTATACAGCTGTTTTATAGGCTGTGAATAATTTATAATAATTTTGGAGGGCACTGTAAATGATCATGTGATATGTAACGTAAGGGAGCTGTGTTTGTTGTCCAGTTCGTAATCATGTTGTATCGCAAATACAAAAGGACAAAACGGAGATGTCCTGATTCTGTAGGGTTCTTCATCGGGTCAAAACGATAATAATAATCATTTATCAACGCCTTCCTTGCAGGTACAAAAAGCAAATGGCAAACAGTTTAATACAAATAAATAAAGGCGCAGAAAACAGTTACAGTAATTAAAAGTACGGAAAATAACAATAAAATATTCAGTGCCCACAATAAAAGAACAATAGAGAACTTCAAAGTCTAAAATCAAGTCTATCTATAGCTCTTTGAAGGTGCTTTGATGCCAAATGTGCTGCTCTGATCTCTTCCGGAATGATCCAGAGCCTAGGACACTTAGCTGCAAACACACGGCCCCCTTTTTAATTTACTTGGGCCTCTGGAACAGTCAGGAGAGCCACCGTTATTAGGTCTGGGAGGACGGTCCGTTCCGTCGGCCCACTGAGGCGAATAATAATAACGGGACAAGGTGGGTCTTTGGGGGGGGGGGAGGGGGGGGGCGCGTACCTGGAGGAGGCCCTTCTCCACGAGCGGACGGGTGGCGAAGTAGAAGGAGCCGTTCTCTATCAGCTCCCCCGCCCAGTCCTGCCGCCGGGGCCGCTTGGCTGGGTCCAGGTTCAGGGGTTCGGTACAGGCGCTCGCTGTTGGAGAGTGAGCACAGCTCCTGAGCGGTTCTACAGCATGCTGGCAGTGCTGCACTGCGGGGCCAGTAATGTGTTATTCAGGGGCCAGTATTCATAGAGCACGGGGCCTAGCATCTAGCACAGGGGTCTCAAACTCCAGTCCTGGAGGGCCACAGACTCTACTGGTTTTTATGTGTTACTTTCAATTAGCAGCCAATTTAGGCCTTGGAAGCAAGATGTGTGGACTCTTTAGCCAATCACTGAAGTGCATGAACACATTGAAAACCAGCAGGTACAGTGGCCCTCCAGGGCTGGAGTTTGACACCCCTGATCGAGGATGAGGTTTCTCCTGTCCATATCCTAACCTTCTCCATTATGAGCTAAAGCACTAAACTGATTCGAGATCAGGGCCTGCATTCATAAAGCGTCTCGGAATGCTGATCTAGGATCAGGTGCCCCCACCCGATATCCAAACTTTATTCATCCTAAAGACAAAACTGATTCTAGGCAGCACTCCTGTTCTTAATAGGTGCTACTATTATGGTGCTGTAATATTTATCTAAAATGTCAGCCAAAAACGGGCCTGCTTAAGTGTCTGAAGTTTTTTGCGGTTTCCTTTCAACCAGCAGCCAATTTTAGACCTTGGAAGTGAGGTTTGTGGATTCTTTAGCCAATAAATGAGATAAAATTAAATTTCTGATTAAATTTCTTCCTGGGAAAAATAAAGTTAAGCACTTAAAGGATAATATATTTTTCGTATTGACAACATACCCTATGAAAAGACCAAAACCTACAATGCTTCCGTCAGTCTCCATTCTCCTGCCCCATTTAGCACTCAACCAGGAAGCCACTCATTCACATTGTGCATTAACTTAATTAAGTACAGCTCAGAAAGACATATTTTCAGTTTCAAAAAAACGCAACCTATTATCGCGAAAAACATGGCCAGTGTAGTTTTTACCAAATTTACTTCAAAACGGAGGAAATTGTTCATTTCGACGGCGTCTATTTTCGGTATTTCGATACCGCGCATTTGTATACATCTGATCTGGTAGTTGGTTGTTTCAGTAAAAAGTACAAAGGCCAGGTTCATCGTACTGATGAATTGTGCTGATCAAAGCAACAGTATGTCTCTTTCACTTGTTTTAATAGTTTCTTGGACAACAATGGAGTTCTAGGATATTGCCATTGGCTACATGGACAATACTTGTTGGGAGGACAAATTCATTGTAGGCTTTGGTCTGTTCATTGAATTTGTTGATCACTGTGCCGGCCTTATCCTGCTGAGAACCGAGTACTGAAAACCCCTGACTGTGCGCCACAGGTGACCGGTAGCTAAGAAGCTTTCATCTCCATTCATGTCACGGTTACGGTTGAGACGGCGTTGCCAGTCAGACCACCTTTCTTAACCTCCAGCCAGCGGAAGTGGTGCCTGCGGACCACGGCGAAGACGGACTCGTAGTCCTGATTGGTGATGAGGGCCAGGGCCTCTTTCAGGTGGTGGGGGTGCAGGCAGGGGGACGTGGCCTGGATGTTGCAGATGATGTCCAGGTCTGCGAGAATAGAACAGGCTGTCATTGTCACACATTTGAAAACACTCGCATTCAAAATTTTAATGCATAGGTTGCTGTGTGGCTTGTCCCAGCAAGGCTCCGTTTTAGCATGTGGACGGGGCCCCACGGTCAAATCTGGACCGTGCCGGAGCCGACTGTGGCTGCCCGCAGCTCTGGGGATGGGAGGTGTTTCAGCCGTCTGGGAATACGGCGTCTTATCGCGAACCCCGCCGGTTCGATCAGGCGCAAGCCGGCCTATTAAGCTGCACGTGAAAGTGTCTTGCACTGACTCCACCGCGGCACGTTGTACATAGACGAGTAAGCCAAACGCAACTGGTTTAACAGGACTAGTCTGGAAACCTCATAGGACGCCCTGGCTACGCAGCATCAGAGGAGAGGCATGGCGGGATGTTGGCTTTGGTGCACGGGCGTGCCCTCATACCACTTCAGCTCCCATGTAACACATGCCACTCATTTTTGTCTTTCTAAAGACCCACGGAAAACTACCTCAGGCTATATCGCAAGCATTTCAGATCAGCGATAACGCAATTCTACTAAACCGGCCTCAGGTATCCCTGAAAAGTAACGCTGTCCCAGGACCAGAACACTCGGCCCAAATCCCGACCATTTTGAGCAGAATGTGGATTCTGCTCCAGGATCAGTTTAGGGCACAATCCATATGTCAACAAAAACATGTTAAATGTCAAACAAAAAGCCTCACATTCAGTTAAAAAAAAGTTACTCGCATACAGAAACCATACACTCTCCATACATCTATTTAAAAAGCGTTCTTTGTACCAAATGAGTGGTGCTGCCTTCGGTTCTCCTACATTTGTTCAAGTAACACTTCCCCTGTTGGAGTCTTTCCCCTTGTGTGGAATTATCTCTACTACGGGACTACGGGAAACTCTGGAAAGTGCTGTAACAGGACTCTTCTGGTTCCTCCCATCCCGATAAAACGTGGACGCAAAGCTTTTCCAGATCATCTACAAGATCCTGTAAAATGTCCATTTATTCTATTTTTTACATTTATTTCTCAAACCTGTATTACTTTGAAGGATTATTGGTGTGGTTTCATACTTATGCATGGTCAGGTTTCACTGCTGACCCACGGTGTAAAGGTTGACAACAAGGCCCCACTTGTTTCAGAATTCCGTGCAAACTTCTGCTTTGAATTTAATTGGCTCAATCATTTACCCGCTCTGGCTTTTTAAAAAAAATGTATATTGAGCTACAGCTGAAGGCTGCACACAGACCCTTGGTGAAATGTTTTACTGAGTCCTGTCTGACACATGACTAAAGCATTCATGTAAGACCAGCTGTTTGGGGAAAACTAAGCCAGGGTAACGCACACCCCGGCCCTCCAGGACCGGAGTCGAGTGCCCTTGTGGTTGAGGGAGCGCTTGAAAACGTGACGTTACCGGGGTTGAGGCGGACAAACTCCTGGATGGTTTCTAGGGAGCTGGTGGCGTCTTTGGAGACCTCCGGGCTTCGCCGGTGGACCTGGGCACCCCACGCCTTTGCCACGTTCTCAATTTCGTCGTGATCCGTCGAGACCCAGACACTGGCGGAGAGACAAAAATCCTAGCTCATTTTGTCGAGCAGCGATTCACCAACACAGGTTTCAGGTAAACCTGCCCGTCTGGGTCTTCAGCCTGCCAAAGTTCACATATGCCACAACACCGCACTGGCTTCCAGCAGCTGCCCGCATTCCATTCAAATCTCTCACACTGGCACGCCAACCTGCAAATTGTACTGCCCCTCGCTATCTTCAGACAATGATAACACCACACACTCCAACCAGACCTCTCCATTCAGCATCCTCCTGCCAGCTGGCTTTGAGCTCCTGGCATCTGCCCTGAAACGGCCCCGGCTCTTCTCTACCCTCATCCCCCAATGGCAGAAGGACGTTCCCCAATCCCCAGTCAGTCAGTCAGGAGGGCAGATTCACTGCCTGTCTTCTGCATACGTCTCAAAACGCATTTCTACAGACTAACATTAACGTTACACCTCAAAGTTTCAACTTAATTGAAAATTAGCAAATAAATAACCCTTATCTCCATTTATTGAGGTCTTGAGACATGCATCTTGACCGAGGCACTTATGACTGTAAATCTGTCTATCTCTACAGTGTTTGCTTACCATGTGAAATTCACTGTTTTCAAGTTGCTTTGGTTGAGTCGACTAAATGACTAAAGTGTACATTGTAATCGTTGGCCTACACGTTTTGCATTTAGAATGCAGCCCCATTTTCGAGTAGGCTATTCTTAGCCACATTTGAAACCACAATCAAGGAAAAGTGTTTAACAAAACAGAAGAAACATGAAATGGAATGCGAAATATGTCAAGCAAGAATAACAAATGGGTTAGGCTACTGTTTTATTTTTTAACAAAGCCTTCTGAATGCAGCTGCGCTGGTTAATTCAAGAAGAGGCGGTGCAACTAGCTAAGCGTGAATTTCTTACTGAAATTCCTGAACTATCATTCTGGTATCAAACCGCATTCTACCATGTTAGGCTAAGGCTGTTTCAACTACAACTCTATAGTTAGCCTATTACACACAGAATTTAAGTAGGCTATTATACCATTACTTAATCTTAGGTATAGGCTAGCCTACCTTATAATTTACACGTTATAACCTTACTTATGCCGTTGTACCCTTGAGCAAGGTACTTAACCTGAATTGCTTCAGTATATACCCAGCTGTATAAATGGATAATATGTAAAAAAAAGATAAAAAGGTTGTGTAAATCGCTCTGGATAAGAGCGTCTGCTAAATGCCTATAATGTAATTTATCTTTTGTGTCCGTGAAACACTTTCGGATGCGTATTTTGTACGAGGTGCTATAGCCTACAAATTGTTGTTGTTGTTGTTATTATTATTATTATTTATTATTATTATTAGCGATATCAATGCTGACCAGGGGGGTATACTACGAAGGAAGCTTAACAGGGTTTATTTGCGTTAGCTGGCTTCAGAAAGCCTAAACTCCGCAATCTGGCTTAACCGGTACTACGAACGTGGTTATCAACTAGTGGTGGGCGGATCGATCCAAAATATCGATAGTATCGATACCAACGTTGGTATCGGTATTGATCAATACTTGCGTGATGAGATCGATACTTAAGTTTCAGTTTCTCTTCTCTACGTTCAGTACACAACTCCCGTTACATCCTAGTGGTTGTGCAAACACCGCTCCTCTCTCACTTCGCTCATGCTCACTTTGCTCCTCCCCCCCTCCTTCCCTGCCTGCTAATTATTATGCGGTGAGTTCAGCAGCGCGCTGGCTGGTCGCACCAGACAGGAAGTCAAGTGCTAGAAACAGCATAGAGCATCCGTTCAATTTTCAAAATAAAACTACATTTATACACGTGTCCGTTGTGATAGAGCGAGCGATCGGGAGCACGCACACTCACACAGAGAGAGAGAGAGAAAGGTGGCTATGCGAGGTGGGAGAGTGGTGCAACTATTTGGTTAATTCTGACGGATGCGGGTATGTATACATACAGGGAGAGAGAGAGAGAATCACTTGTTGACTGGTGCGCAGAAAACAGGAGAAAGGCGCTGGACCCTGGCAGAGGGCCAAAGTTGTAAACCCAGCATTCGCCACTGGTAAAAAGTATCGTATCGGTATCGGTATCGGCAATACTGGCCCTGTATTTACTTGGTATCGGATCGATACCAAATTTTGCAGTATCGCCCACCCCTATTATCAACTTGCTAAGTGAACACGGGCTTTATTAATCAAGGTACGTGCGCGTTCCCATAAAAGGGGCGGTGTCTGCAACGAACCTATAGCGGTGCAGCATGGGCTTTGGCCTATTCGAGCAACGTATTTCTCTCCTGTGGGGAAAAAAAGATTGATATGGACAGATAAGAACATGAAACAATCATATGAGCAAAAAGCAACACCATTGCCTCCAACAAAGCCAGGAGGAGCTTTTGCAAAAAATAAAAAATGCTCATGTAGGTTAAATTCGTTAGGCTAGTTAATACCTTATTCACCTTACCACTCGTAACAAATAAATCTATACTCTCAGTACATTGTCATACAGTTTATTTCTAATGTGACAACTGTACTACTACATTCTAGAGCTCTAGAACTCACTAATGTCGCCCTGCGAAGAGATTCCCTCAGTATCGGCACATATCTCTACGGAATCCTTTGGAATGGATACGCCTTTTTCCAAAACCAAGGAGTCGATTGAAACATAAAAGCACCGCCCGTTGACCAATCTCTTATCCTGAACATAACCTGCCCCGGAACAGGTTAGTCGTGCAGAGTAGGCTAAATTGCCGTGGCAATATACCGCGATTAAAAGTGAGTCGGCTTCGTGATACAGAAAACCCAGGGTTGAAGTTTAATTTAGCTCGCTATCCCCTTAACCTCGCGGAAAGATTAAGCTAAAGATAGCGAGCTAAATTAAACTTGAACAGATTGAAACATATAAAAGCACCGCCCATTGACCAATCAACTCCTTGGCTTTGGAAAAAGGCGCCTCCTTTCCAAAGGATCCCGTAGAGATATGGGCGGATACTGAGGGAATCTTTTCGCAGGGCGAGATTAGTGAGTTCCGCAAAAGATTTTCTGAGTTCCAGAAAATGCTTGAGATACTTTTTTTTTAATGAAAAAACGTTCATGTGATTGCTTCAGCAATATTTTAAACATGCTGTATCAAGTTTAAAGTGTAGAGCTCTATAATGTAGCCTAGTAGTACAGTTGTCAAATTAGAAATAAACTATGACAATTTACTGAGAGTATATATATATTTGTTACGAGTGGGTGAATAAGGTAGCCTATTAACTAGCCTAACGAATTTAATCTACACGATGAGCATTTTTTATTTTATTTTTTTACAAAAGCTCCTTCCTGGCTTTATTGGAGGCAACGGTGTTGCTTTTTGCTCATATGATTGTTTCATGTTCTTATCAGTCTTTTTTCCCCACAGGAGATAAATACGTTGCTCTAGTAAAGTCCATGCTGCACCGCTATAGGCTCGTTGTTGCGGACACCGCCCCTTTTATGGGACCGCGCACGTACCTTGATTATTGAAGCCCGTGTTCATTTAGCAAGTTGATAACCACGTTCGTAGTACCGGTTAAACCAGATTGTGGTGCTTAGGCTTTCTGAAGCCACCTAACGCAAAGAAACCCTGGCTATGTTAAGCTTCCTTCGTAGTATACCCCCAGTTTTCTGTCGCTACCACAAATCTAGCTAACTCAATGTTTCGCTTCTTATCTCTGAAAGTTATCTCGCTTGCAAGTTAGTAAACGAAAAACATTATAGCTAGCCACTATGTCAAAGTAGTTGGCACGAATAATGACATGGAATTGATCACCTTTAGCCACTAGCAGGTAGTTAATACCTAGTTGACAAGTGATCAATATATGAACTGACCTGTCAAACACTTGAGAGTCAATCGCAGCTCTTAGCACCCAACCTACGAGCGGGACTCCAGCAAGCAATTTAATGTTCTTCAGAGGGATGCCCTTGCTGCCTCCCCTCGCCAGGATCAGGGCGGCGATGTGTCTTTTCTTGCCCTGTTTGCCCAACCGCTTCTTGGCCATCGGGGAATCTTGGACATCTTCAACGCCGGGAAACGGGCGCTTCTTCTGATCACCGGAGGCACTCATGTTTGTTTGTGTGGACGTGGAACTCGTACATGTATTAAAATCCGGACGTTCTGGTTCATTCGCGTGCTCAGATCGCTGGCTCGCTAAAACACACTTGTTTTAGGCTTAAACGGAATGTACACGAATCTGTCCGGTGCTGTTTTTCTTGACACTTTGTAGTGGTCTGAATGAAAGAGGCGAGCCGCACGTCAGGTACAATATGAATAGCTTGGAAAACGGGAAGTACATTGCTCAGACGCAGGAAGAGGAACTCCCCACTCACGTCATCATATCTACCGTAAAAACAGTGAAATACGCGCTTGTAAGATTTCCGTCAGGTATAGGAAACCACAGTCCTGTGGGGAACACCAATGCCTTTGGCTTGCAAGTAAAACTAGATTAACAATTACTAAAGAAATTCTGTGTGGTTGCTTCACAGTGTTATCAATTGCTGGAAATGGCATAGAAAGATGATAATATGGTAATAGTGTGAGGTGTAAAATAAAAGGTGGAAATGATATGAACTGGTAATGCGGTATCTAGTGAAGGTGAAAGTGTCAAAATATGGTGATGTAGCCTATTTTATGGTAGGCCTAAGTCTAAAGAACCTGGAAGTGATACAAAGAAGTGTTACAAAGTGTTTGTGGTAATTGGTGACATTTTCTCACCTGTTTAATATGAAACACTCGCAGTAATGATGCTCAGTTCTTGAGATGAAAGCTTTGGCTTTTCGTTTGGGAAGCAGACAATCAACCGTGGGTGCGTCCCAATATTCTTCACTCCCCTCCTCCACTCCCCCACTACCACTCCTCTCCTACATGGAAATATGCAAAACTGCCTGAACGTTTTGAGTACAATTATTTACATGTACAATATACAATGTACCTGACATTGTAGTTTGCGTCAAGACATTAATTAATATTTAACCATTAATACGTAATTAAGATGTAATCAGCAGCATTAGATTAAAACACAAAGATCAATTTCCGGGGCAAGGAGGAGAGGAGGTGGTAGTGGAGCAAAGGAGGGTGCATTTTTCGAGTATTGGGACGCACCCCGTCTGATCAAGTGAGCAACTGCACGCGCTTGCGAGCTCGCCGCCCTACTGGTCGGATCAGAGCCCTATTTACTGCGTCCTGTGTACTAACATACTGCTGGTTTGAATGAGAGTCAATGGGATTTCCCCCAACCCTCTCACAAGTGAGATTATTTCACAAACTAAAATGAAACATTTTTTGAATACTTTACTGGTAATGCCTCGGTCAAAGTAGGCTATTCGATTGTGAATTCAAATGTGACATAAAAGGTTCTAAAAAAAGAACAGTATAGCCAGTACCATTGCATGACGGGATAGAGAAGGACATTGTAAAACAAGTGACCGTCTGGGTGGTGTAGGTTGTTCTTAATGCAAATAACTAACAGTAGGCCTATTTGATTTGCGACCAGCTATCAGTTAATATATAGGCTACTGCTGACCATGACCAGGAGTCAGGACTGATTTTTGATCAAACATTCAACTTGTGAAAACTTTCCCTATCTCCATTGTGAATGCACAATCACTGCTAGGTGGCAGCCCTTTAATTGGGTTAACCCTAGATAAAAGTTTTCATTATATTGTAAAATAAGTGGTGAACTCGGTGCTATATAAGTTCCACCAACCCGTTCTCCGCTTCACCTTGGGGGCCAACACGCATGTAACTGTTCCCCACAACTATTCAATGCTCTGTATAAGAGTGTAGGCAAAATTATTGTAATGTTATGCAATAATATAGGCTAGTTGCGGACGGATTTAGGCTGCCATGGTGCAGTGTCACTTTGGACAAATCTTAGAAAATGTCACATCTTATTCAAAATATAACTGATGTAATATAATTGATATAACTGATGTAATATAATTTAATGTAATTTATACACGTTAAATACTCAGTAGCCTCTGTTATTATTGTAGTAGCATTATTACTATTATAGGCTGAGTAAAATTAGGCCTATCACTGCTGGCAGCTGGGGACTATCATAACCTAGTCTTGTTTTGTAGGCTACAGACTTTGCAGGGGTTGATACGTCGTAATTTGAACGATGAGGTATTCTATGTGAAGTGTTATGATTTGGTGATATGACATTTGGTGGCATTCAAAATGGTATTATTCAGAGCCGATAAACAATGAAACGTGCTGAACTCAAGATATATTGACTAATAATTGGGTGCTGAATCCCACCAAAAATATAATAGAAAAAAAATTTTTAAAGTGTTTTTTTTCCCTGTTATTTCAGAGCCGTCCAAGTAGGCTATTGTTTTATTACCCCGATCTTTGCAGCTGGGGACTTGGTCTAAAAGCAGCCTAGTCAAACCTTCGTAATTTCGGCTGAGTAGTGAATTTTAATAACATTTTTAATGAGAAAATAGCATCAACCATTGATTGGGTTATTACTACATCATATTAATGTTACTTACACTACATTGGAATCAAACCAATTTAGGCATTTTCACACTTATTTTACATACATATATTTGTAAATATAATATACAAAATAAAGGCAAAAATAGTGGTTCATACTGTAGCTATATGAGAAGGCAAAACGAGCGATTCAATGGAGATTAGATAATTTCAAGAAGCTTGGAAGGCGAATGCAGAAATATCCATTTGGTTTTCTTGACTTCAGGGCATGTTTGGAGAGCAAATGTTAGCTAGCTTGCTAGTCTCCGCCGGTTTGACAGCCGGAGCTGGGTGCTACTAGTTTGTGTTTTCGATAGCCAAGTTTTGACACAGGCTTTGGTATGTCAGCGCTCTGCTTCAGCTTTGCTCGCAGCTGTTTGCGCAATGCATTATGTGTAAGCAGCCCGATCACGTCTCTCCCTTTTCAAAGGGTGTAGAAGTTCTTGTTTGAAAGGTCATTGTGGTTATGCTTGTTTTAAATCTTCTATAAGACACTTACGCAGGTCTCAGTGTTGAGTAGGTGTCAGGTAGGCCCCCTAACCTGTAAATGAACACATTGTGCCCTTTAATAACTGTGCCTGATTTAAAAAAGCCAAATTTTAGAAATACAAGCTTGAGTAAATATTTATATCCTATGCTAGATATTGGCCATTGTTGGTCTTACTTGACAATACTCTGTTCAAAACTGTTTGACTACTTGGCACTGTGCAGTATTATCAGCGGGGTGGGTTGCACCTCCTAGTGGAAACACTGGGCAGGTCAGTGATCACTGTAGCAGGTGGCATTGTACAGTTGTGTGTGAATGTGAAGGGAGCATACTGTTCCCATAGTAACAACATGAAAACATTGCTAGCACATTTCCTCAAATAAGACGAATATCTGCATTTTAGAAAATACATCCCTTACAAAATAAAGCTTTTATTATTTTTTTTTGTTTTGTAACGCAGTGTTGCGTGGAGTTCTTGATACTTTGCCGACAATTTTTATTCTCCACTGCAGCTGCTACAGGATTAGACAGGTGTGCAGATTTTCTCTATTCTGACAAGAAATACATCCGTAGCACAGTTCAGAAGAATCAGTGAGTATGTTAATGTCCGGGAGAGAAGGTGATCACCCGAGGGATCATAAACGAGAGCGTTTTTAAGGCCCTTGGATGTACACCTTGGTCTTTAGCCAAGCCGGTTAGTGGTGTGTGTGTGTGTGTGTGTGTGTGTGTGTGTGTGTGTGTGTGTGTGTGTGTGTGTGTGTGTGTGTGTGTGTGTGTGTGTGTGTGTGTGTGTGTGTGTGTGTGTGTGTGTGTGTGTGTGTGTGTGTGTGTGTGTGTGTGTGTGTGTGTGTGTGTGTGTGTGTGTGTGTGTGTGTGTGTGTGTGGAAAAGCCACCTAAGACCATTGTTTGAAACCTGCAGCAGGCCAAACCCCATTATGTCATTACTGCTTGTACCATTTTAGATATAGTTTTGGAAAAACTGTTCTTTTTTTACTGAAATGAGGCACAGAAAACATTTTTCAAGACAATTCCATAGCAAATGCAAACAATTTAGCGAGCAGTGATAAAAAAGAAAAGCGGCAAAAAAACTGAATGCATCATTTTCCTGATTGGAAACTCTCATCATTTGAAGCGGCACAAATTCTTACCATTTTTTACATTCACCACATATACTTGTTACTTTAAGGGTGACACATTGTGTGAGGGGTACAAAGCAGGAGAAGCACTCTTCAACACAAAATACTGAAATACTTGGGTGTTGGGTATTATTTATGAGGGTTGGGAAAAGAAGGACACTTGGAAAGAACATGCTATTGGCCTTGAACTTAAGCTTTGATTACTCAACGCAAAATTCAGTTCACTCACCTTTTACAAGGAAAAAGTTAGAAAATTTCTCTTTATTTATATGACAAGGTTTAAATTTTACAATTTACAGTTGCCTTTGGATTTTTCCATGACAGAAAACACACAGAAGCAGTCTCTGCCTATTGACGGTCCTTGCTGTGTTCCTTTTAATGAGAAACAGCTGCTGTCCCTACATTTCAGTTCATTGATAGGTCATGGGAAACTAGGAGACCTCAAGTACTTGTATTAGAATTAATAGAAAGTACAAAAAAAGTCCTCAAAAAAAGTAATATCTATACTAATCGTTTAGTAATTGCCACAAATTACTAAACTACATTTGGTAAGTACAATAATTATATTTATTTTTTTGTGACATAGATATAGCAATTGTGAAAAAGCAATCACATTTATCTCAAAGGATAATAATTATTGAAATGTTTTGTACAATATTATCCAATCAGTTCAAGTTTTTCTGTGCCAAAAACAGCTTTTGGGAAAACAGCTTGATTTTAGACAGAAGACATGTGCATTTGATTATTTAGTTTTAATGACATGTAAGTTGTTACTATAAGGTAAAAATATTAAAACCTAGGCATAAAACAAGTCAGAGATCTGGAAATAATCTACAATGAAACACAGACCTAATTTTGCCTATTTAGATAAATATTTCTACATCATCTTTCACGTGTGTAGTATGTTTGCTTTTTACTCCTTACATGTAATAATGGATTAATAGTATTATGAATGATGAAGGTAATACAGACGCACCAATTGTCCTTTCTCGAAAAATCCAGGTGAAAACAATCACTACAGTTTAAGGGGGACTGAGAATTACACATGATATAATTTAAATCTCAGGTCCCTGTCCCCTGTCCTGGAGAGCCACTGAGTCTGCAGGTTTTTCAGTTGTTACTCAGTATTTTGTTGTTAAATTAGCAGATTACACAGTGAGCTTGGCTGTAGTTTTTCGGGTCTAAATTGGTTCCTTTAAGGTGGAAACGGAAACCAGCAGACCCCGTGGCCGTCCTGGACCAGGCCACACCACCCGTGATCGTAAAGGGATTGGCTTTTGTGTTACTCCTTAAGCCCTGAAGCCCTTTAGTGTGGTCTCTCTGTTTGTTTGCTTGCCACGACGGCACCAAGCGAGCTTTCTAGGGCCTGATGAGACTGATGGGTTGGGAAAAAGCGGTTTAGTACCTCTGTGACCCGCCTAGCAATTAATGCGGAGGAAGGTGAAGGAGAAAAGGAAGAGGGAAAGTTCTAGAAGTGCTAAGGCACTGCGAGGAGCCCCAAAGGTCCCCAGGCAGCATAGCGCCACCAAGGGGCACCAGGCCCGCCGTCATGTGACGGCCATGTTCTGGCTCCCCTCCGGTGTGAGGAACTGCACCTTGGGCACCACCAGGGCCGAGTTGTTCCGGCGCATGGGGCCGCCCTTCCTCATGGAGTTGTTCCGGCGCATGGAGTTCCTCTTGCGGAGCGAGTTCTGGTGCGAGAGTTCGCTCTTCTGCAGGGTCTGGATGAGGATGGACGGCTTCTCGTCCAGCTCGCGGGCGCTGCACCGCGGCGTGGCCACCTTGACGGTGTTGCCGAATTTGGAGTAGTCAACAGAGTAGATCCCTTCCTCCTCGTTCACGATGGGCACGAAGCGGTGGCCCCACTGGATCTCCTCGGTCACGTAGGAGGTGCGCGCCTGCGTGGTGATCCCGGTGGTCTCCACCACCCCCTCCAGGATGACGATCACTTCCAGGTCGCTGCACTGAAGCTCCATGGCGGAGAGGTCGTAGAGCGGGCTGTCGCGGTCGATGACGTGGCAGATGATGAGCGGGGCCAGGAGGAAGATGCTGTTGCTGGTCATGGCGCTCTCTGTGTGGATGTCGATCTGGTGGATGGGGATGACCTCGCCCTCGGGCGTGGTGGTCTTGCGGACCACCTGCAGGCGCACGGCCGCCCCGATGATCATGCTCTTGCGCAAGTCCCCCACGCGTAGCATGAAGCACAGGCGGTTGTTGCGCACGGCGATGATGGCGTGGCGGCTGAAGATGAGCGTCTCGGCGCGCCGGTGCGACTGCGCCGTCTTCATGAAGATGCAGCCCAGCATGATGGCGTTGATGATGAGGCCCGCGATGTTCTGCAGGATCAGGACCGCGATGGCGGTCGGGCACTGCTCCGTCATCATGCGCCCGCCGAAACCGATGGTCACCTGCACCTCGATGGAGAACAGGAAGGCTGAGGTGAAGGACCTGCAGGGGGAATAGAGAGGGGCTTGCAGGAACTGCTTCACGCACATTGGTAACACACATGCATAAATGCAGATAGAATCTAGGCAATTAAGAATCTATAATGGAATGCACTTAAAATCATGTGACCAAAGTTAAAATACATTAATCCTATTTGCACATGTTTGCTTGTTAGAATATAATAAAATTCCATGAATAATTGTGTAAAATAATTTAACACCTTTTCTCCCCAATTTGGAAGGCCTAATTGTATTTATCGGCACTCATTGCCGTAACCTCCGCTATCGAATCGGGAGGGTGCGGAAAAGAATGTGTTCTCCTCCAAAACATGTAGGAGAAATTCAGTCTGCGCCAATGTCAAAATGGTTACCACAGGTGCGTAGGTTCAAAAAACATGTATAAATCTGTCTGAAGAGGGAAGAACTGTTTAAAATATGGGGTACTTACTCCATGAATAAATTCTTAGGGTGAGATGCAAAAAGGATTCTATTCCAGTTAATTATTATGCTTGCTTCACCTGCCAATTGAGACTGATATCCAAAGAGTCTTACTACCTGTCTGTGTATCAGCTTGGAAGAAGCACTGACGAAAGTCTTTGACTGAAATGTTTGCTGTGATCTTGCACCTTTTGCACTATTTGCACTTGAGCACTTTATATCTTTTTGCATTCGTGATGAAATAAAAAGCTAACTTTTTGCATCTCAGCCTAAGAATTACTTCTTGGAGTAAGTTCCCCATATTTTAAACAGTGTGTGAGTTCTATCCTCTTCAGCCAGATTTATACATGTTTTTTGAACCTACGCACCTGAGGTAATCTTTTTGACATTGGCGAAGACTGCAATGTCCAAAACATGCAATGTCACCCATCACTTGTTATCACACCACAGTTCGCAAGTCAAGCTTGCGCAGGCCTTCTCGCATTCGCTTCATGTGCAGCTTGACAGGCAAAGTTGCAGGTACATGATTGACCAGCAGGGGTCACCGAATGAAAGCGGCGGCACTGGCACAATGGGGATTCGACAGCACGCGCTAGAACCGCGCCTTACTGTTCCAGGAGTAGACAAATTGCCTTAACTCTGTCTTCATAAAGCATTCATGACGCAGTGTGATCGCCACAATAGCATTACGTTCCAATTACACGGAGCCTTACAAGCGTTTCATAATACATCCAGGAGAAAGTGCTCCGGTTCCACTGCCTGGGTACGGAAGGAAGGTGCATTTTCAGGACTTGAGGGACTTTTCCCATGTGCGAGGCGGCAGTGACATCCATGGAGACGCGCTTTACTGTGCCACAAAACGCTCTTCTATTGTGGTTCGTTTTCCGCCAATGCTGCCAGTTGCCCAGCGATGTTGGCATAGCAGTACATAGCTGACCACAGGGGCTCGTGTAAGTTTGGCACCCTTCACAAGGAAACGCTTAAACACGCCAGCTTATTGAACATACTGACAGCGATACAGCGCAGGAGAGGCAGCATTGGCCAGCAGTGTAGTATAACGGGTAAGGAACTGAGCTTGTAACCTGAAGGGTTGCAGGTCAATTCCCAGGTTAGGAATTCCGGTACCTTGAGCACGGTACTTAACCTGAATCGCATCGCCTGGAGTGCAGAGGTCTCGGGTTGCATGCGCCATAGGAAATGGTTCCAACAGAAAATAAGACCTGGAGGCGCAATGTCACTGTACAAGCTGCTTTGGAATGACTTGGAAGTGTATATCCTTGTTTCAGGTTGCACACCCACAAATCCCCCATACCAGCCACTGTAAAGCCGACAGGTCTTCAGTACTTCAACTTCTGTAAATACCTAAAATATCCTAATAATAATAATAATAATAATTTTCATTTGTATAGCACATTTCAAGATCTCAAAGCACTTCACAGTGAATGGAGGCAACCATGACCAATACGTAGCACCCACCTGGATGATGCAGGCAGCCATTTTGTGCCAAAAAAAGCTCTTCATCCATTAGTTTAGGCAAAGCACGAAAAAATACTTATATATTATTAGATTTCTGTAAAATCGTGTACACATTAATCTTTACATGTTGAATTTGTAAACTAACGAGCTACTTAGGCCTATTTGTCAGAAATCTCTATTGCATTTACGTTGGAATTTGGATAATTTGACAATCTGATAATCCAATTTACAAAACGGTTTTGAACTTAATAGCTTCGCATCCATTTATTAGCAAATAAAAGTTCCACGCAATTAGTATTAAATTTTCATTTTAAGTTAAGCGTAAGGGTAGGGCCAGTAAAAGTTCCCAAAAAAAAACATGGTTCAACCGAAGGTGCAAAACGTTTATTGTTTCATCATCTTCCAGTTTTTGCAAGTATTGGCCGTAGATTAAATATGTTATTTGCAGAACCTGGAAGCCACAAGCAAATTTTATGACTATTACAGAAATATACTCACTTGACATTAGTGACGCACTGCTCGATGCCACTCTCGCGGTTGGGATCCATGTCTCCATGCGCGAATGCGACCAGCCACCACCCCATCCCGAAGAGAAGCCAACTGCACAGGAATGTCATGGTGAATATTACCAACGTGAAGCGCCATTTCAGATCAACCAGTGTGGTAAAGACGTCTTGGAGAAACCGTCCCTGCTCGCGGATGTTCTTGTGCGCCAAGTTGCAGGAGCCGTTTTTGGCGATAAAGCGAGCTTTGTTGACTCTGTCCCGGAAAACGGGCTTCCGCGGCATCCGAGACGCGAGCCCCGGCAGCGCGAACTCTTCGGGGATGATGCTCTTCCTTGCCAGCATCTTTTCTAAGTTTTTTTTTAATGCTACACGTTAACAACCACACTACAAAATAAATTACTTTAATAACTTAAGTATGCGAGTTATTTCCGACTGTTGTAGTCATCTCATATGCTATAGCCTGTAATTTAATTTAAAAATATAGGCTACGCGCAGAATGCATCCAGTGCGAAAAATAAAATAGATGGTTAACTTTGCCAAAATAATAATTTAATATCATACACGCTTTTAATTTCTTCTGTGCATCAGTTGGATAACCGCATTGCTGATATATTAAAAATAATTGTCATATAAAGGTAGGCTACTTATCCTTAACCTCCATTCCCGAAATGCACTCCACATGCTGCTTTCAAAAAAGTTTGAGGCAGCCGAAGAGTCTGTGATATTGTCCCGACTGCCCTCCAGTTCTTTTGACGTACAGGCCATGGGCGGGATACCTTAGACTTAAGAAATATCAGTTCTCAGCAAGGAATGCCTCCGTTAAATGGATAACTTTTTAACATCACATCTTTTATTCAAGTCGTAAACTGTCTTTTTACGTGAATTTGGGGAAACAAATTTAAGAGATTTTTTGTAAACTTTAATCGGAGAATACTATTTCTTATGTAGGCTTATGACATAAATTATCTCAATTCGAGACAGGTTGTTTCATGTTTCTAAGTACACATCTTGTGATTTTTATACGGGTATAAAATTCATCAATAACAATCAGGGCAACAGTCATAATTTACGCTTGCTCAGCAGGTGGCGTCCGTGAGCAAACTATGGGGCCCAGTAGAATATTATGTGTTGTCTTTCATCACACAAAAAATCCCTTCACCCACTTGAAAAGAGCCAGCGGGTTCTTCAAGTGGCTGACGTATATCAGCCGCCTACCTCTGCTAATTCTGGACAAAGACCATATGCTATTGGACAGGGTAACAGCAGCATGCATGCTTTTGAAAGCATTTTCAGTGATAGCCCATAGCATTTAAATGGTTTTGCACTACACTTGGACACCTTGTGTCCAATTAATTTTAAACCCCGGTATTCTATGCTACAGACATAGAACACCACAAGGTGTTTCTTAATAAGCAGAATTACGAGTCTGAGAAAGGAAACGTCATGTCATGCATGAAGGACAACAGAAATATTTTATTACAGGAATTATCACAAATATTAAACCACAGCAATTTTATAATGAAGTGTAAAAAGTAGGCACACAGTATAATGTCCAGATAAATGTTTTGTTCAAAAAGGTCACAGAGTAATTACATATTTACAGTTAAGACACGTACAGTTCAATTTTTAAGTAGAGGAAAAAGTCAAGTGGCAGTCTGATTGCTCATGTTCTCTGCTCTCATGCTAGAACAATGCTGAGTTTGTTAGTGCTCTACTGTACACAGTGTAACAGTACACAGGATCATGTGTGGTGAAGGAGGAGCCTTCACTTCAGTCTTCACTTCACAGTCAACGCAACACCACACCAAGTCCACAGCATTGCCACCCTGTCCGAATTAAAGCCACTGAAGCTTTTTCCATCAGCTGCACTTTCTTCCATCGACAGACGGGAATCATTTCAACAATTCAGTTTTCAATTCTGATTTTAACACCTTTATTGCCACAATACATGTTTTTGCAGTACAGATTTCCTAAGTTGCATAGTTGCCATAGCAGTTATATTGTTGTGAGAGTCAAAAGAAAGATAAAGAAGATATTTAAACGGGAAAGCTAGCATAATTCTATTGAATGTAATGTTTGTTGTATACACCCTGGTACCCACAGATATGAAGAGGACATTACTTCATATCTAACAGCAATGGCAAGGTTCCCTGCTCGGGCTGTCCACATTGTCTTGGCAAAGCGAACAGAATGATTTTCAGTCCCAAGGTAGGTTTGTTATAATGGTGAAATTGATCGTGATGTAGTAGCTCTGCCCTGAGACCAGTGGAGGTTTGTTCAAAGGAGGGTGGACCAGGACATTTGGCGGTATGGAGGCAATGCCCCTCATCCGTAAACAGACGGCTCGCTCGAGCGGCAGATAGCACCCAACCTGTGGATTCGCGACCTTATAAAGGCAAAAATCCAAACCCAATATATGAAAGCAGTACGTCTGACTCATAACGCGTATACAGAGAAGAGGTCGGGTTTCCACACAGTCAAACTGGTTTTCTTCGTCCGTGATGGATTAGAGAAACCCCCCCCCCCACCCCCACCCCAGCTCTTTTAAAGATGGAGGAGGAGGGGGGCAGAGACGTGGCAGCTGTCCTTCGCTCGTATCGCGTCCTTGTAAGCCGCCAACGAGCACCCGACTCAAAATCGATAAAGAATTGTCAAGACGTTTGAGAAATAACAGCAGGTCAAGCTCTTCCACAAGTATGAGACCACAGGAAGTTAACCATTCTGTCACCCTCTTTTAGACAGATTTTTAAAAAAATTGATCATAATCATTTGAGTATGAAACTGAAAAGCTTTAAAGCACTTTAAAGTTCTGTGTTTGCTGGCACAAAGACTGTGCAAGCACAGAGCTGGTATAAAATCCCTTGATATGTTACGGTATTGTATATTCGGGTAGGCCAGACGACTTTCTCAAGAGGTTGTGTCTAGTTGAAAGTATATGAAAACAGCTCTAAGGCTACGCTTAGACTGTCACGTATCTGACACAGACTTAATTGTTTTTTTAATGGTCTATTCTTGTCTGATAGTCGAGACACTGTGGCCATGTGCGTTCACATACGTTGCTCTTCAAATGCCACACGCGCGCAAAAGGAAGATATGTGCGCGGGGAGAGCGAGTCGTGGCATATGAAGTAGCTAGGGGGTAAAAGCCCTTGAATGCAAAGACGTCCGATCTGCGCTCCCACACATGGATCACATCCAGAGAATCGGAACGGAATCGCAATCGCAAGGCGACGTGCGAACGTGGTTGACCAACATTTGAAA